>PVKA01000428.1:0-108273 GCA_004027165.1 Ctenomys sociabilis
AATAATTATTGAATCTTTGATATAATTCAGCTGTATAAAAACCTGTAAATATAATATCATGTATGCACCTTGTACAATACCAAAACGTTATGAAAACAGTTTGCAATGTATTATTTCATCGACTCTGTATGGTTATGGTGTTTTGAAACTGTCTGATTGACATTTGTATTTCAATAAAATAAAAATAAATGAAAAAAAATAAAAATAAATAAAAAAAACTGTTAATATTTACAGAGATCAGAAGTTTAACCATCTTCTCTCATTTCTTGAAATAATATGTGATTATATAATCATGATAGCAAAAGGACATTTTGAATTATACGCATTGCAAATGATGAAGGCAGCTTTATTTTGCAGGAAGGTAAGAAGCTTTTTTAACTAAACTGTGGGAACATAAAATAGAACAAGTAAAGAGGTTTCGGCTTTGTCTTTTTGTTTCAAGGAGTGTGATAGTAGTTAATTTTACTTATTCAACACTTTCTAGTGGTCTACTCTTTGTTATGCCTCAGTCCTCACTTTTACGTGTTGATCTGAAGCTGAATAATGTTAGTGTCCTCTTGATTTGTTTATTTTTTATCTTTACAATGCCAATTCATCTTCCTTTTAACAGAAACTTCTATAGGAATGGATATCAATTGAATCCTGTATTTCTTTTTACCTCAATACATAACAAATATTAAGTGCAATATCTATAATCGTGTGCATTATGATATCTTATTCATAATTTCTGAGGTGCATAATTTCCATGAGGCATAATACCCATGTTATAAATTCATTCAATTAAAAATATGAGCATTTTGCTACTTTTCCATTAAAGAAGAGGTTTGTTTTGGCTCATATTTGGCTGACCCCAAAGCAAGGTGGCATGGAAGAGACCTGTGACAGAGGAGAGCTGCTAGTGGCATAGTGGACAAGAAGCAGAGAGACTAAGGAGAGGAAGATAAACACTTCCATACCAGAGTCTTCTAACCAGGCTCTGCTTCCCCTTAACAAGTCAGTTGTAAGCTCCATGATTCAGTCACTTTTCAAATGTCCTACCTAGGAGCACAACACTTTTTGCAGAGATATTTTTAGATATACAACCCATTTGAATGGATAAAACTTATTTTATGATAATTTGAATGAAATATTGCTACTGACATTTAGACACCATATATCTGAATTATATACAATTGATCTTGAAACAAACACTACACAGTTGACTAGCTTACTACTTGATGGAAAATTCTCTAGTTCACATCAGTACATAGAAAAATATATATGATAATACATAGTAAATGCAAATGCTTTGAAAATGTAGAATTAAATAAAATCAATTCTTTATTTTAAAATAATATACACAACAATGGAAACATAGAGAATAATAATTACAACACAGATCAATGAGCACAGTAGCACAACTACTGTGCCTAGTACTTATATTGAGTTTTTACATCTGGAGGATGGGTATTCTTTTGGAGTTAAGTGGAGCTACAAAAGACACTTGGGTGGGATGGCAGCTAGACAACTTTTAGTAGTAGTTCACTGTGTGGAATTGATTGCTGTAGAATAGTTATCTAACAGTTTTCTGTTTACAGACTTGCTTGATTGTCACCTTGTAAGACTCAGCGCATTGTGAGAGTATTGCATGATGTTTCCTATTCACAAGGGCATGTCACCATTCTCTTTATAATTGTATAGTCTAGTCATATAGTCTACCAAATATCTCTCATTTAGATGTACCTCTTACCAGTACAATATGCCAGTGGGCAGCAGGAACCATTTAAATAACATCTCCACCTAACAAAATATACCCAGGGGTAGATAGTAAATATTTGCTAATTAATCGTGTGAGAACTCTCTTTGCCAAATTTGAGCTTAGTCAGAATAGGCCTTTCCTTTTAGAGCTCTGCACTATAACAATCTTATTTCATTTCTCCCTAAATTTTATTTTCTAAGATTTATTTATTTATGTACTTATTTTACTTGGTACAGTCTTGCTGCACAGCTCAGATTAGGTGATCCAACTGTTTCAGCCTCCCCAGTGCTGGGATCACAGATGTACACCATGAAGCACAGGCTAGCATGACACAGAGCCAGTATGGTGGGTGGTATCAGGGATTGAGCCCAGATCCTTGCATTGCTAGGCAGGCACTTAGACCACTGAGCTACCCAGCCTTCTCAGCCCAAATTTTAGAATTCTTTTTCAGTAGAAAAACCAATTCTATCAGGTAAATGAAGCCAAAATTAAAGGGCATTCATGTTATTGGTTCTTAAATTTTAAGTAACGCCTGGAGAGAAGGAGTTGTGAAATTGGCCACACAGATTTAATGCAGTCCCTATCAAAATACCACCAACATACCTCACAGATTTAGAGAAATTAGTCCTAAAATTTATTATGTACCAGAAAAGACATAGAATAACAAAGGCAATCTTAAGCAACAAAGGCAAGACAGGAGACATTATAATTCCTGATTTGAAATTATACTACAAGGCTACTGTGATAAAATCAGCATGATATTGGAAAAAAAAAAAACCTGAGAATCAGTGGAATAGACTGAAAGATGCATATAAACTACACACACACTCAGCCATCTTATATTTGACAAAGGGACCAAATATGGTCAATGGGAGAAAGATGGCCTCTTTGGAAAAACTGGCTCTCTGCATGCCAAGAAACAAAACTAGACCCGGGTCTATCACCATGTACTAAACTAAAGTTAAAATGGATTAAAAATCTAAACATTAAAACAGAAGCACTAAATGTCCCAGAAGAGAAAGTAGGTGGACATCAGACAGACACAGGCATAGGAAAACATTTCATGAACAAAAATCAAACTGCAAGGGAAATACTAGAAAGAATTAAAGACTGGGAAATTCTCCTACTGAGAAGTTTCTGCACATCAAAAGAAATCACCAACAGAGTGAAAAGACAATTCACAAATTAAAAAAAATCTTAACTAATAAGCACTGAGACAAAGGTCTTCTATCACGAATTTATAAAGAACTAAGAAATGTTAGATTTCCATAATTTAAAGGACCAATCCAAAAATGGGCATGTGAGATGAATACACACTTCTTAGAGGAAGAAATACAAGAGGCAAATAAAATGAAATAATTCTCAGCATCACTGGTCATTTGAGAAATGAAAACTAAAACAACATTGTGATACCATCTCACCCCAGAAAAAAATGACTATCATAAAAAAATCAACCAATAATAAATGATGGAGACACTGCAGGGAAAAAGGAACCTTCTTCACTGCTGGTGGGAATGTAGACTGGTACAACTGTTACGATAAGGAGTGTTAACTCCTTAAGAAACTAGGACTCTAAATCCCACTGAATCCAGCTATCCCCCTTCTGGGAATTCTCCCAAAAGAACTGAAAACATCATACTTCAGTGACATATGTGCAACTGTGTTCATAGCACCACAATGTGATAGTCAATCTTGGAAACAACCAAAATGCCCTTCACCTGAGGAATGGATGAAAAAGATTTTTAAAAAATTTTTTATACAATGGGGTATTGCTCAGCTACAAAGAAAAATAAACTTGGGGATAGGGAGACTGCTCAGTATATGTGCTTGCCTGGCAAGTGCAAGGGCCTGAGTTCTATCCCCAGTTCTGCCAAATAAATAAATAAATAAACGAACAAACTTGAGTCCTTCATAGGTAAGTGGATGCCCCTTGAAGATGTACTTCATAAGTGAAATAGAACAAACCCACATGTGTAAATATTGTATTATCTCCATAGTGTAAGAATTCAGTTGAAGAAATAAACATTGAAAAGTATAAGACAGTTAAATGGAAAGTGAAAACTTAAGGATTCAACAATGAAGAGAGAGAAAGGACAAAAGTTAGGAAATATTTTAGGGGCAAAACCATGCACATATATGCACAAGATTGTTATGGAAACGGTTCTAAAAATTTCCATCAGGTTTTTGAAAATAACAGTTGATGGTTAGAATTTTCACCCTGACTAACTATATACTGGTATCTGTGAGCTAAACAACTACACGGAGTACAGCAATGTGTAATACTAAAAACTTGCTAGAAATGCCTGTCATTTTTGTCTTCTAAATGCATACTACTTCTAATATCTATGAATTATTGCTATATTCTTTTTAAATGTTTGTCAAAAAATAAAAGGTAATAAAAAACTAGAGAGAAGAAAAAAGTCATAGAATTGTCCTGCTACAATGTTGTACACAATTTGGTTTCTAAATTACTATACAAAAATATATAATTGTTTTTAAATATTTTATAGGGATTTAAATTTTAGAATATCCAGGGTTGTTGGAAAAGAACAGTTCCATTTTATGTCTAAGGTATTTTATATTCAGGCAGATAGTGATGGTAAGCCCAACTGCCTCTGTTACAGGGTCATATTAGCATTAAGCTTCTCTTCAGGATGTTTAACAACTAAAGTTTGCAGACAAAAATTAAAATGATAGATGGGCTAAAGGGATAGCCAATATTTTGGCCATATGACTTCAAGGTCCCTGAGGACTCAGGACAAAAAAGAACCTCTGCTGTGACATCCTGTAACTTAATGCTGCCCCAAATTTTCTGATCAAGGAGATTATGGGGCTACAAAGAAAAGGGATCAATGATGTATAGTGTGCCTAAGAAGAGTCACCTAGAGAGAAAAACTTCTCTCAGGCTTTCACAGAGAACAATTTGGTCAAGCAGTGGCCATGAATCATCCACGTGGCTGACACTGACAAAAATCTACAAGCTGCTATTCATGGTTCCAGTATAAATCCTGATGGGATTTGACTGACCTCGTCAGATAGCAAAAGATATATTTTTTAGTTGCATAGGTCTTGCTTCAACTCATTCTTAACCATCCAGCAGAAAAGTGTATCCATGAGGTATAAAAATTAAAGCTATATTAATATGCTGAGCTGTAAAAGGCTCTAGTCTACAATTTTAGACAATTGCCAGTAGTGCTGATAACTCACTCCTACTATAGACTATTGGACTATATTGGGTTACTTGCTGAATTCAAGTACCTAAAAATCTTTGTGCTGGCATCAAATATGAAAGGTCCTTTAAAGACTTCTTTAAATACAGTTTCTCTAAATGCAATGGAACACATATCTCTGACAAAACAAAACAAAAAAGGTGATAGGTTGGAATCCATGAAAGCTAGGAAATTGATCAAATTTGTGTTAGATGAGACTAGTCCCGAGTGCCTAAAGCAAACAAGCTACCTCAGTCCTGATACAAACATCCATCTGGTTAGGATCACCTATTAGTTGCTAGGCAACCTTACTAACTTTGCAAAATATAAACAAACCATCATTCTTTTTGTGGCAAAAGGAATATATATATATATATATATATATATATATATATATATTTGTTAGAATAGATATATAGCTACTTTCTCTAAGTTCATTGAGAAAAAATGTTTGCACTCATATTGTTTAGACAAGAAATCATGCTTTCATCTTGTACTCTGAATAACTACCATGAAGACAATATGCAATGTATTAATGATTGCAACTGGCGTACTAACATGTTTTGCAACTGTTTCATTGTTATTTTTTTCTTTTTTATCAATAAAATGAATAAAACTGCCAGTAGTGCTGATAACCCACTGCTATTATGGACTACTGGACTACATTGGATTATTTTGCTGAATTCATGCACCTACAATATTTAGATAACTATTACAAGGGCTGAATACACATTTTGTTTTTTATGGTTTTATTGGAAGTTCAGAATCCATACTGCAATTTGTTATACTCTGTCACAAGTGTCCATATCTGTCCATGAGGCTAAAAGGGATGGATTGGTTCAGACAAGAAATAAAAGATGAAAAAGAAAAGTGGTTATCATATCTAAAATACCCAGAATCCAAATCTCAGTAATGATGGAATTGGCCAATTCTTCACAAGGGTATGACATGTGTCCTTATACATATGTTAATACCATTTATCAAGGAACATCCATAGTAATTTCCCATGAGTGTTCTCTCCCAGAAACTTTGTAAATCAAATGATTCACATATCAAGGGAAGGAGATCTGAGAGACAAATGAGGAGGAGGAAATGATACTGGTATCCCAGAGCTGATACTCTGAAGATCATGGATATATTCCCAGATTGGTTAATAATTGGTTGGATTTCACTCTCAGATAAAATATATTATTCCAGATTAATTACTGTACATAATAAATGAGATTAGTCTTAATCTACTATACTGGCTTGATCAAATATACTAAAATTTTGATTGAACAAAAACTGTGAGGCAATTATTTCACTCTCCCCCACCAAGAACCAGTGAAATTAAAATGTGTTAAAATGTTCTAGACTACCTCACCATAAATTTTGACCCTGTTACTTTCTCTTTTGTCAGTTGGACAACTAATATCAAACTCAATGAATAAAAGATAAGCTCAATAACCATTTCTACTCCACAATTTTACCTTCCACATTTAAGTGAGAGAATGCATGTGAAAGAACAGCATGATGCATAAGTGACAGGATACTTCAAAAAATCTTAGCAGCTAATTATAGCAACAACCACAGTAGACAAAAGCATAGGTAGTAATAGTAACAGTGTTTTTCAAAGGCTGACATTAAAGGAACACAGTCTAATAAACGCTAACAAAATTTAGCCAAAATCTGATTGAAAATAGGAACCTAAGTCACAAAGGTAAATGAAAAATCCAAGCAAGATTATTAAGCAATAGAAAGAGAGATACAAAAGACCCATTGAATAGATGTAAACAATGACAATCTAAGTGCTATCCATTGGTTTGGGAAGCTGGAGATGAATGTAATGAGGATCCACTAGATAGATCTTTCCCTACTAAAGGCTGTTGAGCCCTGATGATATTAATATTCAAAAAGCTATTAAACATCAATTCTGATACCAAAATAACTTATGACAACTATCCAATAAGTTTTTCATATAATTATCTATACAGTGAGTGTGTGAAGATCAAGACAACATGAAAGTTCATTTTTCTGCCTGACACATTTTTCATTGTGAATCATTCATTCAATTTATCAGCTATGACAGCAAGAGTCAGCACTTAAGTTTGATCAAGATTTAAACCTTGAAAAGTTAGACCTAAATTGTAATCTATAGACGGACTGTGTTTTAATGAATTCATTTCAATACTCCTTCCCAATATTCTTTCTTTGATACTAAAACTATTATTTTTTATAATATGCTTTAAAAATATGCTATTCTCCCTATGATAAAAGCATTACATAATATATTTTTTAAGTCTTGGTCTGTGTTACATCTTAATTTAGCAAAAAAAAAAAAACAAAAAAACTAATGCATGCCAAATGTTAGTGAGAAAACAAACCTATGTTGGGTCATGAAAGAGGAAACCTAAGATAATATACTTTAACAAGAGACTTACTTCGAATTACGTGGCAAGAATTAAAAGAAAAATGCCAGTAGAAATTCATTTTATGTAAATATATAATTCAGTACAAATCCAAACAATATTTGCATTTGAATAACTGAATTAAAGTCTCATAACATGACAGAATGAAACAATACACAGTTCTATATCTTTCAAAAACTTTAAAATGCTGAGTAAAATATCATGCTTTTTATAGGTAAAGAAAATCATAACTGACCTGAAAAGACAAAAAAGTAGAATGCCAAGAATTTGGAGTAAAAAGAGCAAAACACATGTGGTAACATTTCAGTCTGAGATCTAAAATGTGAGACAAGAGAGTACAAAGTCTAAAATGAGTCCCAAAAATGAAAAGCAGGGATCTTTTATAAAAGAGCACTACATTATACAGGCAGTGTTACAGAAGCAAGATAAACTACTCTACAATCAAGAAGATACAGTACTGATTCCAGAAGAAATGCACAGTTGGAACTGTAATGTGACTTGGGGAACCAGGGGAAATGTTCTCTTCTGATGATAACTGAATTATAGAGTTTAGATCCTTGACCTAGAACGTCAAAAGAAACAACTAAGTTTCTGTAATTTACTGCGAGGTTTTTGACTGATGGAAATTTTGTTTTACTGTCTTAGAAACTCAACTCCCAACATTGGGCAACCCATTCATTCCGGACCCCTCCTGCCTCTCAGTAGGTATACCTATCCCCCATGCTTCATTCCCCATTCCTCTTCTCCAATAAATACCCTGCTTATTTTCAAAAAAAGCAAATAAGGGCTGGGGACACAGCTCCAAAGCATAAGTGTGTGCCTGAAAAGTGCAAGGTCCAGTTTAATTCCCGGTACAAAAAAAAGAAAGAATATGAAAAAAAGAAAGTGAATTAAATGAATAAATAAATATATAAACAAATCAACTCCCAAGATTATTCAATATATGTAAATGGCAAATTTTTGCTGTAGTACCAGTATACCAGTACAAAAATCCAACAATACTTTACATAAGTGTTAACACAAAACAAGTAAAATTCTAAATACACTGGCAATGTAAACTGTAAAAAATGGGGGCCAGGGAGATGGCTCAGTGGAATAAGCGCTTCCCTGGCAAGCACAAGGGCCTGAGTTCAATCCCCGGTTCTGCAAAAAAAACAACTGTAAAAAAATCACCTGGACTACCTGCTACTACTATCTAGTACTTATAGAACAAACATAGGAAAAATAAAGAAGGAATAAAAATGAAAGAAAAGTCATTCCCTTCTTGAGGGGAAAAAAAAAGAAATTCCTAAAAACGATTTTTCCAAGACAGGGAAGGTAGAGGTGGTAGAGATGCAACAAAAAGAGAACTGATATTATCGAAAATGTTGGGAAAATAAGATATCTACAAAATAAATATTTTAACACTATTTGAGATGAAAGAGAAGGAATAGAATCCTATGAGCAAAGAGATACCAAGAGAAATGGAAATAAAGAAAAGAGAAAAAGGAGGGTTTCAAAGATAGATCAAAAAATAAGAAATATGATTATTGATACAGCACCTATGAGCTTTTTGAAATTATTTGACATGAAATAACCTAAACTCAAACAAAATACAAAAACTGGAAGTTATGTATCATTGTTTATCCAGGAGGCAAAAAAGAAATAAAAGGACCTGCCAAATAGCTCAGAAGGGTAAAGCGCCTGCAAGCAGGAGCAGGAGCCAGGGGTTTGATCTCCAGGACTGTTGCACCAGCCCCATCCCCAGGGCATGCTGAGGGGCAATTGAGACTGGGCATGCTGGTGAGCCTGCAATCCCAGCTCTTGGGAGGATGCAAACAGGTGGATCACTACAAGTCCAATCTGTGCAGTGAGACGTTGAACACCCTGTAGACCTTTCCATAAAATACAAAAAGAAAAAGAAGGAAGGAAGGAAGGAAGGGAGGGAGGGAGGGAGGGAGGGAGGGAGGAAGGAAGGAAGGAAGGGAGGGAGGGAGGGAGGGAAAAGAAGACAGAAAGAAAGGAAGGAACGAAGAAAGAAAGAAAATAGAAAGACATAACCCTGGGTGCTAATTGCAAGGACCCAACTTTATTGAATAAAATATATACTACTCTAGAGGTGGAATGATGCAGTTGGAAACATGAAAATTTCAGCAAATAATAGCTAACACTTCAGAATTAGTGAAAACATCAATTATTAGATTAAATAAATAAAATTAAATCTGAATTCTACAATCTGAATATAAATACAAACAGATATATTAGAAAAAATGTAAAATCTATACAAGTAAATATTTAGAGAAGATAAAATTTTACACAGAAAAACTCAGTACTTAGAAATAAAGCTTCAAAACAGATACCTGTAAAAATGTAAGAAGATGATGAAAAAAATTAAAACTTTGAGAATATTGGACAAAATTTCTAAGGTTCCAAGAAAACAATTTCAAAAACTAATCCAAAATAAAGGAGTTTAAGAAGCTCAGTGATATAAGTGTCTGCCTGGCAAGCACAAGGCCCTGAGTTATATACCCAGTACCACAAAAATAAATAAATAAACAGACAAATAAATGTGAGTTTAAGAAAGTTCACTATGCTTAGAAATTTCACTACTCATAGATTCTGATTAAAAGTTTGATGAATGTTTTAGGTAAAATAAATTATATTAATCAAGCAAGATATAAGGAATAACAAGTTAAAACAATCCATGTTAATTTCTAAGTAAATTACCTAATATTTTAGATTATTTTAAGGAGTTAAGAGGTACTAATTTAAAGACAGTTAACAAAATTAGAATAAAATTTCGTAATAATTTGGTTGATGGAATAGAGATACCAAAGTTTTCTAGACTTCTTAAAAATAAAGTAGAGGTGAAGTGATTAAATTTAAACATAAAAAAACCAGCATCTTAGGGACAGCAAAATACCTCGGCTGATAAAGCACCTGCTTAGTCTGGCTCAGGGACAGGAGTTCAATCCCCAGAGTACTGTGTCAGGCACGCCCCTCTCCAGAGTGCTGATACAGCAAGTGAGACTGGATATGGTGATGCGTACCTATAATCCCAGGGCTTGGGATGCTGAAAATGACAGAATCACTAGAAATATGATCTGTGTAGTGAGACCCCATAGAGCCTCTACTAAAATACATAATAAACAAGAAAAGAAAACCAGCATCTTAAAATTGTAAAGCTAATCATTAGAATAATTAAAATTGAATAAATACCATAGAAACAAAGATGGAATAAATGAGGATAGCCATCACAATACAGTGGGAGACAGTAAGTTGGAAAAAATACAGATGATGAAAACATACGTTGTAAAGAAAGCCCAGTACAGAAGTGTAGGTCAAATATAATAAGAACTACAGCAAATTTTATTAAATTCACCCCATTATTTAAATTCTTAGGTTAAAATATACAATAAAAAATAAGTTTTAATATGGTTATAAAACTATGCTTAATAGTGTAGACCATGCTATGATAAAGAAACGTTAGGAGTTCAGTGGCTTAGGAAACCTACTGATTCCTATAGGAATTTTTGGATGTTTTTCTCTAGTTCTGTGAAGAACATCTGTGTATTTAAATAAAATAAAATTGAATATGTAGATTGCTTTCAATAAAGTAAGCATTTAACATTTTTTCTATCTACAGATCTATGAATACAGAAAGTCTTCTCGTCCTTTAGGATTGTATTTTATTCAACGTTTTTTCTCTGGCACTCTCTAATTTTCATTGCAGAAGTCTTTCACCTCATTAGTTAGTTTATTCCTAGAAAATGTAATTTATTTTACTTATATTTTGTTTCAGATTATTTCTGGATAAAATTCTCAGCAGTTTCATTATTAGTGTATGTATGTTATTGATTTTTATATGTTCACTTTGTATCCTTCCACTTTAATGAATTTATTAGATCTAGAAGTCTGCTGGTAGGCTTTAGGATCTTCTAAGTGTAGGCTAAATCCAAGCTCTGTATTGAACAGAAGAGGTGAAAATGCACTTCATGTCTTGCTCTTTTCTTAAAATGTATTTGGTACAGGGCCTCACAATGCAACTTGTAATGATCCTCCTGTTCTCAGCCTCCCCAGAACTGGGATTACAGGTCTGAGCCACCACACCTAGACTCCATAGTTGGCTCAGCATGCCCCGAGAGCAGGGCCAGCGCAGCTGGGGGTCACATCCTGGTTCCTGTGTTTGTGTAAGCAGATGCTTAGTCTTCTGAGCAATCTTGCCAGCCGCATGTTGCTCTTGATTTAGTAAAAAATATTTTACTTCAATATGTTGTTGATATCTGCGAGTTATACAGGATGTTCATTGTGTTGAGGTATGATCCTTCAATATGTAATTTTTCATCACAAACAAATGTTGTATTTCTAAAGGCCTTTTCTGATTCTTTCAAAATAACCACATTATTTTGTTTATATTTTATTTATGTGTTTTAGCATGTTCATTGATTTACATGATTTGAATTATCTTTGCATCCCTGAAAAGAAGCAAATTGGATCTCATCATTTTTTAAACACAAAGATCCATAATAGCCAAAGGAAGCCTCACCAGAAAGAGAATGCTAGAGGCACTACAGTACCATTTCAAGTATACTACAATGTTATAGTAGGAAAAAAAGGCATAAAAACAGAAATATAGGCCAATGAAATATAACAGTAGACTCAGAAACGATTCCAAATAACCACAGCCATCTGAGTATGAAACACATATGCTGGAGAAAAGACAGCCTTTGTATAAAAAATACTGTTGGGAACACTGGATGTCCATGTATTCAAGATTTAAACTAGATCCTTCTATCCAAGTAAAACTCAATTTAAAAAAAAAAAAGACCTAAGTATATTATCTGAAACTGTGAAACTGTTGGAAGAAACAGCATTACACCTTAACCTTTAAGCACAGGTGAGTGCCTTTCGGCACTGCAAGTGCTCAGGAAATAATAGTAGTAATCAACTTATAGGATTGCACTCAATAAAAAGGCCCTTGCACAACAAAAGAATGGGTTAACAGAGTTAAATTACAGCATAGGTCAGAGGAGAAAAAGATTTCCAGCTGTTCTTCTAACATGCTAAATCCATGAAGCATTCAAAAAATTTAATACCAACACCCAAATAACTCAATCAATGAAAGACAAAATGAATTGAGAAAACAGTTCTCAAAGATGAACTATAAATGTCCAATAATTATGTCAAAAAGTTGTTCAACATGTTTAACTATCAGGGAAATATAGCTCAAAACTACATTTAAATTATGTCACTTCAGGAGGATCACTATGAGTCCAAACTGCATAGTGAGACCCTGTACCAAATATATATTTTTTTTAAAAAGAAGAAATGCAATACTTACATAATGTTAATAGGAATGTATAGTAGTAAACCCAGTACAGAAATCATTATGAATATTCCTCAGAAAACCAAAAGCAAAACTACAGTATTTAGTAATATCACTGCTAGCAATGCAGCTAAACAAGTTAAAGACAATGTGCATTTGATTAACCAGCAAACCCATTTTATTCCAGTAGAATTCCAATAGCCAAGCTAAGGCAGTAGCCTAGGTGTTGATCAACTGATAAATGGGCAAATAAAATGTAATGTAGTTGTACTATCATGTAATATTCAGCAATAAAGAAAAATGAAATCATATTTTCAAGAAAATGAATAGAACTGCACATGATTCTGTTAAATGAAATAAGACTTAAATGGATAAATATCATGTGTTTATTTCTCTATATAGAAAAAAAATACAAGACAGAAAAGGAGATTATTAAGGAAAGTACAGGAATCAGGTAGCAAGAGGGAAGGACAAGACAAAGTAATGGGGAGTCAGAAGCAATCAAACACGTTAAATGCACATAAGGCATGACAATATAAAGCTCACTATTCCATACAGACAATATGCACTAATAAAAACTAACAGCTATTTCATATCCCTAAACTTGAAATTCATTCCTAAGACTTCCTCTGTCTATAAAACACAGTCACCAACACATTTATGGTCTTTTGTTACCTTGAAATGAAACTGAGAAGAAAGTGTTAATTTTCAATTGAGTGAAAACACTTCTACAATTTGGTGTTCAGTATTTCATGAATATTTAAATGTAACTCTGACACTTGAAAACAAAGAGATAGATTAGAATATAGCCAGAAAAACATGAACCAAAAAAGCCAATAAACAGAAATTTGAAAAGTCATTTAATAACTAAGAAATTGGCATTAAAGTAGAAGAAATCGTTATTTGACAAAGGAATGATCAAAATGGAAGATATGATAGTAATTTGTCCACATGAAAATACCTAGATAGACTGAAAATACACAAAGGAAGCTTTACAAATCTATAAGGGGAAAGTTCATCTATTGTTGTTGTGTTAGACAGCATTTTATCTCTGGGATCAAATGTCTGACATGCACAAATTTAAAAAAGAAGATATTATTATTATTTTATCTCTCAGTTTTAGCATCTCTGTGGTAAGCTGGTGCCACAGAGGAGATCTCATGGAGAAAGCTGCCACCTCAGAGTACCTGGGAAGCAGAGAGCAGGTAATGAGGCACAAAGGTAATGAAGCCACTGGCAGATGTGGTCCCCAGGGTCTTTGCCTGAGGTCCGCCTCCTCTACCGCAGCCCTAGCTCTCAAGGGCCCATCCACATATACACTCATCTATGTGCTCACCTGATGATGAGTTTGGTGCCCTCCCAATATAACCATCTCTCCAGGAGTCACTTTATCCAGCCATAGAGAATCCAATCCAGTTCACAACCAAAATTAACTAGTACAGTTGCAGAGATGAAATATATGGCTCTCAGAAATTCATTAGTAATTACACAGAGTTGAAATATATGTGAGGATATTTATCAAGAATATAATAAAGTATATAATTATCTAAGTCATAGAAATCTTTTAAAACATATAGTAGATCCGTTTTTTGTCACTCATACATATCTATATGCAAGAAATCATAATTTATGAAACTCATGCTTTGAACACACATCAAATTTATAGAAATGAAATATGAACAAACGACTCTATCAAACCCAAATATATAGTTAGACTAAATACTTTTACTAGAATATGATGAAAGTAGAAACAAACAAAATATGTCTACAAAATAGTTTATACCTCAAAATTGAAATATATTTGTAAGTATTTCTTGGGTCAAAGAATGAATCATGGGGGAGAAGGAAAAATGTTGGATTACTTAATTTCAATTACTTATCTTCTCCAGAATGAACTGCTGATGGTCTGTAAATAAAATCCCAGAGAGAAATCAAAGGGAGTCCAGGCTATACAGGATCCCTAGGAAAACTGACTGACACAGCAGAATAAATTAGGACTCACTGTGACAGGGTGAAGAGCTCAGTGCCACAGACCTGAGACTGCAGTGTGGCTGGAGCCGCTGTGTGGCTGACCTGAGGGGTGAGGGTCAGCAAGAGCTAATTTGCTTCACACTAGGAGACACAGACCTGATCTTGGCTGGGAAAGTCTTGTGTGGCTGGCAGCAGCATGGAGAACATGAGACACTTTCTCTCACAGCCCAAGGCACAGTCATTGGTTCATGAACGAAGTAGAGCAGTGCCCCTCGCACCGTCATGCAGAGTCGAAGCTGGTGTGTGAGATTGCTGTTTTAGATCAAAATGCTCAGGGCTCCAACTCCAGTGGCAGGAGAGTCCCAGTTTTTCTTCAGTGCCAACATCCTAAGGTTAAATGAGGGGATGACTCTACATCACAGTAGATAGTTAGCAGTTGGATAGCAGACTGAACGAACTCAGCTAAGAAGTAGGAGCTAGGACTCATTTCTGTTGAATACCAAAAGCCATCTTAGCCCAAGATGCAAAGGACTACAAGAAGTCCCTTGTTCTGAAGCACAAGAAGGAAAACTGCCTTGACCTGTTTTGGGACAAGGATACAGCCCCCCTGCCCCCTTCCCTGTGACCAGCGGCACAAGAAGGTAAGCGTCCTTGAGTGAGACAAGGGCAACATCACCAGCTCTGTGACCAGCAGGCAAACAGCCTTGTCTGGCTTGGGACAAGGGTGTTCCACTCACACTAGAACCAACTCATTTAAGAGGAATCAGCAGTGTGCCCAAATTCAGCCCCTCAACCAGTAGTTGTCCCACTGCAGACTAGTGAATTATATAGAATGCATTCTGACTCAGACTAAGGATCTAACACCCAACTGGGGGTACCAAGGGAACATTTTTAAATTTTTTCTCCCTACTTTTATTTACTTTTTATTTTAATTTTGAGCAAGGGTTGGTTAGGTTTGATTTTAATTGTGTGGTTTGTTTTCTGTCCTATCTTTCCTCATTGGTCTTTCTAAGTTGTCTGATATTTACAGGTGAATGAACACCACCTCCTGTCTTTTTGTTTTGACTTGATAATCCTTTCTTTCTCCTTCACTCTTTTTTGTTTGTCCTCTGTTTCAAATTCCCAAAGTTTGGGTGGTCATCCTTATTCCTCAGTGTTGCTTCTCCTATATTTAGCTTTAGCTATCTCTGTTGTGTTCACTATACCTCTTAAACTCCCCTTCCGATTGGATAAAATCACCCGACCAAGATGAAACACTGTGCATATCTAGAGTAGGCATAGATTAAAAAATAGATGAGCACTAAAAAATGTAAACCATGAATGCACAACATAGAGAATACAATGGAATCCATGAAACAGATTCAATCACATATCTAGGAAAAAACTCTTAATGATAACAGTGAAGGGCCAGCCAGATAGCTCAGCAGACTAAAGCACCTGCTTAGGCAGAGTACAGTGGCTGGGGTTTGCTCCCCGCTTGCCATGCCGGCCCTGCCCCCAGGGTTTTAGAAAAAAACAGATCTGAAGATCAGTGGAATATATTAGAAGCCACAGACAAACTTCGTGTATATGTAGCCATCTTGTCTTTGAGTAAGGGGACAAACACATTTACTAGAAGAAGGATAGCCTCTATAATAAATGATGAGGGAAAAAATGGCTATCCACATGCCAAAAACTAAAACCAGAGCCATATATATCAACATGTGCTAACCTAAAAATCAAAATGGATCAAAGATCTAAATATTAAAGCAGGAACCCTAAATCTGCTAAGAGAGAGAATACGTAGAGCTGTTGAAGATACAGATGTGTACAAAGACTTCTTGAAAGGGCACTAGTGGGTCTCCTTCATAATCCTCCAGCTCATCAAACTGTTTCAAATTCAGTCCCACAGAGGGATCAGTCTCCAGTAACCTCTCCACAGTCAAAAGCATTAACACAGACATGCAGGCACACACACACAATAAATTTGTGAGTGGAAACCACTAGCAACATACAAGGTCTGTTAGTAAAAAAACAAAAACAGACAAAGACTTAAAGCTAACTGTGAATTAATACCTGAGAGCTGATTCTATGGTTTGTATCTAGATTTTCCCCCAGTTCCTCATATAGTCATGGGAGTGGGCTTCTAGAATTTGTAATTGATTCATGGTCCAATGTTGGAATTATGGATGTGAGTGCTACATCCACCCTGGAGTAAGGAGCCTGCATACAAGGTAAGGGGGAGAAAAAGATAGCTCCTCGCACCTCCCTTTTTGCCCTTCTGTTTGCTGCCTTTTGCAGACTTGTTACCCTTCAGTCACATTACCCATCTTTTAGTCAGCTGATGGCAAACTGAAACTTCCACAAACTGTGAGCTAAATAAGCCATAATTTGGGGTGTAGAGTATTTTGTCCCAGCAAAGAGAAGAAAAGTAACTAATGCAGTTATCACACACACAGAGTTGTACTCACCTATAATTCTGATGCTTTGGGGCCTGAGGCAGAAAGATCACCAGTTGGGGGTTAGCTTGGACACCTTAATTTATTAGATCCTATCTCAAAATTAAGGAGATGCAGCTCTGTGTTAGTATGTATGTCCAGGACACAGCGGAGTACTGGATTCAATCCCCAATACCAGCACTAGCCAGGAAAGAGACAAGTGTGTTGGTAAAGAAGGTGGAAGCATTTTATAAATGCGTGTTTCATTTCTTTGGGGTTTTTCTAGTCATCTAAAGGTGCAGAAGTCCAGAGTGAACAGATGCCTGCTGCCACTCTAAGTCAGGTCCTATTCTGTGTCTTTGGGAGAGAAAGGTTGAACTTCTGGGAAGCCAACAGCACATGAGTAAGCAATTTTTGTCATGGCCAGTTGGAATCAATACACTTTACTATTACAGGGTTTGATTACAGTTACAATAAGACGAAATACACTATCTCTTACTGTTTTCAAGTTGATAGCAGTTTTCACAATGGGAAGTAACAAGGATGATCAGCAAGACTAACAGAAATACAGAGAAATGTCAGAGGCTGAGTCGAGCCAACCTGTTATAGTGACCCACTGCCAAGCTGTAGCCATGCTGTGCTGACAAGGCTGCTCTAGAAAACTCCAGCCCCCCCACACCTGTGAAGTCAGGAAAACCGTGGTGTGCAGAGAAAGCTCAGGCAGGGCATTCCATGCCGTGCAACAGCTTCATCCAAAGCTTTGGGGGGCGTTAGAGCAGCCATTAGGAAAGAAAATGAATAGGACTATTTTACCAAGTAAAAAGAACGACCTCTCATCTCCTCAGCTGACATGTTTGTCTGCTGCTCCACCATCATTTTCTTTTTACATAATGCCTTTGTTGTAGTTATTATTAGAACTGTATTCTCACTCAAGAGGTCTTAAATGCTCTTGAGAAATAAAGCATGTCTATCCAGCTCAGAACTTGATGCTAAGCCTCGCATCTCATCTAGCACTGCTTGTGTTCTGAGTGCACAAGTTACTCCAACCCACAGTGAAGAGCCTATAGTGGTTAATTTTATGTTTAAGCTAGAAGGGCCGCAGTGCCCAGGTGTTTTGTCAAATACTGTTCCGGACTTTTCTGTCAGGGTGTCTTTGATGGACTTTGACTAAAGTACCAATGTCCTCCATAGTGTGAATGTGCCACCTCTAATTAGTTGAAGGTCTTTATAGAACAAAGACAAATGCCTTTACAACTAAGAAGAAATTCTGCTTTCAGGCCATATTTGGACATAAAAGGAAGCTTTTTCTTGATCTCTCGCTATGTAGCTTCCCTGAAAATTTTAGATTTACTAAGTCTCCCTTTCATAGCTGTATAAATGAAATGCCCCCAATACAGACAGACACACACAAAGGGGCACCCACGCACACCCCAACTTTATGTTGCATCTCTCTCTCTCTCTCTCTCTCTCTCTGTCTCTCTATTTCTCTCTGGAGAATCCTAGCCAGGAGCTATCTTGAAATCAAATGTTTTCTATTACCAACATTTTCTACGGGATGAGTACAAATCCACAACAATGGCTCTGTATAGAAATCTGCACTCCACAGGCCAGCATACCTGAAAGAAGGTTGTAGATAGTACTGGAAAAGGAACAAAGACCAACATGTTTGTGTCCATAAAACAACATTACTGGTGCTCTTCTAAAGGTAATATACTTTTAAAGGGAGTTAGTAAAAATCTCTCCTCATTAAACTCTGATCTTTCTTTAACTATTTAAACTCTTTATCAAGATTTTTAGAATTTTTTTCTAATTGTATTCATATATGAAACTAATTTTTTTAAATTAATATCTAAAGTACTCTAAGTCTATGTTTTCCTTGCATTAGGGCAGTTCCTATTTGTCAATATGATAGGTGACACATTTGCAAATCAGCTTGTTTCTCCATGGTTGTCATAATGTAATGAAATTAATGCTATATGTTATATTTTAAAGTCACCTGGCTGTTTAATTCAAGGTGACTCCAGGTTTCTAAAATAAGTAATCATTAGAGTAATTTATGTCCATGTCCTTCAATACAATTTGATGGGTATTCAATACAGACAATGATAGATAAATATCAAAAATTTAAGCTTTCCCTATTTTCAACTCTAAAATCAGTTGAGTTCTTTTATTCTATTTCATTGCAGTCAGCTAAATATATTAGCAATAATAATGGAATTACTGATAATTTTCAAAAGTGATCTGCTGAAACATACCCTTCTTCCCCAAGCTGAAAAGGAAGAATATTGTTTTCATTTGGTCTCTTTGATGATAGTTTATGGAGCTACTGGCCTCAGTCCTAAGCACCCAGCTCTTTCATCAAACATTCAACACTGTTATGTGGGTGGGCCTTGTTCAATCTAAGATTAAAGTTAAAAGTCCTAACAGCAAAAGGTGAAGTTTGCTAAGGAAAAGTTTCTGCTTCTACTCAAAACCTCAGTTTCATTTCTTACCCAGATTTCTAGTTTGCTGGCCTGAACTGTGAATTTTACACTTGCCAATTTCCACAACTGCATAACAACATGAAGTTATTCCTTACATAAATTTGTCTGTCTGTCTCTCCCTCTGCCAATACTGGTCTGTTTCTCTGGAAAATACTAATGTATGTATATACATTAGGATAATATGGTGCACATTGTAAAATCTGATGTGTAACCTGACCATCAGCTTTAAATTTGCAAAACCCATGTGAGAATTTCATTTACCATATTTTGGCCAATAACTTTTGGGTGTATACTTCATTATTTACTTTTACACCAGCCACAAGTCTGTAATATATTGAACACTATATTAAAATATAACGGTTCAGTCTTTCAGGAATTAATGTCTCATTATCACACTCCAAAACTTTTTTATATAATTTTTCAAATGTAATAGTGACTCCAATTTGTAGTTAATAGAGAGAAGATACAAACTTGATAGCAATGAGTTTAAGGAGAACATCTTCAGAACACACTTTAGATGCACATTAACCTATATGTTTTTATCTTTTTTGCTGTTGATTGGTTTGGTTTGTGGTGATAGCTATAACCCTAGAGCTACACTTAAGTACTTCTGTGAAGCTTAGAAACAACAAAAATTATTTCAGGGTGACAGCAGAGTGAGGTTCTAGTGAGGGACTCCTCAGGTTGGTGATGACTGGTCTTCAGTGCTCTTTTTAATTTCTTACAACTGTTTATTGCTTTAGTTTGTTTTAAACCAGTTTTTCTCCTTTATATCTGGAACCTAAACAACTAATTTAAAGGTAGTATCATGTCATACAGCAACCACTGTTAAATTCCTATATGAATTTTTTCCTTGTAGTCCACACTCATGATCTAAATTACCTCCCGGACGTTCTAATTCTTAATATCAACGGGTTGGAGATTAGGATCTCAACACAAAATATCAGGATGATATGTACATTCAGTTCTCAAAAACTGTAAACTTCAAATATTTATAGCTGTCATTGTATATTCTGTGTCAGGCAAGATAAGTCCCTCTAATAAGACTTCCATCCCCTGATCCCTAGAACTTCTAAATAGTTACCTTACATATCAAGAAGTTACTTTGCAGATGTGTGATAAAAAAATTCTGAGAGGAAGTAAGGAACCTGTAATAATATAACTATAAGGACCCCTACAAATAAAAGAAGGAGAAAATAAAATTAGAGGAAAAAGACAAGCTCTGAGTGTGAAGACAGAGGATGACAGGAAATGGCCACATGCTAGGACTATGGGAAGCCAGAAGCACGCTCTGTTGCAGAACCCCCAGAGGAATTCCAGCGCACTCAAACCTGGATGTTAGCACAGAGAGATAGTTTCAACTTCTGATCTTGAGTGCTGAGATAATATACAGAGGTAATTTAGTAAGCCCTAAGAAACTGCTGCACTTTCTTTCCCTCAATATCTGTACCTATCTTACAACTTTCATGAAGAGGGTCAATGAATTCAAACCTCTACAATTATTCATATATTTCAATATTATGTTACAAAAGATAACAACTGCACATTGACAATTTTGTTGTCCATTCCCACAGCAGCTCCTTAAAGTAATTTGTTCCCAACATATTTCACCATCTTTTTTTTGTATTTTCACAGCAGTGTTTGTAAGTAGAGAGCTTTTTGTTTTGTTCAAAGCACAAACTCAGTGTCTCCCATAGATTCAATGAGCTCTGAAAACTTTGTTCCTCCTTAAAGTACATAAAGTACAAGGCCAGAATAAAGATTAATTTTTTAAACCAATAATAATCTGAGAAAGAACTAAGTAACAATCTTCTGTGTTCCCAAAAGCCTTGTTTTATGTAATTTTTGCTAACATAACTTGGTGGTTACTAGTTTATTATGCTGACTGTAATTAAGCCTTTGGCAAGTAACCTAACTTTTCTGAAACTGTAAAATGAGAATGAATGAGGTAAATGCATGATTCTAGACTTCCTAGAATTTTGGTTATGGCAAAAGGGAAGGAGTTTTTGAAACTTTTAATTTAATTTGAGAAAGCAAAAGCAAGATGATAATAATTGTACTTGGATGTAATAAACATAAATAATTAAGTACAGCTTCTGAAAAATTGTTATAAAAACATTATATTAATTTTATAATTAATATCATAATTGTTATTTCCCCAGAACCCTCAATATCAATAGTTTGACTTTATTTAAATATGGCTTATCCCATCCAAAACTCTTATTGAAATTTAGTTGCCATTTTGTGGTATCAGGAGTTGGAAAATTTTAGAAATGATCACTATTACATCATTGAACAGCTTTAATACCATTTTGCAAAAGTAAATTCCTCTCCAGAAAGCAGGTTGTCATAAGCCACTCAACCTTCACACTGTCTCTTGCCTGACTCCCTTGACTTTTCCACTCTACAGAAGCATAGTAGGAGGTCATCCTAGAAGGTGGTTATGCAGCAGTAAATTTCCAACTTTTAGAACATTGAGATAAATAAATCTGTATTGTTTTCCAACCAAAGCCCGGTGTATGAGTGAGAACTTCAACCCACTTGCCCACTTCCCTGATCTCTTTTCCAGCCAGAGCCCAAGCCCAGCATTATCGTGCGATTTTCTGTGTGCTCCATGGATACCTTTCTAACCAGTGCCCAGGCACAGCATGCTGCATCATGAAGAAGCTGAGCACAGTAGCCAGACCAAAGCCAAGCACATCTAGAGGAGTTCAAACTTGGCAGTACTGGATCCAGTAAACTGAGACACTTTATTGACCCTGATCTATGAGCACATTCTCTCTTTCTATCTTAATTGAGAGAGGGGACAACAGGTAACCAGGGTGAGCCAGTCAGCCTGGAAGATCTCATGTGCATCAAGGAAAGGAAATCAGACAGAACACAGGGGAACTAACATAGATACGAACTCCCAATTTAATATCTGCTTAGCTACACAGATAAAATGCTTGCTCTATGGCCTAAAATACAAATGCATTAGTTACAAGTTTTTCAGTTGCTAAAAATCATTGCCCATTATTAGTGTTCCTAATTATAGTTCTGTAAATATAAAACTATAACTGCCTTAACCACGTATCTCTCTTGGGTAAGAATATCAGTAGGTGCTAAGGTAATAACTGCACCCAAGCTCCACCATAAAGGTCAGAGGACAGTACTATACAAAATGCCAAAGAGAAGAAGCAAAATAGAGTCTCAGGCCCAGAGTCAACCCAGAATAAATGCAAAAGACAACACCATAGAAGCAACTGGAAATCACACACTTGTAATCTCTGAAATAACAGTGTATGAAATGCAGAAACAACTGCAGAAATGTACAGAGGAAATCAGATAACAGATAACCTCATGAGTAAAAAAAGAAATGATAGTTATAATGAAAGAATTGCTAAGTGTGCTAAAGAAGGCACTGATAAAAAGTAGAGGAGCAAAGAAAAATGGTGGAATCCTTGAATGAGCAATATAGGAAAGAAAAAGAATGCACGAAGCAGATTCAAACAGTTATACAAGAAATTAGAATCTCAATCATAAACTGGCAAACCCATTTAAATGAAAAGGAAGATAGAGTTTCAGGCCTTGAAGATGCTGCAAAGATGAATAACATAAGACTAATAGGCATCAATGAGAAAGAAGGAGTCAATAAAACTGATATAAGAAAAATATTGTCATGGCTGGCGGTATAGCTCAGCAGACTAAGTGCTTTTTTAGGGAAGTACAGGGGTCAAGGTTCAATCCCTGGCACAACATGTAGCACTGGCCTCAGGTGCTCTGAGTCAGTAATCAATTCTAGGCATGGTGGCACATGCCTGCAATCCCAGCACTAGCTAGGCAGAAATCAGAGGATCACTATAAGTCTGAGCTGCATTGTGAGACCCTGTACACACACAAAAAAACCTTAAAAATAAAAGAATATGCAAAAAGTAATAGCAGAAAACTTCCCAAATATGGGGATACAATCTGACATTCAAGTAACCAAAGCATGTAGAACTCCAAATAGCATCAACCCAAGTGACACACCTAGAAATACAAATCAGGATCCCAGAAATCCAGGACAAGAACAATAGTAAAAGCTACAAGAGAAAAGAAACAGAACACATTTAAAGGAAAACCCATCAGAATAACAGCAGATTTTTCTCCATAAACCATCAGATAAAGAGCATGAAGCAAAGTACTTCAAGACCTCTCAGAAAATAAATTCCAGCCCAGACTGCTATATCCTGCAAAATTTTTGTTCAAGATTGATGGAGAAGTGAAATACTTCCATGACAAAGGACAACAAAGAATCTCAGAATGACAAAGTCCAGACTACAAAAACATATCCTAAAGAGGCACCAAAATGGCAACTCCATAAATAAGAGTGGAAAGTACCCACCAAATACAGTAAACAATTAAACACAGGAGAAAAAGGGGTATGCAACAGCAGGCAAATAACATGTCAGTCATAGAACAATACATCTCAACTATGTGCATCAGTGTAAATGGACTCAATTCACCAATTAAAAGAAATACACTGGCAGAATGGAATAAGAAGAAAAGTCCAACAATATACTGTATATAAGAAACACACTTAACTCATAAAGAAATTCATAGGCTAAAAGTTAAAAGATGGAAAACAATAATACATGCTCCAGGATCAGAAAAAAACAGAGGCAACAAACCTGTTCTCAGGCATCTGAACTTCAAACCAAGAATGATTAAACAAAATAAAGAAGGCCACTACATACTGCCTAGGGGAAAAACACAAGAGGAAGAGGCAACAGTTATAAATATGTATAAACCAAAGATGAGAGCTTTCAACTGTGTAAGACAAATTCTAATGGACATGAAAAATTGAATACGCAAAACCACAATCTTAACAGGAGTCCTTAACACAACCTTATCCCACAAAAGTATATCAAGCAGACAAAAAATTAGCAAAGTAACAGAACTGAACAAGAAATTGGAGCAAATGGACTTAGTTGACATATACAGAGTGTTCCACTCAACCACAGCTGAATAGACATTTTTTTCCAGCTGCACATGGGACATTTTCTAAAAATACCCCAAATACTAGTCCATAGGTCATGCTTAAGTCTATGTAAGAAAACAGAAATTATCCCATGCATATGATTTGATCACAGTACAATAAAACTTAAAATAAATGATGAAAGAAACCACAAAAACCCCATAAATATGTGGAAGTTAAACACCACCCTCCTCAGAAATGGTTTACAGATGAAATTAAACAATATCTATAATTCAATGAAAATGCAAGAATATGTTATCAGAATTTATGGGATACTATGAAAGCAATTCTTAGAGTGAAATGTATAGTTGTGAAATCACACATTAGGAAAATAGAACAGGAAAAAATAAATATCATAATGCTGTACTTCAAACATCAAGAAAAAAAAGAGCAAACCAAACACAAAGCCCAAACATGAGAGGAAATAATACAGATTACAGCAGAAACCAATTCAATCGAGACAAAGAAAACAATACAAAGAATTAATGTATCAAAAGCTGGTTCTTTGAAAGATCAATTAAAATTGATAAGCCCTTAGCTAACGTGATCAAAAAAAGAGGACAGAAAAAACTCAAATTCAAGCAATAAAGGATGAAAAAGACCAAATTACCACAGACCCTGTGCAAATTAAGAAGATAATCAATAGCTATTTTGAGAATATACTCACAAGATCAAGACACAGAAAAAATGGACAGATTCCTAGAAAGGTACTAATTACCAAAACTTAATCAAGATATAAGAATTCTCAAAAACCTAATAATAGCCCATGAAATTCAAAATGTAATAAAAAGTCCTATGGATAAAAAAAGTCCAGGTCCTGATGGTTGCACAACTGAATTCTATAAGAAATTTGCAGAGAATATAATCATATACTCTTCAAATCCTTGAATGAAATTGAAAAGAAAACAATTCTCCCAAAATCATTCCTGGAGGCAAGTATTATGCCTATACCAAAACCAGAGAATCATGAAACTAAAAAAGAGAACTACAGGCCCATCTTCCTCATGAGCATAAACGCAAAATTCCTCAGTGATATCCCAGCAAACAGAATATAGCAAATCATTCAGAAGATTATACTATACACCCTGACCAAGTAGGATTCGTCCCAGGGATGCATGGATGGTTCAACACACATAAATCTATAAACATAATGCACTATATCACTACAGCCAAATCTAAAAACCACATGATCATCTCAATTGATTCAGACAAGGATTTGACATAGTCCAACACTCACTCATATTCAAAGTCCTACAGAAAACTGGAATACATTGCCTCTCCTTCAATGTGGTTAAAGCCATCTATGACAATCCACCTGCCAACATAATTCCAAATGGGGAAAAAAATGAAATAATTTACTCTCAGATCAGGTACAAGAAAGGATGTCCTCTATCACCACTGAAATTCAATATAGTTCTATAAACATTAGCTGGAGCCATTAGACAAGAAAGAGATGTAAATGAATAAGAAGAGGTAAAGAAGAAGTTAAACTATTATTATTTGCAGATGGCATGATATTCTACTTGGAAGATCCTAAAAACTCCACCAAGAAGCTACTAAAATTAATGAACAAATTCAGTAGCACAGTATGATAAAAATACCCCAAAAGTCAATTGCTTTCCTCTACACAGATAACAAACACATTGAGAGAGATTAGAGAAAAAATACCTTTTACAATAGCACCTCAGTCCTGTGAATGTGTGGGAGAGGTTCTGCACTGTACTGCTTGCCTGTGGGAACAAGAACAGGCCCATCGCTAGGCAGAGATTTTTCTCCATGCCCTCCGGACCTCTCCCACCCCTCCAGACCTAACATAGCCCACCTGTGAGTGAGAATATCCACCACCCTCTTGGGAGCCCTGCCGATCCTCCAAAGCCCAGGACCTGTGAGTGTGTGGGAGATCTTCTGTGCACTCCTGTACCACCTCATACCACACCAGAACCAGCCCAGGGCTGACATACAGGCCTGGGGTGAAACTCTGCAGCTATAGTCCCTGCAGTGAGAATAGGATCAAAACCACAAGAAACTTACCTACAAGGGCAGCAACAGGAAGGAGCTGAGCACACCAGCCAGACCCAATCCAAGCACAACTACATGAACTAGAACATGGTATATCAGTACCTGAATTTCATTAGGTGCTAATGTTATAACTGCACAAAAGCTCTACACCCGAAGGTCAGAGGTCAGTGCTATGTGAAATGATAAAAAACAAGGCCTCAAATCCACTGAGAACAAGTGCAGAGGACACTAACTCAGCTAAAATATATGAATTGATAGTGTCATAAGTAAAGAAACAACAGCAGAAACATATAAAGAAACTTCAGAGGAGAATTAATTTCTGAAATAAAAAAAATCTCTGAATTCATAGCATCTGAAGTAAAGAATCAAATTCAGAAACATAAGGAAGAAACCCAAAGTCCAAATAGAACAAGTGCAGAACATACTAGCTCAGCTGAACTCTAAGAATAAACAGTGTCAGAAGTAAACAAGCAACAGCAAAAAGGTACAGAGGAATGCAGAGCAGAATTAATTTCTGAAATAAAAAAAGAAATCTCCGATTTCATAGCATCAGAAGAATCAAATTCAGAAACATATGAAGGAAACCCAATCTGAAAAAAACTCTGCAGTAAAAGAATTAATAAATGGTTCTAAACAAGACATAGAATAAAAAAAGAGAGATTAGAAAAATGACAGATTACTTGAATGAGCAACACAAGAAACAAATAGATTGCATAAAGCACAGTCAAAGAGATGTAGAGGAACTTAAAAATCTCAATCACAAACCAGCAAAACCATTTGAGTGAAGTGCATATAGAGCTTCAGATCTTGAAGACGCTGGTGCAGCTAGTGAAAAGGTAAGAAAAGATCTCCTAAAAATAGATGCAGGATAAAATAATTCATCACATGCAAGACAATGCAAAGGTGAATTATGTGAGACTAATAGGCATCAATGAGAAAGAAGGAGTCAATACGAATGATATAAAAAGAATATGGGCAGAAATAATAGCAGAAAACTTCCCAAATATGAGGAAGCAATCTGACATTCAGGTAACTGAAGCATACAGAACACCAAATAACTTCAACTGAATTAAAACACATCAAGATATATAATGGTCAAGATGCCAGAAACATAGCACAAGAATAATATACTGAAAGATTTAGAGAAAAGAAACAGATCACATTCAAAGGAAAACCCATCATAATTATGGGCAACATCTCTGCACAAACCATCAAGGTAAGAAGAGCATGGAGCAGAGTACTTCAAGTCTTCTATGAAAACAAGTTCCAGCCCAGACTACTATACACTGCAAAACTCTCCTTGAAGTTTGATGATAAGTGAAATACATCCATGAGAAAGAACAACTAAAGAATTTCATAATGACAAAGCCAACCCTACACAGACTACTGAAAGGTGTTCTAGAGAGGGACCAAACAAATCAGAGCTCCACAAACGAGAAAAGAAGGAACTCACAAAATGGGGCAAACAATGAAACACAGGAGAAAAATGAGTAAACAACAGCAGGTAAATAACATATCAATCATAACTTAACACATCTTAATTATAACCATCAATGTAAATGGATTCAAGTCACCAATTAAGAGAAATAGACTGGCATAGTATATTACAAAACAAAATGAAACAATATGCTGTATACAAGAAATACACTTAACTCATAAAGAAATTCATAGGCTGAAAGTCAAAGGATGGAAAACAATACTGCATGGCCCAGAACCTCAGAAAAAAGCATGGGTAGCAACCCTCTTCACACACCCTCAACTTCAAAGCAAGAATGATCAAATGAAATAAAGAAGTCCACTATATACTAGTTAGGGGAAAAATCCAAAAGGAAGTGGTAACAACCATAAATATGTATGCATCAAACAAGGGAGCATACAACTATATAAGACAAATCTTAATGGACATGAAAAATCTAATATACAATACCACAATCTTAACAGGAGACCTTAAGATACCCTTATCCCAAAAGATAGGTCAATCAGACAAAAAATTAGCAAACAAAAAGCAGAACTGAACCAGAGCCTGGAACAAATGTAATTGGCGGACGTATATACTCACCCAACCACAGCTGAATAGACATTTTTTTCAACAGCATATGGGTCATTTTCTAAAATAGACCACATACTAGTCCATAGATAATGCTTAAGTATATGCAAGAAAACAGAAATTTTCCCATGTGTATTATCTGACCACAGTGCAATGAAACTGGAAATAAACAACAAAACAAACCAGAAAAATTCCATAAATACATGGAAATTAAATAGTACCCTACTCAGCAATCAATGGGCTACAGAGGAAATTAAACAAGAAATTCAACAATATCTACAATTCAGTGAAAATTCAATGACAACTTACTGGAATTTATGGCATGGGATGAAGGCAGATCTCTGAGGAAAATTCATAGCTATGAACTCACACATTAGTAAAACAGGACAGGAACAAATAAACATACTAATGGTGCATGTCCAACATCTAGAAAAGGAAAAACAAAGACAAGAAATAAATGCAGTTGAGAAGAGGAGAACAGTTCAAAGAATCAACTCACCAAAGAGCTGGCTCTTTGAAAGACTAAATAAGATTAATAAGCCCCTAGATAACCTCATCAAAAAAAGAAAAGAAAAAATTCAAATGTAAGCAATAAATAATGAAAACAGTGTAATCACCACAGACTCAGTGGAAATTCAGAATATTAATAGCTACCTTGAGAATCTTTATACTCACAGAATAGAAGACACAGATGAAATGGACAGTTTTGTAGAAAGGTACAAATTTCTAAAACTGAACCAGAAGATATAACAACTCTCAATAACTCAATAACAGTCAATCAAACACAATATTTTATATACAGAATTGTCAGGAGATATACAGTTACTTTCAAATAACTCAATGAGAAGACTTATACTAATATTGTTTGTATAGGATATTCTGTTTGCTTCTTGTACTATGGATAATCACTAAGAAGAAAACAATGTAAAATGTATTAATTATTATTATTTTTTAATCTCATAAAATTTATCACATGGTATGTATAATGTACTTAGCATAGAACCAAGATACAGAAAGTATTTAATAATAACAAGGTGTTATTTTTTTCTTGATTTTGTTTTTGTTACAAAAAATCAATTAAACAGAGGCATTCGATAATGATATAAGAGGTAGACTCTGAAACCAGATTCTCTGGAGATTTGAATTTGCTCCAGCATTTCCTACTTGTTTGCCCTTAGTTAACCCACTCCAACTTCAAACCTTTCAATTTTCTCATCCTTAAGGTATGAGTCAGTAACTACATATATTTCATTAGACAATCATAAGGACTAAACAAATTAACTTCCAATGTACATGTGACTATATTACCATACACTAAGCACTGTATAAGTGTTCTTATTTTATTTTATTAATTTATTTTTTATTGAAGAACGAATAGCAATGAGACAGTTTCAAGACAAATTAACAGGGCAGATTTGATAAATTGTTGTAAAAAAGAAGGGAAGAAAAAAATATGTATGTATACACAAGAGAATTAGAATAGATATAAAGCTACTTTCTCTTAGTTCAATGAAAATAAGTTTATACTTAATATTGTTTAGACCAGATATCATGTGTGCCTCTTGTCCTCTGAATAGCTCCTACAAAGATAACAATATGCAATGTATTAATTACTATAAACATGCTACTAACCTGTTTTAAAATTCTTTCATTGATATTTTATCTTGTTTTCTCATTAGCTTTATCATGGTCTTAACCATCCATCAGGAAAGTATAAAAATAAGTTATAAAAAGTAAAGCCATATTACTATACTGAGCTGTAAAAGGCTCAAGTCAACAATTTCTGACATTGCCAGTCCTATGGACAACCCACTACTGTTATGGACTACTGGACAATATTGGATCATTTTGCTGTATTCACACACCTACAAAATTTAAATGGCAATAAAATATCCTTCTCTGACAAAACTAAACAAAAAAGGGGATAAAAATGAAGGACCAATTTGTATTTGTATGTACAAAATAGGATATATTTACAACTACTTTGTATTAATTTAATGAGAAGAAACATTTGTACTAATAGTGTTTGGACAGGGTATCATGTCTCCATCTTGTACTATGAATCACCACTACAAAGCCAACAATATGCAATGTATTAATTATTCAAACTGTCTTATTAATTGGTTTTGAAAGTATCTCATTGCTATTTATTTCTCAATAAAATTAATAAATGAATAAAAAATTAAACAAAACTTATACAGCTAAAAAGTCTGTTTTGTTTTTGATAGTTCAGTTTTAGATATTTTGTGATAATAGCATAAAAGTGGACCAAGACACTATTCATAGCAATAATACTTTCAGGAACATTTTGGGGATTTCCTTATACTTGTGTTGAGTTACCTTAAAAGTCACAATTAGTTATTGAGACATAATACACCAACATTTTATTGACACTCTGACCACAGCTATATTTTTCAGTAGCTTGCAAAGAAGCATGATAAAAATGTTAAAAGCTTGTTGTCCCTCTCTAAGTGTCTCAATTCAAATATCTAAATGAGCATATAAGAGCTACATATTTATTTGCATATAAATTTATGCAGTTCCCACTAGTTGTACAGAAGAGAAACAAAATTGGAAACCCTGTTGGAGGAATAACTCCATGTAGGTTATGTTCAGTTGGATGGAGACCCAAGTCTTGCAGATATGCAGTTCTGTATCACCACCACAATTTTACAGCATTACCTTTTCAAATATCTTGTGGCATCAATGATGCAGTGTGCTCAGTCCTATAAATGAACTATATACAGTTAACAATAAAGAAGACCTGACTTCTTGGGAAATGATGGATATTTCAGGATTTCTAGTAATGGAAATTACTTTCTATATTCCTATGCTTTCTTGGTTTACTTAATACAGAAAAGAAATTGTTCTCTACTACTTAGGTATCACTAGAAAGTACATTGAAAAACAGAAGGTTTGTTATTAAGTTTTAGGTTGAAACACATTAGGTGTCGTGGGAAGCTCAGATTTTATTATAGGATTCAGTTTTGCCAAGATCTTACCCAACAACGGAACATTACCTGAACTGATGAAAAACAACTCTTCTGGCAACAAAGCTTTTAATTTTGCAAACCACTGGCACATAGCCAGGTAAATTATCACCAGATTTTATCATAAGCAGAAAAATGTTTACCCTTCAATTCTTCCCTTTATATCCTGAATTCACTAACAAAATATCATGTCAAATTTGTACTTTGCTTCCTTTTGAAAAGGTTTTTCTGATTTTTGAAATGTATTTTGAACTAACATTAAAATAAATTATATACCTAATATATAGAAGACTCACTAAAGGAAGTCATATAGCTTTTCCACAAGGATTTTTATTATCCTTCTTTTTCTGTTTATCATTGTATAGAATGAAATATCCAACGTGTGCAATTATCATTTTCCTCCATCTTTTAAATAATCAAAAATATTTATTTTATTATAGTGTTCTTTCCTTAGATACATTTAATGCTGTTCAGAAAATAAAAGTAAAAAGTTACATTTCTCATATTTAACATATTTCTAGTGTATTCTCCAGTAATTTCTAATCACCAGGATGACCCTTTCAAGAGGAACACCTAAGAAGTAATGTAAGTACATAGTAAATATGAGGCTAAGGTTTAATACACCATCATACTCCGTCCCCAGGATTATATCAGAGCAAAGAATAGACCAAAATGAAAATAGAAAAAGTACAGTAGCAAAGCCCGGGTTCTGCAATCAGTTCCCATCCTGCTCTAGCAGCAGTAGACACACCAAAACTACACCTTGTGCAAAGCAACTGGGCACTCTGAATCAGAACCACACTAGGCAGGTGAGACGTTTGGTGACCAACTACTTCCTGGTGACAGTGTGTAAGCAGAATCAGGGATACAGGCTACTTTTCCTGAGTGCTGGGTTGGAGTCAGGTTGAGCATAGCCAAACAAGGAAGAACAAGAGAGGGTGATTCAAGGCAGAGAAGAAGGAATTTGGTCTTCTGAGAAAGCTTGGATGTTGGGTCTCACAGAGACAGGAGGAGGAGGAGAAGGAAGAGGAAGAGGAGGAGCATCAGTCTCCTTTCTGGAAGAGGAACATGAACTCAGAGGAAGATGGTAATTTTCTCAAGATCTGAACCACTTGGACCTAACCTTTTCCCATATTTGCTGTAGAACAGAGTGGCTATCTTCTCCTCTTTAAATTCTTTTCCTGCTTCACAATTCCTTTTCCTCCTACCTCAAATGTTCTTCCTTTATTTGGAAATTCACAAAATGCCTCTGAATTAGTACCAGCAAATGTGTGTTTTGGGTTGCTTTGCAACTATGGCACAGGCTAATTGGAGGAAGCAAGTAGAACAAGAGGTGGGGCACCCATTACTGGCTCAGTTCCCTCCTCCCAGCTTCAGACTTAGCACAAATCAGGATACCTCCTGCTCTACCTTGCAGAAAGTGAGTGGAATGTAGGCACTAATATCTTACTTGGAAAGCAGAAGAGGCTAACATAGTGGCCTTTTCTAGGTAGGCATTTAGACAGCCAAGCTGCCTGCCCAGTTCCAGCTTCTTTTTCTAAAGTTTCTTCTGACATTTGACTTCTGAAATGGGCTCCTGAAAGGCCTTTCAATGTTAAACTTCAAAGTGAGGATAATAGTAACAGCTAACACATTTGGCTATTGTATCCTGAAAACTTTGCTGGTCATCTTTTATGTAGTATCACTATTCCTCACAAAATCCTGTGTGATAGTATCAGTACCCAGGTTTCATGGAGAAAACTTTTAGTGGAAGGTTTAGTAGACTGTAGTGATGGAGCTACAGTTTTCAGTCCCTGGTCTGTATGACTCACAACCTGTGTTCTTTCCTTTGCATGTTACTTGTCTCACATCTTGCTTTATACTATGGTGAATCAAAGTTCCCTGTAGTTCTTTCAGGTGGCAAGCAGCCAACAATGTTTCATAGGCAATAGTCTTTGATGGCTGAGTATGCATGAGAGGGATTTCATGTTCCAATTAAAATTATAACAAGGTTAATCAGACATGTATAACAGTTATTGTGCTACACATCAGTAGGCATAAATGCTAAGCTATTCATATGAATAAAAATAATTATTTTTATACTGATGAAGCAAGCATGACTATAATCAGACAAGAACTGAAATGCAAAGAACAAATTTCTGGAAGAAAAGTTGTTTTATTTATTACTAGTCTAAGCATTGTGCTAGGTGTTTTCTATGTGTTATTTCACTTAATATTGACAACAGCATGATGAAAATGTTAATGACAAACTGAGTCTAAAAGAAATTAACAAGTTTCTGAAGTTACCTACTAGTAAAGGTTGGGATGAAATGACACAGAAGAAGTCACTGAACTCCTTCCTCTTGCATATACTTCTCAGTCACCCGTAACTGTGAGGACCCATCATTCCATCTTCTATCACACCTCACCAGGCTCACTCATAATGGGATATGCTTTGTTGCTCTCCAGCAAATTAGTGGTGGGATGGCAGTGCACATTTTGTCAGAATTCTTGGTTGCAATACATGCAGGTTGTGAACACAATGCCTACGGACCTGAAAATTTAATTTCTTTACAGGATGAACCCATCATGGGGTGGTGTTGGGAGCTGACACTCTAGGGGGGCAATTACATTTAGCTTAGGTAAGGTGTGTTGTTGTAGTAGTTCAAATTGACTAAAACAATGGTTAAATTTCTACTACCTGTTTCAAAAGTAGAGACCCATTTACTTGTTTAAATGAGAAGGGAAACCAAAAGGTTTTGCAAGCAGGCCACCTCTGAATGGTACCATGCTGGCTACCTCAACAGGGAAGAGAAAAATGAAAACAAAACAAAAGAGGGTTGGCTAGATAGTTCAGTGGACTTAAGTGCCTGCTTAGGCAGAGCACAACATCCAGGGTTGGATCCCCAGTGTGCTGTGCTGGCCCTACCCCTGGGACGTGCTAAAAACAGTGATTGAGACTGGTCATGGTGGCATGTGCCTGTAATCCTAGCGCTTGGGAGGCTGAAAACAGTAGGAACAGTATGAGTCCAATCTTCATAGTGAGACCCTGTAGACCCTGTGCTAAATACATTCAAAAAACAAAAACAGAACACCGTAGTTCTTTCCTTCTTAATGTGACATGCCAAAGAAAGTGAGCTTTGGGTCAGCCTGGAGCCAATTTGGGATCATAAACCAAGGACCTTATCTTGGGGATTTAAATGGAGATTCAGAAACAGAAAGCAGCAAATAAAAACTTAACTAGCTTTGAAATCTGCCCTGACTTTAGACATCATTCAAAACTCACTTACCTTTGACTCATGGCTTTTCCCATTCCCACACTTTCTTTGCCACCACTGCTCAAATCGTGACAGACAGCAGACAGGAGGATGGAGATATGTCAGTGAGCTAACCTGAAATATTTTGGGTGTTCCCTTGGATGTCTTTAGCATTTGTTTGCAGAAACATATTATCTACATGCTGTGGAAAATATGTAGATATCTGTGGAAACTGTGCCCTCGGATGTGTCCAATCATAAAATCTGGCGTAACTTGAATATGCTCAGGCAGAAAGCTGAGATTAGGGACTCTGCTTGACCTGGTTAGCGGGATGCATGCACTGAGTTTGTGGAGGCACCAAGACTTGATAGGAGGACTATTGAACTGAATTAAAAGAAGCACAAGCAGCACTGGTCCCCTTCCTTTCTGACCCAGGAGTTAACGTGGTCCTAAAAACGCCATGTACTGAGTGTTTCACACAGTTATGAGCCAGTGATCCATAAACAAAAGCTTCAACCTCCAAGTGGCTGATGTTGCATACCTGACCTCAATTTCTCTAGATGAAGAATAATAAATTAGACCTACGTAAGGCTTTCAGAAATGTAGCCAAGCATTATTTCTTCCTCAGGCTTTTGAAGCATTACCAAAGCTTTCCTAAATTTTGTCACATGACATCTTCCAGGAAGAAATTAGGAAGGGGCAAGAAATATCTATGGTCCCACTCTGATGGAGTTGTCAAGTTTGTGAGAGAAAGTAATGATTATTTTTTCCCCTCACAAGATCCAATTGACTCAGAATTAGTGTGGTGTGAAGAAAGCACTGTTGTGTTACTGTTTTTAAATTTCCCAAGAGACTTGGATGAGATGGATGGTTCTGGTCTCAAATTCTTTTGTTCCTCTTTTTCTTTTTGTTCAGTAAAGGTGACTTAAGATCATAGCTAAAGATCACTGCAGTTACAAGGAGATATAAACTGGGCTGTCTGGCTTTACTGAGGATTTGAAAATCCAGTACAAAGATGCGGCCTTTTCTGCTTGAGCTTAGGTTTTTCACTTGTGTGGAAAACAACTCTTCTCTCACCCTTCCTCTCCTCTTGTTGTAGATGAATCTCCAGATCCTCAGCAGTTTTATGTAGGTGACCCTATGTACATTATGTACCTTATTCTTTTATGTACATTATGTTGCACTCCTCTATACCGCTATTCCGACCTCTGTGGTAAGTGTAGCCCTCTAAACTCCTGACAGCCAGCTATAAAAGTCAACTCTGCTGACCCGGTTCTCACTATCCAAAGTCCTTCCATGTCTAGAAGACTTTGAGCTATCATGAAAGACTTGGAGAAAGAGAAACAGAGAGAAAGAAAATATGTGTTGGGGGAGAGATGGAAGGGGAGAGAGGGAGAGAGAGAGAGAGAGAGAGAGAGAGAGAGAGAGAGAGAGAGAGAGAGAGAGAGAGAGAGAATATGACTATGACTGAATGGCTGATGTGGCAACAATCAAAACTACTGAAATGAGTTAGCTGCACTTCCACTGCAGAGTAGCTTAGCTTAGGTAAGAGATTTGATATCTGTATTTTGATTTTGTTACCAGCAAAACAAAAAATCTTTTTAAATGATTTCTTACAAGGGCTGGCCAGATCAACAAACTGAAGTGCCTGCTTACGCAGACACAGGACTGGGGTTCAGTCCCTGGCATGCCCTGCTGGATCTGCCCCTGGAGTTTACTAAGATGGTGATTGAGACTGGGGATTGAGGCTGGGCATGGTGGCGCACTCCTATAATCCCAGCTCTTGTGAGGTTGAAAGCAGGGAGATCACTACAAATCCTAGCTGTGTAGTGAGATCCTACACTCCCGGTACAAAATACAAAAGAAAACCCAACTTTTTACAGTTATCAAAAAGATTAAAAGGTAGAAACAATTTGAAATTATCTATGTGTAAGATATTGCAGTAATTATCTTATTATCAAATATGTTTTAAACACATTAAAAGCTGCAGTACAGAAGATTTTATGTCTGTAAATCATCTAGAAAGTGCAATTTTACCAATAAGAAAAGCAAATAAGAAGCTTTTGCAAAGAAAAGTGGACTTACTGTATAGTGTAGCATGTGTTTCCAGAGACCACACACACTGAAGCTCAGCTTTGCATTTTCAGGTGCATGAAACAGAGCAAAATGCCCAAAGCTAAGAAAATGTAACTTCATGTAGAAATACTTTGTAAGCTTTTCTTCTTCCTATAATTTTCCTGCATGGCTTGTTTCACAGACTGTCTCCTCACTCCTCATTTTAAAGAGTGAACTCAGAAATCCCCAGCAAAATATATAGCTAAACAAGTAACTAAGTAAAAGTACATCTGAAGGAGGAATAGTTGTTTTGCTTATTCCATTTGTTTCTATGGGAACTGTTTTGAAATTCAGGTTGGCAGAGGCCTACCAGTTTTGCAAATACTCCTATCAACTAAAAATGTAGAAAAACAGAGACCTCAGAGATGATATGTAAGGTACACATGTTTGTATGATTATACATATAGAAACATATGTGTATATGTATGTATTATGTATATCAAATGCTTAAAACCAAAATGAAAGTATTTTACAAATGACTGATGGTAGAATTGCCAAATAAATTTAGAATTTTCATCTCCTTAAGTACCAGCCCCCACCCACACACTAAGAAACCATCAAAACTGTCAATAGTAGTTGAATTTTTTCTTCATTTTCTATCAATAACATTTCCCTCAGTTCTTGACCATGCCTTTGGCATCATGATGCTGCAAGATGTTTTATTCAGTGGATATTCTATAAACACAGCCTCTGCTCAGAATAGAGAGCAAGTAGCCAAGTATGACGTGTAACATTTATAGTAATGCACTGTGCTTTAGACTGTGTAACAGAATAAGAGTGGTGTATTGTTGTGCAGACCCAGGAGTAGGTAGCATGGCCAGAGATGGTCCAAGTGATCTATCAGAAGGAGACCTGGAACATAAATATTTTTTTCTCAAGAAAGAAGCAAATGGTACAAAAGCAGAAGGGAATTTCCTGGTAGGGGAGCATCAGGTGCTAACCAACAGTTTGGAGCATACTTGGCAAAGGAGGACACACAAGAGAAACTTATGCACATGGTGGAATATCACTCAGGCATGAAGAAAGTAGATTTGAGTCATTTGTAAGAATGATCCATCTTAAGACTAAAATGTTAAATGAAATAAAATATACACAGAAGGTTAAACATTGCACAGTTTCACTTATACATGAACTCCAAAATATAAGTAAATTAAAGAGCAAGATAAAAAGTGAGATAAAAAAACAAGGATATAGACTATGGAGAAAGGGAAGGTGATCTGGGGTCAGGGAGTGAAAATGACAGGAATGGAAGAGAAAATGCAAATGATTAAGATGTGGTACATATATGTCCAGTTCTTAAATAGGAGTGTAATTATAGGTCATGAACTCATGACAATAAAAGGGATAGAAAGTTTAAAAGACTGAAAATATGTTTATTAAAATAAGAAAGAGAACTTGATCACCATCCTACCTGTCTGCCACAGACAGCTGTAGAAAGATACCGACGTATTGGTGCTGAACCTATCTTTCAGTACCTGATCTTGAATTTAATTCTATTTTAAATAGAATGACAAACTTCTCCTAGTTCTCTCTTTTCAGTTTCTCTATTTGTGTATGTATGAAGTCAACCTAATAATATATGTCCAGGAGTACTATCCTGATTTGTTCATGTATTCAGTATTGAAAAACTTCAGCATCCTGGTTTCTACTTGTACATGCTATCTTTCTCCAAATTCTGTAAGGAATTTCAGTCCTTACATAATCTGGCAAAAAAAAGAAGCTTCTGAACTAACTTCTCTGTTCTTCTAATCAAGTCCCTTTAATGAATCCATCCCTTTAGTTAAAGCAAGGAACTTTGGTTTGTTGTTTTTCCCACCTCTATATCATTGCCCACTGAAAATATTTCTCCACCATCTCGTCAGCCTGGCCAAGCTGTGTTCTTAACAATCCCACTTTCTCGTACACCAAACAGATTTTTCCAGTACAATCCAAATGAAATCAAATTTCCCTTTTAAAATTAGCTGCAGCTCAAGTATGTTCTCCTTATCTTTTCTACTAGATTTTAAGCTTAAGATTAGATCAACATTTATTTGTTAAAGTAACCGACACAGTGCTTTATATATCCTAGATCATATTTAATAAATGGCTAATTTTAAATTAAAATTGAATTTTCACATTCATAAAACAGATGTTTCCATGGCATGAAATCAGAGTTAAAAACAGACTTAAAAAGGTTAAGTATTAGGTTTGGAACTGTTTGAACATTCTTGCAACTATCCTCTTTTGTTAATTAATAATTTCAAAATGAGACCGCAGTGTTTTAGCATGAAGCTATCTGAGTTTTGTTTCTTGTGCTTAGTGGTACCATTGCCAGAGCACTATTTTCAATTTCTAGAGTTTAGCACATTACTAATAATGCCAACGTTATACCTCCACAATGGCACCATTTCCCTCTGCCCTTCTTGGCAGTGTTATTTGAGGTATGTGAAAATCAGCAGTGTTCTTACTGTTATGTTTTTCTATCTGCTGTGGGAAGAATTGGCACCTAGGGCTATGTCTACATTATTTATACCACTTTGATAGATTAAATCTTAACTGCACCGTGGAGCTTTTAAAGACATGTCTGTAAACGTTTAAGGATTACACAGGTGTTCATCCTGACTGCAAACAAAGACTTCTTTTTGTGGTTGAGAAGCAAAATTAAAACATTACAGTGTTCTGCAAGCCATAGTTTCTGCTTAAAACAGATCCTTGACTGGACATGTCAAATCGATTTGTTGCTCTTGACACATTTTTGAGATTCAACAAAGTAGCCTACATCAATAGGAATAGTTTTTCTGATACTGCACTTCTAAAATTAAGCTCTCTGATGGTGACCTTTCACAAAGGAACTGTAATTTTCATATTTTACCAGTGTCACAATATCTTAAAGGAATTTTATCCTTAAAGATCCCTTGCTCCAAAGCATTCTTAAAGCACTTCATTCTTTTCTCCACACTGTTTCTAACTCCATGAGGCAATTTTGATGTGTTACGAAAAGGAAGAGCTTTATTTTTGGAAAGTATTGTTCACAGGACTCTTGAGAATTTTATTATTTTTTTAATAACTGAAGAATATGATTCTATTCTCTGAAACTCAGGACTCATTAGAGTTCTTTTTTGAGAAAGTGACAATTTCATAAGCTTTTACTGGAAATAAGTGTAACTACATTTGATTCCATGATGATAATATGGAATCACAGCCAATCAGCCTTGGCTGTTGGAAGTATATATCAGTGCACAGTATTTATTTACACAACACTATAGGAATTCTGAGATGAGTGATTGGAAAATTAAGCAGAATAAGAGAAAATAATGATGACAAAGTATGAGATGGTAATCTTTTTGTCCTCAAAAAAGATAAGTGAATTCTAATTTTGTGCATATGTTGCAATTTCTAAGTACAAACATATGTATTTGTTGAATGCAACCTTGCATTCTTCTTTGACTTTCTTTGGATTCTTTTACTGCTCTTTTTAAAAAATTAAGTATGTTACTATTAATATATAAATATCCCTAGGCCATAGAAAACTAAGATCTGTATTATAAGCAGGAAATTTGAAATGTAGAAACAACAAAAAAACATATAAAGGGAAAGAATGTTTTCAAGTATTTGTCAGTTATTATTTTGGGGAAGATAGCATGATTAATTCATATGCTTTTAACAAGAGTCATACTTAAACTTTATAGATTGTACAATAAAAACTGTCTACTGCCAAAATAGTATTGTTCCCCCTATATCATCAGAGATCACAAGATTATCATTATAATAGTCAATAGTCAAATGAATAGCCAAAGTTTAACTAGGGATCTCCTAATTCCCATAGTGATTCTAACCCTCTAACCTGAATACCCTATTTGGGCTCTGGTGTATTTTATGTCAGATCAAGAGACTTCAAAAAACACAGTCTCATTACTTTTCATATATATATATATATGAATTTTAGATATTAAACTGTTGAAAGTCCTTTGTTGTCATGAGCATTCACTAAATGTAGTTGTTTATAAGTTAAATTATTAATTTTTAGAATAAAACTAAAACTTTGGTTCCTGAATTGTATTAGCTGTATATCAAATATTAGATAGCTACAAATACCTAACCTACTATCTAAATTATATATAGAAAATTTCTGCTACTATGAAAAGTGGGAATTAAAACTCAAAATTAAACAATGTACCCTCAAACTTCTGTTTGTCCAACAATAGTTTACAGTGGTTGTTAAAAGCAAAAGAAAATTCACCCTCATATGTTACATGATATGTCTGAGATACAGCTGAATAAAGGGAAGTGAATAGTCCCAAGTGAAAGTAACTAAAAGGAATACAAATAAAATGTATAAAAATAATTACAAAGTAAATATGTGAAGAAAGTAGTAAATCAAAAATTAATAGGTGCAAATTAATTGTGCCATAAATAAAAATAAAAAATTTTCTTTACATATATTAGTAAGCTTAACAAACTAGAATAAGTTATAAACAAAAAGGTCAACAAAAACTAACGTTATCAGCCCTGAAAAAATGAATTTCATGAGAGATCTTATAAACCTACTGAAAAAAATTTTGATCAAATTTATACCAAAAAAATCAAAAATTTTAGTGACTTGTAAAATATTTTCCTGATGACTGAACTTCATAACAAACCACCTCCCATGCCCATTTTTTATGAGTGTATATACACGGAAATCAGATGTCTGTAGAACTACATATGATGTTACAAAGCAATAATGTGGGATCAATGATGAAAGGATAATCTCAAACTTTAAAACACTAGCTTTACAGTAGACATATTTTTCAGACAGTATTTTACTCAAGTGATCAAGGTTTACAAAACCATAATTGTGAAAAAACACTATTGAGAACCATGTAATTGTGATTCATGAAGGTAAATTGCATCAGTTCTGTGTTTTGTTACCAAAAGCACATAGCCTAAACTTATCCTCTAAAAGATGTCAAACAATTTGTAAGGTATACTGGACTGTATATATATTTCTTGCATTGTAAAAATGTCAAATAGAAATCAAAAGTAGAAATGGGCAATATGACAAAAATATTAAAAAGATAGTACTGGGAACTAAATGTATCATAATAGATAACTGGAAGATGAGAGGGGTGACTTTTTGTAAGAATTTACAATGGAAACAAGGACCATAAATTATTTATTCCTAGTTAAAACGTTTTTTTTCTGATTGTGGTAGTTGCACTACAGTAGGAGAGAAAGATACCTTTTCACCAAGACATATACACAGAAATATGTAGGTGAGAAGAACTGTGATATTTCTAGTACATAATTAGAAAAATATCTGTGCACGCACACATGTGCATATGTATGTTATATACAGACAAGATGCTAAAACAAATTTAGGGAATATGTAGTTTCTAAGTCTAGATATTGGGTATAGCAGGAATACCTGAATTTTTCTCTCATCTCTCCTATTGAAGCATCAGATCCTTAATATTTAAGTACCAAATATCTAATATTTCTTTCCCCAAATGTTCTTACCTAGGACACATTTCTAAAACCCTTATCCCTATAGTCAGCTATATAAATTATGCTTGAGTTTATAAATTAACAATGTCAGGAGAGACTTAGTTACTTCTAGTCTTTGTTTGTTGTTGTTGTTTATTAGTTTAATGTAATTGGTTGTTACAAGGTGTCACTATGCAGCTCGGACTCATAGTCAGCCTCCTGCTTTCTGCCTCACCAGTGCTGGGATTGCAGGTGTGCACCACCATACCTGGACTCTGGCCTGCTCACACACACACACACACCCTCCCCGAGGTGGGACTGGCATGGTGTGTGATGTCGGGGATTGAACCATGGTCCCTGAGTTTGCCTAAGCTTGCCTAAGTAGGCACTTTAACCTACCAAACTATTTCACCAGCCCTATTTCTAGCCTTCGGGGTGTATATATTTTAGGCTTTTTTGTATTTTTAATACAGGCTCTACATATTGTAGGCTTCTGTTCACCCTGAGAAATCAGAAATTATTTTCTTTTTTTTGGCGGAACCTGGGATTGAATTTAGGCCCTTGCGCTTGCCAGGGAAACCCTTATTCCACTGAGCCATCTCCCCGTCCCCAGAAATTATTTTCTTGATTGCTAGGATTTCTCTTTTATTGCTTAACACAAGTAGAAAAGAAAAAAAAGGTCAAACATGAAAGTTGAAATGACGTTAAGCAAAATATTTTCACTGAATATAAAGTGCCAATTATCTTTTCTTCCTTTCACACTTGAAAACATGGTCTTCTGTATTTTTCAATGATGTCATAAAATGTCTTCAGTTTTTTGTATATTTAAGTTTCAATTATTTGTACTCTTAGACTTAAAAAATGAATTTTAAGACTAGTCTTGGTGAGCTCTGAATTTTATCTACTACTTGTGATAGATTTTTTTGTGTAGAGCCAGAATTTTCTTTGTATGTAAATGTTTTCCAAAATGAAGGTAATTAATGTCCTTTCTAGTCTCCGTACTTATTTACTGTCCTTGCTCTTCCTTTGCTTTCTGACCGACTTAATTCAAAATTTACAATTTTTTTCTTTTTTTTGTTTTTGTTTTCCATTTATTTTTATTTTATTGAAATACAAATGTCAATCAGACAATTTTTTTCTTAAAGGGAAAAATGAAAGATATTTGAAACAAGCTACTTATATATCTCTAACAGAGATAACATGTTTCTCTACAGATACAACATGAGAGCAATTATGAACAATACTTAAGCTTTATATGTTTAAACTTTCATTTCTCTTAAAATGTCATTTACTAAACTGGGTAGAGGGACTATAAGCTGGATTGTGATGACTTCTAAGTCAAGAACTTCTGTTTTTCTTGGTTGTTTTTCTTCTCTCCCATAAAGGGCTATGATAGTAAATTATATTAGCACATCCTAGTGGTTGGCTCAACTTCTCATTACTGGAAAAAATCCCAGTTGATTATGATTTATTATCATTTTACTGTGTTGCCAGATCTGATCACTTAACAGTCGATTGTTTTTGCACCTAATCTAAATTCTTAAGGATACCAAACTCTACTTTTCTTGTCTTGAATTCTCTTTGCCTAATTTGGCATCTGGTTGATAAAGCCTTCATACACTGAACTTGAGCCTACCTGTTCATTTCTATTTTTTAGAAAAAAGGAATAAGTAAAAAAAATGCTATGATTTCTCCCTTAAGCCTTTGACAGAATTCATAGAGAATTTCATCTAAGTGAATTTTGGAAGGTTTACAGTCAATTTTAAAGTACAAAGCCAGTGTCATTAATGTACATAACAGTATTCATTTCAATTTTTTTTGAATCAACTTTTACCTTTTTCACTAGTTTGCTATTTTTAAAATTTAAATTAAATTTAAAAATTTAGTTTTACTTATATTTGCTTATTCTTGCTTACAAACCCTACCTTTTGATTTTCAATTACTACTATCACTGTTTTTCTTCTTCATTTTCCTTCAGTAAGTTTTGCCTTTTAAGGGGCATTCTTATTATGTCAAAATAATTTTCATAGTTTCAACTGATGACCAGTCTAATATACTCATGCTGGAATTTTAGGAATTATTTGTGTCCGTTTGGCGTTACCTCCGTTCTACTCCACTGGGCTTCACCTTGTTGACACCCTGCAAGCTTCCTCAGTTGTCTAACTCTGCCCTCCACTCACCTAATGGAAGCTCCGAGCTCCGGGGACATTCTAGGAACTGCTCTGCTTATAGTCACTTGATGGTTGCTCTGGTTCGGCCTCGTCAGTTTTCATTCGTTACATGCACAATTTCTCATTCAGCAGCACCCTGAGGATAACGCCTATGTGTATCTGACCAACTCTTTTTCTCCCTAGTGTTTTGCTTTTTGCCACTGTGGCCTAAGAACTCTATTTGCTTTACCACAGCACCACTACCCAAATTATGACTTCTTTTCTGAACTCTCCCTATGCTATAATTCACAAGGTAACTTCCCAAAGAAATCAGAGATTTAATAGAGTTCACCTCACCTGTTCCGTCTCTTAGGGCTCATGATTTCACAATTAGCGTCTAATGTCTAAAGTCATTTTCTGGTATTTATGCCACTTTTCTCATGATTATAAGGCAGAGAGACCAGTAATTCCATCATGGCAGAAGCAGAAAAACTCCACAAATTGCAATATATCTAATAATGTTAATTCTGAACAAATAAGCATTTTCCAATTCCAGGCAGAGTATACCTCTTTTCTAAATTACTCAAGGGTATCTAGAAGCCAGCAATTATATAGCTAAGTGTTAGCACTGAAGACACTTTCCCTCACAGGCACTTACAGCCAATAGTACACTTGATTTTTCTGGCTGATTATTTCTTATGATATCTCTCAAGCCTAGTCATTTCCTTTCCCACTCCCACTTAAAATATACTTGTCTTGGTCAGCTGCCAATACCCCTAACTGTTGTTCTTGACTCACATCCCTTTCTTTTTACACAGATCACAAGTAACTTCAGAAGTACTAAAACTTCAAATATCGCTTTCATCATAGAACAGGCATGTTTAGGTCTGATCAATAATCTAGAGTGTCTTTGTAGGCTACTACATCAAATATCACCTGCTGCTCCTTTCACAAAATATGAAGCAGGACTAAAAGCAATTGAGTCATTCATTCATGCGATGCTTCCAATATACCAAGTATATTGTGTATAAGAGATTCATAATAGTACACCCTGACAAGAGACCTAGACAAATAAATATAGAAAGTACAATAGTGCCTGGATCAAAAATATTCATAATAAAGCTAGTCACTGTAGACTGGGCATTCAGTGAAATCTCCATATTTGTAATAGATATGGAGATAATATAATATGCTTAGTCTTAAAATATAAGTAGCAAGGCAAAAGACATTTCAGGCAGAGAAAATGTCATGACAACAGGGACACAGAAGGGACAGGAGCATGATATAAATGGGAATTACAGCTTATAAGACACAAGAGCCTAAAGATTTGCAAGAGATCTAATGGAGTGCAGGCAGGTGCAAATTGATGGGAGCAATTAATTACCACATCTTGTAGCTTTGATTTTAACCAATATTGAAGGATTTAAATCAAGAAATGGTACACTTAGCTTTTTGTTTTATGTAGCCTCCCTCTAGTTATTTTATTAAAAGTAAATTTCATCCTTTTCTTCCTTTTTTTTGTATTTTAGGGAGGGTCTTCAAGGTGTTCAGGGTCTCAATACTAGATTGAACTCATAGTGACCAGCCTATTTTTAACCTCCCAAGAACTGGAATTACAGGCATTCACCACCATGCCTCATCTCTATTAAAAGCAAATTTTAGTAGAACAAGAATGGAAGCCAGGTCTAGGTGATGAACTATGCTAGTATCGAAGATTATGCTTTTTTTCTATATTTGGAATCAACTAAGTTGATAATTATAAATGTAAAACATAAAAGAAAGTGCTAGTTCAGGCTGGTTTATCTGCAAACCATAGGTATTCATGGAGCAGCCAGTTGAAAATGCAGCATATGCCCTTAGGTGTGCACACTGAGCACGTGATGAAGACTTCAAAGCTGTCTTCCTGCACTAGGTCCCGGAAATTCAAGAAGCAGCAACCAAGTGACCCTGTCTGGGGAGAAGAAGAAGGATGTTAGCATTTAGAGCTCAGGCATGAGCACAGGTGCACAGGGCTTTCAACTGAAATAAATGTCTCTGGCTTGGGGCATCGTTCCTATTTTTACTCAACATTCTCCTGAGAGAAAGGGTATTTTATTTAATTAATTAAGGAGTTTCCATGCTGGCTTCATCCTATGACGTGGTAGGTGGCAGATCTACAGAAAGCCTGGCTATTCAGGGAGTAAGGTGTATATTTTAACAGGGAAGTTTTCCTGGCAGCAAACTGGTGTTTTAAAATTGTAAATTCAAACTCCTAGTGGTCTCTTTATAATGCCTTCTTTACTTAGGTGAAGTGATGCACACTGTATGCTCTTTCCCCTTAGATGAGGCTGTGATCAGTGTTGGGGATGTAGCTCAGGGGCACAACACCTGCCTGGCAAGCACAAGGTCCAGAGTTTGATTCCCCATAACAATATCAAAAACAATGAAGGAGGAGGAGGAGGAAAAGGAGGGAAAGGGGAAGCGGAAGAAGAAGACGAAGACGAAGATGAAGACAAAGATGAAGAAAAAGAAGATATCCTAAATTATTTTTTAAAGTTTCTTCAACATGGATGAAAGCCTTCAGGTTCATTTGACTTGTTCTTGCCATTGAGACCTACTTCTGCATCTCATTTGTTTCATGACTGTTGTTTCTTTGTGCTTCTGTCAAAATCCTGTGATCATATCAAAGCACATATGTGTGTCTACTATAAGATCATTAGCTCCTTGAATAGATTTTTAAAAAGTCTTTTCATTTTTAATTTTTGTAAGAAAGACTAAGAAAACAGTGATATTGTGATGAAAATCTATGAGGATGGTATTCTAAATTATGACAGCATTTACCATGTTTGGCAAATTCAGAGTCACTATTAAAGTATATTTAAATTTTTACAAGCAGTGTGTCTCAAATTTAAGGAAAAAAATAAATTGTATTAACAGAGACGTTTTAATTCACTGCTTTGTAGCTATCCCTACCAATAACCTTCTTTTACATAAATGTTGAAGATGAACATTGCAAAAAGCAACATGAGCTCAGAGTTTAAAATGGAGACTATTATAATTCTCTTAAAACAAGTGTAATTCACTGACCTTCAAGAAATAATTTTAGTACTCACTTTTAAGTACAAGGTCTCTACCACAGAAAAATATTTCATACATTCCGAAAAAGTAAATTAATGCTTTAAATAAAACTGAGCTTGGAGCTGGCAAGATAGCTAAGGGGATTAAGCACCTGCTTTGAAAAGCATAAAGACCAGGGTTGGATCCCCAGTTCTGTATGTCCTGCTGGCCCCACCCTCAGGGCCACTGAGCTGGAGACAAAGTCCCGATGTGGTGCGTGCCTCTAATTGCAGAGCTATGGAGCCTGAAAACAGTGGAATCACTAAGAGTCCAAGCTGTGTAGTGAGACTCTGTATCAAATACACAAATAAAAAAAAAAAAAACCCTGAACTTTTTGTGCCCTTAAATGAGCATTGGAGTATTGGCTTAAAGCCTAAGAAATGATGGGTATTGTTGATGAAAATGTGAACAAATGTTAATCCTGATTTCAATTTCCTTCCAATTTCCTCATTACCATGCACAAGAATGCAACTTACTTTCAAAACTAAAAGCTGAAATAACGCTTTCTTATGCAGGAGACCAGCATAGTTCATTTTTCATTCTGATGGATATCTCATTTATTAGGCACAGAATTCACTGTGCTCTAGTGCCAAGAATTACTAAGCAACAGAACATATGTAGGCGGATGTGATGTTTGCATATTCACACAATATGACATTTACACCAAGATCAGAAGTACATTATTGCTGAAAGGGAGGAACAGTAACAGAACAAGAGGTAGTAATATTCTTTTATTTTATAAGGTATCATTCACAAAAGTATCTCCATGATCTTAACAAACAACCCTCTGTTACAAAAAACAAGTAAATCCAGAGTGACATTCACACCTCCCCACATTTAGTTCTTCCAAAATGCCAGGAAGGAAAACATACTGCTTGAAGCATTTTTTATGCCTTCTATAGCATAACACCTAGTATGGCGTGAATGCAGGAATTGCCTATCAGCCTGAGCTGAATACTAACTGTCTTACAGCATCAGAATTAGGAAATATTCTGGAGTGTTCTATGGAAAACATTTTCCTGGGGACCCTGAAACTTGGCCACTTTCTTGGATAGGCAGTGATTTTTGTCCCTTGCCTCTTTCCTGATACAGGAACCAAATATGAGCACAAGGTTGAATGAGTGAGCATGATGATTACCTCACCAGAAAGTAAAATAAATGTTCCCAATGTCAAACAGTGCGTGAGTGGGGCCATTCAAACTCCCCTCCAGTTTGAGGAAATGACTCAACTTTTCCCTTTGCAGCAAATATATGTCATGCACATCTGAGGTTTTTTGTTTTGTTTTGTTTGTTTTTTGTTTTGTTTTGTTTTTGTCAACGTACAATACAGCTCACAGACAAACTGAATAGAGGAATGTTTCCAGAGGGAAACCTCCTCCCAGCATCTTCCACAGCAAGATCAGCCATTCTGTAAGCTTATAATATGCTTTAGTGAAACATAATCTTTCCCAAAGGGGAAAGTTTGAATAGTGAGTAAACATATTTTCAAAACATCTAATTTTTGCCAAAATATCCTCATTTGATTCCTTTTGTGATTTAGTGGGCATTTTTAGATTCTAGGTAGGACTTCCTCTGGCAGTATTCTTTCATAACCGAGGTATTCTTTAATTTTGGTTTTTGTTTGTGTTTTGTATTTTAGGGAAGGGTCTACAGAGCATTCAGGATCTCATTACTAGATTGCACTCGTAGTGACATGCCTGTTTACAGCCTCCCCAGACCTGGGATTACAGGCGCATGCCACCATGCCTAGTTCCAGTTCCCTCTCAGTGTGCCCCTGGGGGCAGGGCAGGCACTGCAGGCCTGAGATCCAACCCCTGGCTCCTGCACCTGCTTGCAGGCTCTCATCTGCCTAGCTATTGGCTGTCCCTTAATTTTGTTTTTAACCGAGTAAAATATTCTCAAAGCACTGGAACCTTTCTCTCCTTCACAATGAACATATTTTACAAGGGCTTTCAAATTGACTTGAACATGCCAACTATAGATTTTAGGGAACATTTGCTTATTCATAACCTTCAGAGTAAATGCGCCAATTTATTACTCAAGAAGAACTTGGAAAATAATCCTTGTTCCTGTTCAGGAATATCCACCTTTTACTAGCTGAGGCATGGCTGTCAGTCCTCCACTTTGGGTTCACAAAAGGAATAAGGAATAAATAGCTAATGCTTGCCCCTTGATTTTAGAAGTGATATTCTTCAAATCAGAATAATCTACCTACTGCACTCTTGTATATATTTCCAGAAGTATAGCAGAAATATGATGCTGTCATGGCACAGCAAGCTGATCATTAAAATCTGCTATACTACAGCTCTCTTTTCTCTTCCCATGCATCTTTGCCACCTGAATCAATTCTGACAACTGGGAGTAGCAGAACCTTCAAAAGATGCCTAATCTTTCCTAAATTTGGGTGAATCTGAGAGCTATTCATTAAAAAAAAAAAGATATATAGTATCTTTATGGAAATTTGATCTTCAGATTTTAAAATAGTGAATGAAAAATTTTGAATAGAGTTTTTAGTTGCCTAGCTTCTCAAGCAGAAATCTTATATACAAAGCATACATATATTTCACTATTTTCAAAGAGAACATTTCCATTTGACTCTTAACCTCTATTGATATAATAATAATAATAATAATAATAATAATAGCAATAACAATAGGCCTCTAAATAGAGTTCCACTGAAATAAGAAGGAAAGGTGGAGAAAAAGAAAGGAAAGAACAGAGTTCTTTGAGAGCCAAGTCACCTAGATTTATTTATGGACTCTGTCCCTTATTACTTTATACTTGGTACAAAGATAATATCCAGCCATTTTCACTTCAAACAAGTTTCTACTGCTGTTCTGCTGATCTCTATATTTTGGATAACTATGAATAAAGATTTAAAAGTGATAAGTTGGTACTGTCAATGAAACTGCAGTCACAACCATGTAACCCTAGGTGGGCTGCTAGTATGAATGCCCATTTTAAGGGACTATACTGAACTCTCTGTGCTTGGGTTGCCCATGTGGGGAAGAACACCATGGCATTTTGTTTGTTATATAAGCAATCCTAATCTCTCCTGAATCCCACTAACAAAGATTTTCCTTCCTTACAGCATTTTTTTTTTTGTTTGCAAAATCTCAGGACTAGAAAAAGGAGCTCACCCAGAACTTATTAAAAATGCAAAATTGTAGCTCTTCTCAGAGCTTCTGAATTTGAAGTGGAAGTGGAGAATAGGAAGCTTGGTTTAAACCAGCATCCCCTGTGGTTCTGATGCATTCTGAAGTTTAAGAGGCAATGCTGAAAAACTACTAGAGGAGAAAAATTGTATTAACATAAGTCCATGTAACAGCTCTTGCAAATGATATTTTCATTTGAATGGATAGCTTCCTCAATGAAGCAAGCATGATAGAGATTAGTGTGAAAGAGTTCAGAAACCATACATAATAGGAGGAAGCTACTTTGAATCAGCAAGTTTATCTTCGTCTGTTCCAGCTGCTATAACAAAAATACCACAGACTAGGCAGTTTATGGATAACAGAGATTTATTTTTCACTGATCCTGAGGCTGGGAAGTCTAAGGTCAGATTGTTGACAGATTCTGTTCTAGAACTTCTGTCAGAAATAGCTTGCTTTAGAAACAAGTTGCTCAATCATCAAACGGGAATACTGAATCCTCCTAGGGGTTCTCTTGAAAGAGAACCAACTTTATTTATAAAGGCTTCACCCTCAAGACCTCACCATGGCCTAAATCCTACCTCCTAAGGCCATCACTGGGAATTAAATTTCAACATACTAATTTCAGGAACTTACATTTACTCCACACTGAAAAGCTTTTCAAATTACAGCCTTTTATTGCAGCATTGACTTACTTTACCTTAAGCCTGCAAGTAAAAGAATGAAAGAAAAGATCTTGTCCCTTGTTTATATTTAAATCATTTGAGGTGTTTTGTTCTTACCTTAAACTAATTGAATTTATGGGGTCAAAGGGTTCAAAGCTAAATTTGATGTACATTCAGGCTTAGTACCACTGGATTTCCTCAGTGTCTAGAAAAACTGCCTCAGAGACATGTAGAAAAAATTTACAACACAGGTTGCTGGACTTTGCAGAATTTCTGATGGGTGCAGAGAACTCATTTCTAAAAATACCATTGCTATTGGTTTGGGAAGACCATCTGATCATTCCCATACTGGACTCTGGTAACCATGCTACTCAGTTGAAGAAAAGCCTTTTGCAAGCCTATTTCTACCAGTAAGACCACTGCCATAAAATTTGAAATGCAGCTGGGTGATATTTAAATTTATTCATCTGTTTGTATCCTCACTCATTCCTGTAACAAATACCGGTAAAAGAGACTTTAGCTCTTCTTTCCCTTACTCTTTAGACAGATTTTTATGAAAGCAGCAAACACTGATATCCAATTAAACACTGTTAAATATTATAACACCTCACTTTCAACAAAGTGACTTACCTAACACTATCACTTTTAAAGCAAACAGGTTCCTGTAAAGTAAATCAGATACTATCAAGCAAAATCCATGTGGTCAAGAGCATTAGCTCTCCCAATAGGGGAGAATTGAATCAAATCAGTCCAAATTTATATTCATTTCTGACAAGGTTGATAACTTCTCTGTTTTCAGGAGATTAAAATCAGAAAATTTTAGAATGACCAATATATTAGCTAGCCTTTATTTAGTAGTATAATTTAATAATAGTTTAAAAATTAGCCAAAAGAAAACAAGAATTTTGAAAGTAAGAAACTTTGTTTTGATTATATTTAAATAACTCAACCCTCTTTCTGGTTTGCTAATAAGAAGAGGAGCATCAAAGCAAAGTCAACATGATGTGAGAAACACATCCTCACCGGAGCTGTCACAGGGGCACAGTCGCTCACTGGATACACTATCTTGGTAAGTAAGACAAGTCTACAGGCCCTACTTGTCTGTTCTTCTATGAACCAACTTTATTTAATTTTCATGTGACTCCTGTGGAGGAGCCACAATTATTCTGCTCTTTCTATAAGTGAGCAAAATAAGCATGAAGAAATTAAGTAACTGGCCCAAGATCATGTGGCTGAAAGGACAGGGAAGATATTTGAACTGTAGGGATATATACAATAACAATTACAATAACAGTAGCTTTCAGATACAAGAAGAACACATGATCAATTAGCCTTTATCTTATGTTTCAACAGCTGAAGGAAAGCATCCCAGGGGGGAAAAAATAAGTCATTTCCAGAAACTTTCTCAAGAATGTTTGAATATGCATTTTCAGAACTATTGTAAAACAAATTAAAAAGATGGGTTTCATTTCCAGTAGAGCCATCCAGAGCCAAATAGATACATAACCATTGTGATTGTCAGCCAACAGCATGCAGACTCCATGGGAAATAAAATAGCCATCCAAAGAACACAGGCTTCTGTTTGTTGAATTAAAAGAACAGTTCTATTAGCTCTGTGGCAGAGAGAATTAATAAACATTTGGTTCTGCTCTAACATTCAGCCAGTGGAAAACCACACTGCAAAGCCGGCAGCAATTCTAACAATATATTTTTTTAAACATTTGTTTGGCAAGTTAGATGTGAACATTCCAATCACCAGGGCAAGACATTTCAGCTAGTTTTTAAAAAAAGATATAACTAATTAGTAACTCAAGAATTATGTTAACAATTCCTCAAATTTACTAGAACATTCTCTAAGGTTAGATAACTTCAATGAATGTGGGAACAAGAAGACTTTTATGAAGAAACTGCTGTTATTTGGAGATCTCACTTAAATATATCAAAGGATTAAAGAGAGGAAAAAATGTATTGCTTGAGGTTAGTCTCAGACTCAGATTTCTCTGAAAGTCCTCAAATGCAATCATTAATATTTGTTTACCTCATTGTCCAAGGAGAATAAAACTAAGTTTAAAAAAAAAATTGTACATGTTTTGCAGCACGTGGTTCCATGTACCGAGGTGAGGTGCACCGCACATCCTTGCTCTTTTCCATCCCCTGACCCTCCCGCCTTTCCTGGTCCCTCTGGCTCTGGATCCCTTGCCAATGGCAAAACCTCAATTTCCATTTGTTTATTCACCTTCTGTTTTCTATCTCTTCTTCCCTTTCTTTCCTCCTTTCCTTGTATCTACTGTTCCTTTTCTCGCTTGAAAAAGATCTTGCTTCTTAATCCCAAACTTCTATTTTGTTCATGCAATATTTTAGTTCTGAAGTCTGATTTGGTTTACTTTATTACATTGTAGGATCTAGATGAATCCAATTACCTATGAATAATCTCTAGTTTATTCTTCCTTATGGCAGAATAGTACACCACTGTGTATAAATACCACATTTTCTTTATCCATTCATCTTCTAAATGGCATATAAGCCCTTTTGCCTGCTGGAAGCCTTAAAGTGCCTAATGTCATTATAAGAAAATTAATTTTTTTTAGAAGAGGCTGGCCCTGTTTGGAAAATGATTTTGACCAAATTCTTGTGCTCTATTTCATGGTTACATCATGGAGTGCAGATCATGGAGATTTTTGATTGTGTGCAGTTCTGGGCATCAAATAGCTCAGGACTCATACATGGTAGGCAAGTTTTTTACCACTGGACTCCATCCCCTATCAACAGTACGTTTCAGAGTTTTGGAGAAATGTGGAAGATTCTCTCCTGAGAAAAATCTTTGCTATCCCTATAGCTTACTTCACTTTGGTATGTTTATCTTTAAGTCTCCTCAAAATTGTTTAGAGGAAAAAGAATCATAAAGTAAAACTTCAGCCTTCTTTTATGATTATGTAATGTTACAGTGGGATATTTTTTAAAAGATTTTTCTAACTAGTTATTTTCGCTGTTGTGATGGACATTGAAAAATGCATCTTCTCTGCTATATTTCCTATTATTTATTTTTACTTTGGGAATATAATCAATAAGCAAGCATTCCCCATCAATCTCCAAAATATATAGTCATGTTTTATTTTCAGAACTAAACATCTCCTGTGATGAATTACTGTCATTAGTGAGATGATTGTCTGTACAGAAACTTCAGACCACTCCGAAACGACTGAGCAGCTGTCAAAGGAAGGGAAGGGCAGACATGTTTCTGTGTTGATTACTTTCTTTTGCTAAAATATAATTATTTCTAAATCCATGGATCTCTGCTTGAGTTGCTCCATCAAGTTAAATTTTAAAACCATTTTGCAACATGTTTTGTATATTTCCAAATACAAAATGAGAAGAGTTTTCTTTCCATGTCAAACCAGTCCCTAAGTTAGGAACAGCCCTCTCCCATCACTGTCTTATCCAGGGTGTGGACAGATGCAGTCTTGAGAACTCAATAATAAGGACACATTTTACATATATCAATGTTATTTTATATAAAGACTGTTTCATCCAAATTTCTTGTTTTTATTATACCAGTGGCTAGAGCCCTAGAGGAGATACAAAATGAAATTCTGTCTTAAAAACACTAAGACCAATAAATAGAAAATTTACCTAACCAGAATTTTCATTTTGGCCCCATCTAGTAACTTCAAGGTTTCTGGCTATAGAAACAGTGGTAGGCAATTATGGAAACATTCAATTCTGGTTTTCTCATTATCAAAATGCCTAAGCACATTAAGCAGTATGGTCTGCTTCTTGGAATTAACTCATTTTCTCTAATTTCTTGTAAACTCCGTTTTTATGAATCTGTAAGTAAATTCCTGTCTCCATTTGCTACCATCAACCCCAACCCATTTTGCCAATTTTCTTTGTTCTAACTCAGTACTTTTCAGCTTCAGAAGGTTTAACAATCACTGCTGCAGGGTTGCTACATATGTATTTCTGGGACCTGCCCCAAATTTTGGACTTGCTAGGTGTGGTACAGGTGGAGCCTGACAAGTTAGATTTGTAACAAGTTTCAAGTGAAGAATGTCTTCCTGAGATCTCAAATTGAAAGAAACTACTGAACCCAGTAGGGGGCAGACAGAAATTTTCCAGGACTTCAAACTGGTTGTACAGATGACTGCAATGACTTGCACCCAGAGCTGGGAATCTGTTGTTTGTATTCAATCTTGGCCAATGGAATCCTTTTCTACTTGTGGAAAGGGCTGGCCAGATAGGAAAAGCATAAGAGAAAGCCCCACCCAGCCTTTTGGGCCTGTCTGCTGCACTACAGGATTTAGGCCTCCTGCAGTGTTAGCTTCTTCTGTGGTTTCTTAAAAAAAAAAAATCTTTGTTGTGGTTTATCTCCCATCTGCTGCCTCCTTCTTTTCCTTTTTTTAAACACTCACTTCTCTTAGCCACACCCCTCCCTCTGTGGAAAAGTTATACTCATTTAATATCATGAGAATTCATTTCAAGCAAAACCTTCATAAGTGTGCATGAAGTCTACACATGCTAATATGGTAAAAGCATGTTAAATTCAGAATAGGCAAAGCATCATGCTCCTGAAGTATGAGAAAGAAAAAGATAGGCTTTGTTGTTGTTGTTGCTTTTCTTTTGTTTTGTTTTTAATACTTCTCCCTCAGTAATTAAGATACTTCACTTCTGTTTATATGCTCTGATATTTCTTTCCCCGAGTTCAATACTAAGAGAGAAAAATGCTATGTAAGTGAAGTTTATTGAGATACATATTTATTGATTCTACATATGAGATATTTAATTGATCATGTAAACATAAGTATGAAATATCCCACTAAATTTGCTTGGCAGAATTCTGTGTGTGGCTGTAAAGATTTATTGAAGAAAGAAGACCCATCTGGGTGTGAGTGGCATTAACTAAAAGGCCATCCCCTGAATGGAATAAAAAGAAAGAAAGCTCTCTTCTGTCTCTTTGGAGGAGTTCTAGATTTTTGTCTCCTGGCTTCCAGCACAGACCTCAGCCTCTAGCCAGAGCCATTAGAGTCTTGCAATTCAGACTCTTTGGCCTCCTAATGGGAATCCCCATGGGGTAGCCCAGTGAGCTCCAGGTCTTCACCTGGATCATTTGAATCTCTTGCACTCTTTCACACTTGAGTCTCTGAATGGCTACTGCAACCCCATCTTGTAAATTTTTACATATTTTTGTATCTTGTATTAAATCTGTTTTTCTAGTAAGCACTGATTGTTAAAACAAGGTACATGTTTATGGCAATAATTATGTTACTGAATCTAAATTTTGACTAAAATGATTTTGGATGGATAATGATATGCAAAAGTAATGAACATGACAAAATAAAAGAACTGCCACAGAAAGATGAAAAGGAAGTATACTGTGGATATCAAAGAGAGGAGCTGTCTCTTCTGACTGGAAATTTGTTAGGAGGAATAAAGCAGATAGTACTTGTTTATCTTCAATAGAAGAGGACAGATGGCGATGGGAAAGGGCAAATGGGATTGAATAGAATGGAACTCCACGTATCATTCCTGTGGTGCAGGAATCAGCATTCCTAACAGTATAGGCTTAGTGTGTTTGAGAAAAGATAAAATACAGTAATGATAGATCTGAGTCTGACTGTAGCATTAGTACAGTTGCAGGAATTTTAAAGATAAAATTCTTGTAGATGAAATAGTATCTATGATGTTCTTCAAATTGTAGTGTTCTATGCACAGACCATCAGGACTTGCCATATATTTATTTGAGCAACTCATTTATAACTTGCATTTTCAAAAAGAAAGCCATTCATTTTGGCCTTGTAATTAGAAATAAATCCAGTTTCTTGACTGATTAAGAGTTCTGCATGTCTTTCAATGAAGATAGAACTGTGAGAAAACTCACTGTCCTTCAGCTATAGAATGCAACAGTGGCCTCTGGGTTGCTTATACTTAAGAGGAAATAGAATAAAAGAGAAAATAATGGACTCTGTTAGTCAGCATTACTATCCCTATGAAACAACACTCAACACTCACAATATAAAGGAAGAGGGGTTTATTTTTTTTTATTTTTGTTTTATTGAAGTACAAATATCAATGAGTCAGTTTTAAGATACATTGACAAGACGGATTTGATAAATGAATACATTGCAAACTGTTTTCATAAAGTTTTGGTATCATAGAAGGTGCATACATGATATTATACTTACAGACATTATTATACCACATGTCTCTTATCAGTAAATAGAGTGTAGCTGTTTGAGTATTTTATTTTTCATGCCTGAATTACATCAAAGATTCAATAATTAATACTTTTTACCTTGTTATTTTCCTAGTGGTTTTCCATAGTACTAGAAGCTGACATAATATCTTGTCCAACCACCATTAGTGCAAATCTTGTCTCTCATAGGATTATGTAGAAGCACAGCGTTATCTATCCCAACTATACTGTCCATACACACACATCATGATTCTTCCTTTCTATACCCCTTCCTTTGTCTACACCTGTCAGAGATGGGCACTCCATTGTCATTCAACTATCTTAGGTGCTTGGACTCGACAACACAATCCAACACAGTCCAGCATTCCACAACAATTGTGAGTTATCTGAAGTTGTCGACCATAGCCATTTACAGCTCAACTTAATATTATGGCCCTGCGGTGTATACTTCAAAGAAGAGGGGTTTAATTAGGTCTAGGATTCCATCAATTATCTGCTGCTTCTAAGATGAAAACATCATGGCAGAAGCATGTAGCCAAGCAAAATTATGGTGCTCAGGAAAAGGATCATAGGAACAGTACCAGAAAGGAACCAGCAAGAGGCCATGTGTCATATCTATTGTCACACCTCCATAGTCCAATCAGATACAACCAGGCATGTGCTCTATGAGTCTGCTAGGTAGTGTATAATCCAATGAAATTGTCATATCAAGAATAATAGTAATCCTCCTCCCCAGGCTCAAAGTTCTAACTCTATGTCTGACAATTGCCCTCACTGATCATGTTCTCCCAATTTGTTTGTAAACCTTCCAACAATGGTACAACTTTGGGGTTGGATTTATTATTAGCTTGAACACCTGTAACCCACATGACCCTTTCAGGCACCCTAAATATCTGGGTCCAGCCCAACTCATTTACCCATTGCCATCTTCTTTCCACTTAGATTTCTAATATTAATTTCAACAAACTCTGCTGTGTGCTGATTTCCCTTTACTTTCTATGTTAAAAATGACAATATACTCTCATTCTCCTTAAAAAAATTAAGCTGATAAAATCTGGAAATTCTTTACACTGCATAGGTAGTACTAGGCTCATTTACATATGGTGATAAATGTTAATGTCTTTTACAAGATTAGAAAAAATATGCAAGCACACTTTTCAAATCTATTATCAATATACATTTTAAACTCAAAGTAATGCATTCAAATTAGATCACAAATGTTAGGTCACTTAACTGAGGTGAATATTAAATTGCTGAATGACAGCGGCTGGTTTAGCAGTGCTGAGCCTAAAGGAAGTTCAATGCAAGCTCCCAGAATCAAGAGCTATGCGGCAGATTGGAAGGAAATCAATTAAAAACTGGAAGGAATGAAATTAGGAGAACCAGCTGACTCTAAAGACCTGAACAGGAAGTAGTACTGAAATGATTATAGAAGCAGATGCCTGGTGTGGTTCATCTGCACTAATGAGCTGTGTAAATTCATCTGTCACATCTCCAATGGCCTCCACAACAGGTCTCTTTGCTTGTGATACTGGCCCTGCTAAATTTTGTAATTGGAAACGTCTTTCTTAAATGCAAATGTGGTCATGCCATTGCTCCACTTAGTGCCCTTTAGAGACTTTTCCCACTCTCAACATAAAGCCGTGATTAGTGACTTGGCCTAGAAAACATTTCATTTTCATGCCTCCCTCTTATCTCTCTCTCCATTTCAAGCTCTTTCTTAAGAGCGTTCCCTTAACTCACATATAGTTGGAAGATCAACAATTTGTAGTGAAAACGGGTGTAGATTTAAATCTTTATTCCTTTACATACTTAACTTGCAGGAATTCTTTGAACTATTTAGAGAAATATTTCCTTATTTTTTAAAACAGGTACAATCAGATATTACTAACAACAATAGAAGTTTGAGGGAGAAATAAAGTCAATGTAGCAAAGTGCCTAATGGTAAATATTTCATAAATGTCAGTTATTATTGTGTATTTTAGGTAAAAATATGTACGAGACCTGTAACTGTTGAACAATCCACACAGTAGTACCAATATATAATACATACTGATAAATATATATATATATATATATATATATATACATATATATATTACCTCTTTTCAAAATTATTGATTTATTTTTACCCATTGCCTAGATTAAACTTTTTTTAAGTTAATTTTATTGAGAAAGAAATAGCAATGAGACGGTTTCAAAATAAGTTAGTAGGACAGCAGCTTATTTACATTTGTGCCATACTATAACACCACTTTAAGGAACTGTAAAAGTAAAGATAGTATACGTATAGTACTTTTGTGTATTTGGTATTTGTATGCTTTACATTATATATTTGTGTCAAAGTGTATAAGATTCATTTTGTCAGGCTTATGAATAAGTCTGACTTAGGAGCCTTTTCCCAGGATGGAACTTATTCATTAAGTCAAGGTCTTACATCTGACTGTAGTTTTCTCCTAGACCTGTGAGAAATGCTCTTCATAGTCTGATTAGAATTGCACTAATTCCATGTATCTATTTTGGAAATAATTAGGTTGAAGTTTTGAGGGAAAGTTCTTTGAGGTCTCTTATATGAAAGAAGTTGCAAGATTTTGTTCCCAGAGTGCTTGCCCTGTACAGTATGTATCAAACTTAATCTATGTGAACAAAACAGAAGAACTTAATCTATATGGAGGACAATCTATGTATATGCCTCTCCAAGGCTTAGGCTCTGTAAGGCCTGCACCTTGTTCCTCCTCTGCACAGGTCAGTGCCAACAGACTGGTAAATTCTTTATAAAAGTAACAAATGTATAAGTGGATAAACGCACAGTAGAAGCCAGAGAGCAACAATGCTTTAATATCAAAGGGAGGCTAGAAGCAGATATGAAACCTGAGGTACCTTTTTCTCCACTTACCAAACTACCCTAGTACTGCAAATATTCCCTTTTCCTTACTCTTTCTTAGGGAAGCAAATGCAAAGAAAAACATATAGATGTGCTTTGCAACTGCATGGTGTGATCAAGGAAATCAGAAGTAGAAAACAGGCCACTAGCACCACTGGTCCGGGAAGCAAAATGATGAGAACAAATGGCAACCAGCAGCTGGTGAACAGAATGTGTCTGTACATGCACAGGACAGGACACGTGTGACGGACAGCATGGAAAACAGCATCTGAAAGGCGTACGACTCTGCATGATTAATAAGACCAAGATGGTCAGACCCACCTCCACTGGAAGCTGGGATGAGGAGATCAATTGTCATCAGAATTGTGGTTGACTTGACTATCACAGGCCAATAATACTGGAGATTGGAAATCATTATGTTCAGCGACGCATCCATGCATCAGACAAACATTTAATTAGTACCGGTTTTTCACTAGCACTGGAGTTTTCTTCAAGGCATAAATACAAGTAAAATATAATCTTTATCCTTGGATAAATCAGTCACGTGGAGGATTCCAATATTAAAGCACTTAAGTAAAGCAGCATGCAGAAATAATGATATAGAAACACAAGGGAGAGTTGAGCATAGCAGAGTGATTTATGAATAATTAGGAAGTGAAGTGATATGAATTAAAACAACTCCATGCAGGAAGTGTGACTCTCAGTCTTGAATAGTCAGTCAGTGGCGCGGGAGCCCAGGATGTAGACAGGGCAATCCTAAAATCCCAAGGGCCCCCAAGAAATGCAAAACGAAAGGAGGAACTGAGTTCAAGGCAGCTTCCCCTTCTCCCACATCTATCTTTCAGATTTGCCTTCTCAAACTATTTTAAAATATTATATTCACCTTTTCTATTTGTTATCCTAATTTCTCACTCAGAAAAGTCATGAACTTTATAAGAAATATGGTTAAAAATAGACCTTAGATATAGTAAAAAAAAAGCTGAAGCTTTTTAAAGAGGTAGTATTTCATATCAACTTGGACTTCAGTTTGTCTTAGGTATTTCACACTTAGAGTGTTATAATATTACTTTCCATTTGTATAATGTTATTTTGGTTCTCCAAATATGACAATAATTCAATACAAAAATAACATTTTCCATTCTTCCAGGCTAGCCCCACGGTGAAGGGCAGTGATTCAGAAGGGCATGCCAGGATCCAGGCTGCAGGCTTGTAGGTGGTAGAAGACCGAATGTGCACTACTCTGTCCTTACAGGATCTGGCTTCCTCCGGTTTCCCTCACTTTACCTCTAGAAGCCCTTTCGGACTGTCTATCCCATAAGATTGGTCCATAGATGAGCTTAGCCAGCAAGTAATAAGGTTGAGTCCAGATAAAGATAGAAGCAAGAGGCGTATGTGACTGTACAACCATCTCCACTGCTGCACTACATTAAATTTAACTCCTTCTTGTATTTTATCAGGCACCTTTGGAGTGAAATCTTGCTCCAACAGCTGCCTGATACAAATACAAGAAGGAAGGGAAGAAGGAGAGAGGAAGAGAGGGAGGGAGGGAGGGAAAAATGAAGTAAAACAGAAAAAGCATTACTGTTCAGTGACAAATCTTAAAAGTATATCCCTACATGACACTAAATTATTTATTAACTAATGAGCACAAATCTTTACTAAAGTTACCAAGAAGAAACTAGCAGAACTTGTTCTACAAGTAATAAAAATTAACATTGCCAGTAATGAGTAACATTATAATGGAATAACATTAAGGCACATTGCATAATCCCTGTATGGTATAATGAAATAAACACAGCATCATTTTTCAGGTAATTGTGCTACAACAAATGGAAGCATAAAGAGAAAATATAAGAAAAATGTATAGAGAACTTTACAAGTCACTGGCTGTACTCTTCTAAAATGTTGAGGCAATTATCTATCTGCCTATTTGTCTATATCTATCTATCTATCTATCTATCTATCTATCTATCTATCTATATATCTATCTATCCATCTATCTGTACTAGTCCATACTGACATCATATAATGATTACATGTATCTTGGAAAATTGAAACATGTACATAAATGTCTTAATACTATTTTTGTGCCCCCTTTGGTACTCTCTAACTTTCCTTTCCCTATCTATAAAATCTCTATTTTCATTATTTTCTTCAATTCTCTATTGTAATCCTTTTCCCTTCTCCCCAACTCTACTCCCCTTCCCATTTCAATAGGATCCCTCTTAGCAATTAACATTTTAAGGCATTTAAATGTTTAATACATGTTTTTTAATTAAGTATACAGTGATGTTTAGTAATATTCTTAATAATTTTGAACAATTTTGTTTAACTATTTCTAAGACTTTATATATTGCTATCCTTCTTGCCTTATTATAGCAAACATTAAAAATTTATAATAGGAATTGGATAAAATCCATGTATGTGATTCACTGTCTTTTTGTGCTTCTATGTTTGTATCCTTAGCACTGTCTTCATGACATAGTTTCTGTGTATAAGTGATTTTATGCTACTTGCCTATTTTAGGGGAAGTTACTTAAATTAATACTAGGAAATGCTGATTGCTAAGTGTAATAGATATCTATACATATATAAAATCAGAATGCATTCTTGAAAATGGGGCTTACAAAACTGGGGTGAGGCAGGTTAGCTCAGAGATTGTACAGTGGCCTAGCATGTGCAAAGCCCTCAATTCAATCCCCAGACTACCAATTTTAAAAAATGAAATTGTTGCACACAAAAATTGTTAGAAGCTAATGTTGTAGGGTCAGCCAAATAGTTCAACAGATTAAAGCACCTGCAAGCAGGCACAGGGTTCAAGAGTCCAATCCCTGGGCCTGCTGTGCCAGCCCTGCCTCCAAGATGTGTTGAGATGGGGATTGAGACTATGGGTGGTGGTACGCACCTATAATCCCAGTTTTTGGGAGGGTGTAAACAGGAGAATCGCTATGAATCAGATCTAGTTGTAAGACCCTGTACACTCTGTAGATCCTTCCATAAAATACAGAAAAAAAGAAAGAAATTAATGTTGTAAATGAAAAAAAGCCATGAAGTAGATTTGGCAATAAACAAGAAGGTATTTTTAAAAAGAACAGAGATGGTTATGTAAGATTGGCCATATGACTGAATATCACTGCTTGCTTTCAATAATTTTTGTTACTGTCTTTTTTCTTTCTTTTTTTTAGAATAACATAATTTGTATGTGTTTATTCAACAGTCTTCCCATCACTAGCTTAATATTGGTACTTTTACATGGAGATGACAAAAATTAGAATTCTATGGATTCTGCACAAGTGATTCACGTATATTCTCTTTGTAAGGATCCCTCCACTTCCTATGATCTATTTGTTTTTTTGCATGGTCAAGAGACATTTTCCCTGCCACCAAAACAAGGCAGAGAGATCCTAAGACACACAGCAGGATGCGCTCCTACCACATAGTGACCAAAGCTTGTCCTGCACTGGTGTGAGGAATGGCTTATTTTCTGGTGACCACATGTGGAACTATTCAGCCACCACCAGAAACCCCAGAAAGGTTTTTGTTTAGATACATAATTGCTCCTTTGTATAGAAATTGAACACATAAACTTAATCTCAACCTTCTGGAGCCAGCTCCTCTAGGGTGATGGAAGAAATTGTATTTCCGTCACCACACAGGTTACAGTTATCTCTCACTGGAATGTCGAGGTGCGCTGACCAACTGGACTACAGAAGAGCACAGGGCTGGCTCCAGAGAACAGTGTGTTCAGACCATCCCTCACTGGTTGTGCCTTGACATGGTTATCCCCATCCCCTACCCAAGCAGATCCCTAGTAAACACATCAGAAGCACTAGACAGACAGTTACTACTGCTCAACTCTCCTGGATAAGAGCCTTCCTTCCCTGGGCTTGGACTGGGAGCTAGAGATTGTGTCCTGGAGGTGGTGCTCTGACTAGATTCTATTAAAAGGAGTATGTGAGGGAGTCGAAATGCTAAAAGGGAGATAGTGTGCAACTTCAACACAGAATGCCTACAGATGTGGTCAGTGTGAAAGGTGGGGGAAACATATGGAGGGTGGGTGGATGGGGTGCAGGCTGCCCCATGGTCTTCACTTCTTGACCTTGTCCTGGGAAGCCACAGCTTCCATGACTTCTCATATGGTCTGTTCATCCCCTAGGAACTGTATGGGCTTGATGGGCTTTAAGTTCTTATCCAACTTGTAGACAATAAGAAAACCAGTTGGCATGTTCAGCTCCATGGTGGCTTCTTCAGGGAGATCTTCCAGATGCTTGACTTTACCCCAGAGGCTGTTGCCGTGGGCTGCAATCAACACCCTTCTCCCCTCCTTGATCTGGGGAACAGATCAAGAAGGGCAGAGCTCTGGCAATAGTGTCTTTCAGACTCTCATAGGAATGAGACTAACCTTCAGCGAAGTCTGCATACCTACAATCCTTGCCAATGTTGTTGTGGAAGGGATGGTCAGGCTCCGTCAGTGGTGGAGGGACCCTGAAGGAGTGCTCCCATGCTCCCCAGGTCTTCAGCTGGGTCTTACTGTGTTGGCAGCCATTTCTGCTTTATGAAAGCCAGTCAGGCCCTTGCAGTGCTGCTCACTGAGACACCAAGTTCCCACCACTGGCAGCCACATCTGGCCAGTGGCATCCAGTACCATCAGGAGGGTCCAGATTGTGCTTTTCTGCACTGAGGTGAAACAAATATAAAAGTCATAGTCAGAATCTCACAGCACCTGCTCACCACACTTCACCTCTTCATGGCTTGCCAGACTCAAGCCAGCATCACACCAGCCACTGAAGCAGTTCTCCAGGTTCCAGGTGCTGCTCTCACCATGCCAGACAAGCACCAGTTTACAGGCCGCCATGGTGACGGGCTTCTCTGTCATTTACCTTGCTCTTTATTTACATTTGGAGTTTCTCTTATAAGAGAAAGTATGCAGTATTTAAACTTGTGTTTCTGATTTGTTGCACTAGCATTATACTCTCCAAGTGTACAATCTCCTATTGTGAGGAGAAATTATATGTAAACTGGTAATTTAAGTCTCAGATTGGCTGGACAATGGGATACTCAGATTTTAAATGTTCTCTCTGGGTGTGTCTGTATTTCTCAAAATATATTAACATTTAGCTGTGTGGAATAAATAAAGTAGGAAATCCTGCCCAGTGTGGATAAGTATCATCCAATCCAAAAAAGGCCTCAAAAATGAGATGGTGACAGAGAGTTTCATTTTCTCTCCTCTGTGTGACTGCCTGGGCTGTCATGGATCTTTTCCTGCCCTCCTATTCTCTTCATTCTCAGGATCAGGAATGCAAACTGGGTTGGAATCTACTCTGTCAGCTCTCTGACTTCCAGGCCTTTGTCATCTATCAACTACATGTTTTGGTCCAAAGCTTCAGAAAGCACATCACAGGACTTCTCCACCTCTGTATTTGGACAAATCAAAGCTTTTTTTTTTTCTTTTTGTATTTTAGGGAAAGGTCTGCAGGTTGTTGAGGGTCTCACTATTAGATCTGACTCACAGTGAACCTCCCGTTTACAGCCTCTCAAGAGCTGGGATTACAGGCATGCATGACCACACCCAGTCTCAATTGCTCTCTCAGCATGTCCCTGGAGTGAGGCTGGCATGGCATGCCTGGGGATCAAGCCTCTGTTCATTGTACCTGCTTGCAGGCACTTTAATCTACTAAGCTATTTGGCCACCAAGGCAATGCATTAAAGATATTTGCTATTCTTTTTTTCTGGAGATCCCTGACTAATACCTTCATGAAAGATATGTTAGTTATCTGATTATGTAAACTTGAGGAAGAAATAGTTAATTAAATTGGCCAGCATAATTTTCAATGTGGCATTTGAGTTTCACTGGAGAGAGAAGACCCACTCTAGAGTGGCTTGTGAACTGAATTCTGCAAAGGAGAAACAAGAAAGAAGGTCCATTCTATTTCTTTGGGGGAGCTCCAATCTTTGTTTTTACCTTGAACATCATCTTGTTACTGGCAGCACAGAAACTCAACCTCCAGCATAGACCATTTGCCTCCTGACCCAGGCTTGCACAGGGCCTTTCCCACACCTAACTCTATGGGTAGCCATTGTAAGCCAATATTATAAATACTTGCATCTTTTCATATCTTGCATTAGATCTGTTTCTCTAGTAATCACTGGCTGATATGAATGCATGTATTGGTTGTGGAGCTGTTACTGTGGCTGTACCTGACCATGTGGTTGAGAAACCTTTAGAAATGGCTTTTGGGAAAAGTTTGGAATGGTTTAGAGGTGTCAGCTGCCTAGGTTGATTATCTCTTGCTGCTAAGACAAAATACATGTCCCCCAACATTAAGGAAGGAAAGATAACTTATTTAGTTCACAGTTTGCAGAGCTTTTAGTCTGTAATCAGCTGGCTCTAAGGCAGGATGTCATGGGACAGGGGCAGCAGTGCCATAGTGTCAAGTGGTAGGAGATAGCAAAAGCAGGAAGAGCAGAAGAGGAGAGAGAACCTTGTCCAACCTTCTATTGTAAGCAGGATACCACCCCCCTAGGCTGGTACAGCACGCAATCTCCATGCCCTCCTCTTGCAGGAATGAGGATGTTTACATAGTAAGTGTCCTGGCTCGTTCCTTATTTAACTTCCTAAACTCTTCAAGTTGACACTATATATCAACCGTTACATAGGTGAAGATTCAGCCCTTACATGCTTTAAGCTGTATTTCTCGGGCGATTCCAGGAAGAGCTCAGAAGATGAGGCTGCTTATAGGAATGCAGCAGGTGTACGGGTCTAGAGGATTCAGCTAAGAACAAGGACTGCATCAGCTGTTAGGATCCAGACCGTATGTATTATGCTTTGACAGAAAATTGTTTGCATTTTTCTCACATCCAACAACTTTGCCTAAGACTAAGATTAAAGATGGCAGACTAACTCAATTTGAAGAAGAAATTTAAAGCATTCAAATATCGAGACAGTGACATGGCTACTGTTGAGGATTTTTAGCTACGCTGAAAGCAAAGATTATAGATAAAAAGAATGATTTAAAATATTTTGAGTTTAGTCAAAAAGGACTCCTGGTAAAGTTGTGGACTGCAAAGATACAGAAGAGAGCAACTTGGTTGCTTAAAAGAAAAAAAGACAATAGAAAAGGCAGACTGAGGACATCATAAGAACTAGCATGTCTCAACCATTTGTGCACTCAAAATTGCAAAGGTGAAACATTTTGCTTTCAGAAGAAAACTCCAGATTATCATGTTCAGAACAGTAGCTGCCAAGGGAATTTGCCTCTCAAGATTGGATTTAAGTGCTCAGCAACACCAGCACTTGATCATTATGGCCAAGGAAAGAAGAAATCCTTCTACTTCTCCAGTGGTTGGTAAATTTAGGCATCATCCACATGGTGTTGGTTCTAGGTGCATGCAGAATGTAGGAGTTGGGTCAAGAAGGCTTCCACTCATATTTCAGAAAATCTTGAAGACTGAATGTGTCTCCCTGAGATGGCAGGGGGTAGAGCTGTGAGTGAAAAGCTAAAGATACAATGGAGACTCTAAAAATTTGGAGAAATAAGGAATGTGGAACAACTGAGGAAAGCTGCAGGAAGTGAGCAAAACTGGCCCAAGGGAGAAGCCATGAGAGCTACAGCCACACTTAGTACCTTGGAGGAAAAGCCACCCAGACCCTTTGGAGTTCACTTCCTGCCACAGACTGCCTCAGATGCTGAGCGTTGAACTATAGGATTTCATGATTTCCCTGATAGATTTTGGATTTGTTTTGCTCACATTTTTTTCTATCACCCTATATGTAGCTAACTGTCCCTCAAAGCCTTATGTGGTCATAAAGTCTCAATGGTGGCTACATTCAAGTGTGTGATTCTGAGATTAGGGATGTGATGCTGGGGTTAAAGATATGAAATTAATGATGTGCCTCCCCAGGTGTAGGTAGCCCCAACCAAAAGGCAGATAAGACTGGAAAGGATAAAAGTACAGAGAAAAGGCAGACTTGCTTCTGCTGCTTGGCTGCTTTGCTGTCTTCTGCCTCCCCTGCTTTGCCATGGACCCCTGCGATACTCCTTAGCCAAGTTACCCTTCCTTAGGGCCAGTTGACCACAGACAGCAACCTCGATAGACTTAAACTGAAATAAATCTTTCCCACTTTAACTTTGGGGCTCAGAAGTTCTGTCTCAGCAGTGAGAGAAATGGGTAAGGCAAAAGACAAGGTGAGAATGTGGGACAGAGTGACGGAAACTAAAAATAACATACCATCAAGTATGAGAATGGCCCTTGATACACAGTAGCAAAATCTGAATAGAATGTGATGATTAGGTGATAATAAATAAATGTAATTTCTTGATTTTGTACGATAGATAAGTAGAAAAATCCTGTTTCATAAAATACTCCAGTCATCCAATATATGTGATGATAATATATTTATTTATATTTACTGATACTTTATATTGATCCATTGATAATGGCACAAACTGCATGGAGAGAAAAATGGGGAGAATGAAAGAGTAAAAATAAAATTAGGCCAAAGTTTAACAAATTTATAAACATAGATGGAAGACACTCTGGTTTTGAAATGCTTCTTGAAGTTTAAATCAGTCAAAAATAATATACAAATGTATATTGTATATGTATTCTTAAGCAAAATAGCTTGTTAATAAATAATAAATATTTGTGGCAATAAACACTACATAGAAAGAGAAAAGAACCCTTCTTTCCCACTAGTCACAATGCATTAACATTTAGAGGAAAACATGCAGAGTATCCTTCCTCTCAGGCACACAGCACAAAAGATGGCGTTGATTGGTGTGAGAGTAAAGGTGTAAAGAAGCCATCTTAATCCAAAATCTTTTAATTGAAAGCACCTTTGCTCAGACACTTCTCTACTCTGCTCTATTTCACTTGTTCAAATTCTATGTAGAATTCTCACTTGTCCTCTGCCCTGTCAAGCCTAGAAACCAGCAAGTTCTGAAAAACAGAGAAGACTTTCATCTAAATGGTTATTCCCCAGGCTTGCTCTAGGATTATTTGTGCTAGGATTGTCTTGCCAGTGCAGTCCTTCATCAAACATCCCAAGTCCTTAAGAGTCTTTTCTCCACATAGACGCAATTAGTTGCTTTCTTCCCAACCATATCAGATGTAGTACCAGATCCCCAACCTTTGTCAGTCCTAGATATCACATAATGCCCTAGGGTTCTCTGCCGTACCTGTATCAATCAGGGCTTTACCAGAGAAATAGACATAATACAAGGAACAGATATAATAGAGGATGTATAAATGTGTAAGAAATTACAAGGTGGGCTTACAACAGTCAGCCACAACATTGGATGAGGAAGTATGCAAAGGGTGTCCACACACAGGAGCCTGAAGGATCAGTTCAGGGTCTGGAGCTCACTGAAGTATCCATGCAAGTCTATATCAGTCCGCCAATAGGTCTGCAGTGGAAGGCTCAAGAGTCTGTGATGGAAGGCTGAGGAATCTGGGACAAAAAGCTAAAGGTTCCAAGATAGAGGCCACAGAGTGTGCTGGAAGCCAAGAGATGATTTCCAAGCTGTCTGCAAAGACCGCAGCTCCTCCCACAAAGTGGAACAAACCATCTTTCCAATCCCCTTTGTATATCCTCTAAGTAATGTGTCACTCTATTGCAGGCCCTCCATACCCTAGGGCAAGGACCCCACACCCCAGAACATGGAATCACCAGCCAATTCAGCCAAGTTGACAGAATGTACCAACCACTACATTACCAAACTCCATCAATATTTTATTTATCAATTTTCAAATTACCCATCTCATCCTTCTGTGTTTTGCTGTGCTACTGAAGAAATGTGAGCATTCTCAACAATTTCTAGTTGTAGTAAAATAGTTGAGTCATAATTGAGGAAAATTAACAGTGTGTGTTAAATTTATAAGACATTAGGCCCATTGTTCCAGCTCTTTTGCATATATATATCCTGTTAATACACACATACAACATTGCAAAATGACTATATAATATAGATTTGCTTGAAAAATTGAGTTATTGGTGACATCAACAGAAAACATTCCTACACTGAAATTTTGTGTAGCCTTTGAAAGAATGATAGTCCTTTGCATACAACATGAAATGAAATTTAAAATTCAATATTAAGTAAAAGTATAAGATAATGTACTAGAATGTCTCATGTTTAAAATTTATATACATGCCTGCATGTTATATCAATAATATATGTAAAAAGGGACATATACTCACCATATATGCATATACTATATATGAGTGCATCATCCTGACATGGATGGCTATAAATAGAGAAAATAGAGAAATAACTGAATACCTAGGATGAGCTGGATGATATCACAGGTGAAAAACTATTAACCTTTATTTTGAGAACTTTAAATGTTGTTTTATATATATATATATATAAACAAAATAACTAAAATTGAACTTTACCTACAGTATATCTATGGGGATTTCATTTAGTATTTTTAGAGAAAGAGTTCTATAAATTAATGCTATGATCAATTTTAGTTCAGGCTGTTTCAATAAGAAAGATGCTGGTGGTGCCCCAAAATTACAAATTTGTGGATTTGGGTGAGAGGATGAAATTGATATTTGATTATGGGTCTGTTTAAGCAAATCTAATGATAAAGCTGAGCCCTCTGAATTCAAGTTTATGTTCTAATTCCCCATTTCCAACATATTGTTGACATATCTTCAAGGATACTTTTAGCATACAATTGAATCCATGTTTTCCTTTTCTTAATGTATTTGGTCTATGGTCTCACTATGCAGCTCAGACTCCTAGTGATCATCCTGTTTTCAGCCTCCACAACGGTGGTATTACAGGTGTGCACCACCACACTCAGTCTTGGTGGCTGGCTCAGAACACCCTGGTGTGGTGCTGGCATGGCATGTGGTGCCAGGGATCGATCCCTGATCACTATGTTTGCCTAAGCAGATGCTTAGTCCGTTCAACTATCTTGCTGGCCCTTCATTGAACTTATGTTAAAGACATGGTGAACTAACTAGGAGGGTTACAAATATCTAAGGACTGTAGTGCTGGGTCACTCTAACAGGACAATTGAGACTGGGTGTAGTGGTGCATGCCTGTAATCCTAGCTCTTGGGCTGCTATAAACAGATGGCTCACTATGAGTCAGATCTAGTAGTCAGACACTGAATACCCTGTAGACCCTTCCCTAAAAAAAAGAAAGTATAAATGGGACACTGAGCTACGAGATATTTGAAGCCTAGAAGATGAGAGACATAACAGGAAAAGCCATCCATTCCAGGCATAACACAGGCCGATAGCGCTGGCATGCAGAGGAAAAGAGATTAGGAAGTGGTGCAGTAATGAGGAGAGCAGTTACTGTGGACTGAGGGTGGCAGTGTGATCGCGGCAGTGCGACGCAGTTCCAGAGTTGAGCACAGCGGCGTTCTGCTTGGGTATTAATCTAGCAGAAACTTGGCAAGTGAATATCACCCAAATGGATAGGCTCCACTATGCAGGCACTCAGGTTCCCAAGCACACCCTCTAATGGCAATGAGATCACATTGACAGCCTCCTGCCACCTTCTGCCACCGCTGTTTCCCAAAGGAAGCATCCTATAACTACCTATTGATTGCTTCAACAGTAAGCAGGCAGCCAGACAAGAAAAAATGCAGTGGCCCTCGGGTCAGAGGTAGGCTGCATCTGTGTTTCCTGCAAAAGGACTAACAGGAGAGGAAAACATGAAATGAGGCTGTGCATAAGAATACATGGAAAGTGGCCTTGCCCACCACACCCAGTCCCTCCTATGGCATTGTTTTGACCCAATTCCTTCTTAACAAGCTATAGAAATACAAATCAGGTTAATACTCACTTTAAACCCTGGCAGAAATAGAAATCTGTCATCCTTTCTCCTTCCCTCTCACCTTTAAACATCATTTTCAAGTTTCCAATATGTTTTTTTGGTCAAACAACATCTCTATGTTTACCTGGGTTTCAGGAAGTACAAGCAAAAGCGAGCAGGTCTCCCAGGAACTATAATCAAAGCAGAGGCACTAAAAATAGCTGGGTGCCTTATCTCAACCTTCTTCTTTTCATTTCAAGACCTATCCCGAAAATCTACTGCCTAAAGGGATGTAACAGTTCAAACCATCCAGTGCTTCAGCAAAAACTGCTTTTTGATCTGTGAGTGCCACTTTCTTTTTTCAAAAATTTTATAGGCTTATTTTCCTCATGACAGTTTCATTGCACTTGTTGGGTTGTAAACCATGTAAAGCTCAGCAATAAAATGACTGCAATCTGTACAAGTAATAGCAAGCATGTCTCATAAACAAGATAAGTTGTGCCTTGCCAATATTGCTCCACTTCATAAATATGAACCCAAGTCTGTTTTGTGTTTTCTACATCAGTAGCATAGTTTTATTTTAATTAAACACAACATATAAAATATTCATTTATGAAACAAACATCATTGTTTGTAAAAGATTATATTAAATTAAATTATACTGCTCTTCTCATAAAGCCATGCACAAAAGAACCATTCTGAATTTTAAGTGGATTGATACAGTTCAAGTATCCATCAATAAAAACTATATTAGGAACACAATAATGCTACCCATGAATAAATGAACTATTTATATTTCCTGATCATGTAAGTGCTTATATGAACTCATTCCAATTCTAAACACCAGGCATTTCAGCTGCTTAGTAATTAAGAAACTATAATATCTACAGAGAACAGGTAGATGCTGCCAGAGCCATTTTATACAGCAGACTGTAAGCATTTCACTTATCAGTGACATAATTCATGGTCATATTTTATTAGATCAGTTCTAGAAGACTTGGATAAGCTGAAAGAAGCACCTTTTACAGTGAATCCTGCACTGTATAAAGGAACGAGCACAGGGGCAGAAATGAGGGATCTGAGTTCTGTTCTTAGTTCAGCTAATGACATCTACATCCACTGCCCTTGCAATCAGAAGAAACCACACTAAATTCATCTTTAAATTATAGTCTCTCAAATAGAAGCGGAGCAAGATTTTGTGAGGTCCAACTGATACATATTGGGAGAATGGAAAGAAATAAGATTACAGATTCAACATAGATATGAAAGTGAACATTTACTTCAAATTTAAAAATTTCAGCAAATACTTCAGGCACAGGGGAGGAGGGTTGAACCTAGGGCAGGGAATTCTCCCTGAGATGTATTGCTAGACCTCAGAAAGGGGCTTGTTCAATTGCCCAGTCAGAGTTAGACCCTCCTAGGTTTGACCTCCGGGAGAGCATGCACAGCTGCACCTAGTTGCTTGCCTGCATGGACAGTCTACAAATCCTTGTTCTTAGAGAGTCAGGACAAACAAGACCCTTGAATTTTAAGCCTCATTAACTTCACAGAATGCTTAATATTGCTCCCAAATGACCAGAAACCCTACACATATTATTAACTACCAAGATTTTATCCAAATTCTAAATTTAGGCTTCTGCCACCTGCTCAGTGGCAATTACTCTAACTCATTATTTTTGCTAACTTCTTCATCTTAATACTGACAGTATTATAAGCACCAAAGCCTGTCTTCACGGTGCATCATTTTTCCAAACATTTCTTCCCATTGAGAAGAAATTAAAGATAGAAATTTTCTTATTGTCATACTAATGTAATCGTCCTTTACTACCAAGTAGGTTGTCCTAAAAATTATCTAATTGATCTTCCAACTAAAAGAAAACCTCTGTGTATTGAGAGACTAGCATATTTTACTCTACAAATCATATTCCCAACTCAGCTCAAGATACAATTCAACTTCTCACTTCCATGAATATTAAAAATGAAAATATTATCTTGAATTCAAGTTACTGAAAATTAAAATTTTTCAAGGAACCAGTGAACTGGTTCTAGGTACTTTTTAGGCTAAAAACTATTTCCTTTGAAGAACACCATTTTGAAAATAGCTGTTTCAAGTATTCTCTGTCAACCCAGTAATAAATTCCATTTATACATAAAACAATCTAAATTCCATTTACACAAAAACTCATACCTCATGTAAAAATGTAAACTTTTTTAAGCATTTATTTTGGGCTAACACACTTTTAGAGGGGATTTTCGAGGCCCAGCAGGGAAAACAAGAGAAATAAAAATCATCAAGATCAAGGTTTTGTCCTCAACTATCACAATTTTAATATCCTCTCTGCATGATATTTTCAACGGGCTTCATGAAAATTCTATGCTTCCTTGTTTGTTCACTAATTTGATAGTTTTTGAGTGAGACACATTTTCTTTCAAAACTACAAATAATCATAGCATTAGCATTGTCATTACTGGCCTTCAGCTTAGAAAGGCCAACATATGATTCTTGGTTGGATATGAGCACTGAAGCATTTGGGGCCTAGACAGAAAGGAGTTAATGATATACTGTTGTTCTAGATATCTCTGTGTAAAATGCACAGACAGTAGCATTAAACAAGCAGAAATAAAAGAAGGAAATAATGGCACAGAGAGAAATCTGCTATATGACAGAAGTGAATGTCCAATAGTACAGCCCAAGGCTGAGGCAAGAGAGTCACAAGTTCCATCCTAGCATAGGCATCTTGGTGATGAGATCCTGCCTAAAACAGAAAAAAATTAAAAATAATTTTAGAAGTAAATTAGGGAGGTTGCCATGAGTTCAATCACCAGTGCTGAAAAAAATAATACATATTTAATTCTGAGGTTCTTGGTGACATATTACCTAGCCTATGGAACTATGGTAGTCAAAACAAAATGGCAGACATAGAGACAAAGGGCATCAAAGTGAGAGCTCAGAAATAGTACCATGTGTGGACAGCCAACTGATTGCTGATAAAGTTGCCAAACATTCATAGGAGAGAGAAACAATGATGATTCAACACATGGTGCTGGGAGAATTAAATATAATATTTAGAAGATTGAAACTTGACCTTTATCTCTCACCAATACAAAATCAACTGAAAAGGATAAAAAAACCTAAATGTTAACACATTAAACTAAAAAACTACTAGAAGAAAACAGGGGAAATGCTGCATCAGTGTAGTATTCTGTGTTCACTATAAGACATTAACATGGGGTATGTTCAGTTGGATATGACTGCAGAAATCATAAAACCAAAATAGATAAATGGGATTATTTCAAACTATGCAATTTTGATTATCTTCAAATTCTGTGTACATTTTCCAGAGGCATAAAAGAACATCTGCCTCCAAACTAAGAGGGTATGGACAGACTTAAGAACAAATCAATCAAGTTCAGCCTTGCAAGTAAGTGAGTTTACAAGGGGTTACTTACCCAGCATTGGATGACTTCCTGGCTTATCAGTCCTAATTAAAATAATAAAAGGGGACTTGGGAAAAGCTGAACATATTCCATTCCCATGCTGTCCCTAAAAGGAAACCACGCCCACCTCAGAATGCGCTATCCTGCCACAGGGATCACTAACCTCTTTCTGAAGCAGTAGCACCCAATGGCAGCAGTGGAGGAGCCTGCAGACCCCTGAATGGTGGGGTGGGGAAGGTGACAGGAAAAAGTGACATCAGCTAGGTGTGGGTGGACAACTATGACTACACTGGAAAACAAAACATAGATATTCCACATCACTTGTGAAGCCTATCAGTGCTTATATTTAAAAGAAATAGATTACTATTTCTTTTAGGGGCATGGCTTAGATGAGGGTTGTATTTATTTTTTTGTCTTGAACACCCACAGATTCCCTTTTTTGATTATTACTAGCAGCATTTTATGTAGCATTTAACTGATGAGATACTCTAGGTAATCTGGCCGTGATTTTTAAGCATGTGAGAAAATAAGTACAGATCACTGGTAAATTCTAGGCTCTTTCATATCAAGGATTCACAAATGCTCAGGTTTTGGTAACTAGTTATCCTGGCACAAATCCCTTGGACACATAGAAACAATGGTAGGTGCTTAGCAGAGCACAAACAGTAATAAAAATGTATGAGCAGGTGTTGATTTGGAGGAAAAACTGAAGGCTGTGTGTTGTTCCTAGTTGCTCTCTTGCTCTCCCTCCTGACCACAGCAAGGGGAGTGCCTCACCGTGCACTCCCACTATGCCGCTCTGCCCCACCACAGAACTGATGAAGGCCACAGACCATGGACAGAAATGACTGAAGAAATAAACAAAACATGCATTTTTCTCCTTTAAGTTAATTGTGTCATAGCAACAAAAAGCTGATTAACACTTGCGTAAATAACTTACCAATGTGATGTTTGCATTACCAAAAGACACCTGCATGCCTGTGTTCACTGAAGCAAGCATCACAACAGCAAAGTTATGAAATCAACCTAGATACCCACAGTGGCTGAATGAAATAGATGCACAGTGCAAACTTATTCAGCCATTAAAAAATCTGTAATCAGCAGCAAAATGAATGGAACTGGAGGAAATTTTAAGTGAAATAAGCAAGGGACAGAAAATTAAGTACCACATATCCTCTGTCATATAGCAGTTGTTAAAAAAATGTTGCTCTAAATGTATGATGTGATAACTAGAGGTTGTGAAGGGGAGGCAAGTGGAAGGATGCTGGATGATGGATCTTCAAACACAATGAGGTAGAAATATGTTCTTATATTTCACAAAACAGTGCACAGTTCACAATAACCTACTGTGTATTTTATGATTAACCAGAAACAAAGAGCTTACTGGCTGTGAACATAAATTCAGAAGGAAAGAGAAATCTTAATTCTATAAATCAGTATATATTGTGTATGTATTTTGAAATATCACATTCAGCCTCATAAATGTGTACAATTATTATTTATTATAGTTTTAACATTTCAATAAATACTCTTCAGAAAAACAGAAGAAGGAAGTACTTAGCAACAGAAAGATCAAAGAGGGTCTTCATGCTTTGAGTTATTTATATTCAATTGTTAAGTTATTTTCTTCATGCAGACTATGGTGTTATTTCCTTCATCTCAGCGAACACATCTATCTATATATGGCTATGTAGATTACATTTTGTATCTTCACTGGAATGGAGAAAACACTAGTCACTGCAAGTAAGAAGAAAGTAAAACTTAAGTTTTAGTAAGAAAAGAAATTGGAAATAGATTTGATTGGGATGCTATATGCAGCTCAGAGTTTAGGAATCATCTACATCTCGAAGGGTCTGAGAGGTTGTTTTGTTTTCAAAAAATGGTTGCACCACTTATATCTTGTCTCACACACTGTTCACAGGGTGCGACACTGACAGTCCTCCTGAGAGATGCAGTTCTTTGTTTCCTCTCCTTGAAGACAGACCAAAGCTACTGATTATTTTCTAACAAATGGAATGTAGAAGAAATGATAGTATGTGACTTTCCACGCTATCCCATAAAAGGCAACACAGTTTTCTTTCAGGACACTTATTGTTAGAATTCTGCTATCATGATAAGTGAAAGCCCAAGCAATGTATGGAGGCAATGGATGCATGTTCCAGCTGGTGTCTCCGGCTTAGGACTTGGGTAAAAGCCAAGACAGACCACTGGCCACGTGTGTGGGAATACAGATAATTTGACCCTGCCTTCATGTTAAATCCAAGTGGGCTCCATTCAAGGAAGAACAAACTCATGGCTCCCCTCTTGTGACAACTCCAAGTTCCTGACCCATGGAATTTACAAGATTAAGAAGTGGTAGTTTGCATTCTTACGTGTTTAAGGTAATATTTTGTCCAACCACAGACCCTCGAGGTGAACAACATTAGATTTTTGTCTTCTGGTCAAATAACCGTACTCAATGACTTTTTCCTATCTCCAGAGATACCAAAATGAATTTTCGAAGTGATGTAATGTTGGGCATTAGAAAATAAGAGTTCTGCCTCTTGAGACATAAAATATTAATAATCTTTTTAAACGTGAGGCACTGGAAGCAGAGCAAGCAGTTCAGAGTGGGTGGAGTGGTGGGAGGGAACTATAATTTTATCTGTATTTATATATTCATTTAACAAATATTTAATTAAGACAAAGAAACAAAAGATATTTTAATTGACTTTACTTATCTGTTTCTCTAATAGAATTGCTTTTTAAGTAAAATTTTAAGGAGAAAAATATTGAATAATTTCGTTAAATATATTTAAGCATATTTATGTGTTAATGTGTGTGAAGATTATATATATATATATATATATATATATATATATATATATATATATATCTCCAAGGAATTTTTAATTTGTAAGAGATAAAACAATTAGAAAGATATGAAAAATGACTTTAATGCATAAGATTTAGCACAGAAATTATCACAGAATCATTAAAAACCCCTGGAGAAAAAAGTTTACTAAAGAATTTGAAGATAAAATGTACCCCAAATCACAGGAACACCAATATTAAATTTACCCTTACTAGAGAAAGATTAATAAAAATGCTAAGAATGAAATATTTACTTAAGAAAGTGAAAGAGCAATGAGACAGCAGAGGGAAGGAACCAAGGGGTCAGCGTATCTAGAAAGGAAGCGATTTGGAAATCCCTTCAGTATGCCTTGGCTCTTGGCCAGCAATAGTGCGTGACTCAATACAAAGGAGAAGGAAAAGACACATGGTGGAGCTGCTTAACATACCTGTGCGTGAAGGAGCAAAGTGGAGTTCCCAGGACCTCCGCCTGCTGGAAGGGCGTCGTCTTATACCTGCTATGCCACCAAAGTAAAGCGACTGCTCATGCGAGTACAATAAGATTTAGCCCTAGTATCACTCATACATCAAACTCATATTAAAAGCATAAGCAATGAATTCAAATAAAAAACAAACAAAAGCAGGTAAATTAATATTTATTCTTTTGGAAAAACCCCTGGGATATTACATTTTGAAACATTAAAATATAAACAATGCATGTAATATGTTTTAATTATAACAAAGATCCTTGAGCTGACCCTTTATTTCTTCTCTCTCACTCTTTGTCTCATAAAGCACATTTTTACATGCACACTCATATTTAGATATGTAAATGTATATATGATGCATTTTAGCATATATAGTCTGTACTTGTATTTGCACAACTATGGTGTGCAGGCATATGCACATACAGTCGACTGTAATAAGTTATGAAACTGACAAGATTACATATCAAGTTATTAAATAATTGTCTCTTTGGAGAAATAAAGATTAGACAAGGTGAAAGATGAAAAAAAAAAAAGATTTAGCCCTGAACTCTAATAAGCATTTCTAAACACACAAATGAAGCAATGAAGACAGATTCATATAAAGTGTTCTCTTCTCTTGAGAAATCAAGACTTTCACATTTTTTATTTATTTATTTATTTATTTGCAGAACTGGGGATTGAACTCAGGCCCTTGCGCTTGCCAGGGAAGCACTTATTCCACTGAGCCATCTCCCCGGCCCCTCACATTTTTTTAAATCATTCAAATTTGTAGCAAAATCCGCTCCGGTTTAGCATCTAATAGGAAAATTTTGCTTTAACATATCTAGCAGGAGAAAGCACATGCAAAGATTGCAGGGCAACAAAATGGTTCAGCAGACTACAGTACCTGCTTAGGCTGAATGCTGCTGGAGTTTGATCCCCAGCATGCCATGCTGGCCCTGCCCCTGTACACTGGGACAGCAATTAAGACTGGGCATGGTACAACACGACTGTAATCCCGCTCTTGAGAGGCTGAAAACAGGAGAATTACTACAAGTCCAATCTACATAGCAAGACCCTGTAGACCCTGAAGACCCTGTCCCAAATACAAAAATTAATTAATTAATTAACTGGGACTGCATGTCTTTCATATAAGTGGGAATATCTGACCTGAATAGATCAATTTCACATAAAAGAAGTAAGGAGACAAGTAATAATATAGCAATAAGGGTCTATAAAGCAATCACCTATCTAGAAAGAATGAAAAAGCACTTTACTTACAAGCTTTTATGCAATAAAAACATAAATTTAATGAGAAAATTTGGAAAATAAAAGTAAATGGAAAGAGTACACTTCACTTTTCACCCTCACAAAAGAACTTTTACCACTTTTAGAATGGTTATCTCTCTTGCACTAATGTAAAGGAAGAAGAGTGATCCCAAGATGTTTGAGAAAATATAGATTACCACATACAAGAAAAAAGATTTTATAGGCTAGCATATTATAAATAAAGAAGTGGCCAAATATTAGAAGATATGAGAAACACAATGCATAATGAATTTTTAAAGTTCAGTAAATGAAAAAGTGAATAGTACTTAAAATGGAATTTTTAAGAACCAAAGCTTGCATAAAATGCTACCAAAACTATATAAAACTCAAAGAAAACATCTAAATCATTTAAAAAACTATATAAATTTTTTAAATAAATGCAAAACCGATAAAGACAATGTTTTGCCAAGGTGGAGCAAAATGGACCAGATGCCCCCTTTCTAGGGAAATTCAAAAAATGAATTGTTAATGTCCAGCAAACACCCAATGAGCAGAGAAAGAGTTGATGCTTCAAGACAGGAAAAGCTGCACTGAAACCTCTATTAATAATGGCAAAGTATGTGTGAAAGTTCTTCAAGTTTCTGGGAAAAATACTGGTAATTCACACAGTGAGGTAGCAAATGAATCACTAGAGCTTCTCATGTAGGTAGAGAAATCTTTCTCTACAAAGGCTCCTTCACCCAGGACACTGACGAGAACGACACCTGAGTCAGATCGACGTGAAGCCAGAGAAAATGGGGAAGTAGTAGAACAATGGTTTGCAAAGCCCTTTACATTAGGAACAGAGGGAAGCAATCTCTGACAACTGAGATGCTCCCAGAAAAGAATCAGTGCAGGCAGAGCTCCACACCCTTGGTTTCTCCACCTACAGATTCAGACAGAAGATGGAGACTACTCAGGAAAACTATTACATCCGTAGTGAATATGGACATTCAGAATATTCGCACTAATCCCTGTACAATATAACAACTATTTAATTTTGCAGCATTGATATTGTTTTAGCCATTATATCTATTGTAGAGATCATTTAAAGTAAACAGGAAGATGTGCATAAATTAGACATCATTTTGTTAAGTTGCTTGAGGGTTCTTGGATTGGGTATCTCTGTGCCTGCCATGACACAGTTGCCCTTGGGGGAGATGTTGATCTAAGGACATAAAATTTCAGCTGCAGAGAAGAAATCATTCAAGAGATCTATCGTCCACTATGGTGGCTACAATTAATAATATGAGTTAAAATACTACTAAGGAGAGTAGATTTTAAAATGTTCTTACTACAGAAAAATGATGTCATTTGTATGCTAATTAGCTTGGTTTTCCTATTCCACAATGTATACTAATATCAAATATGCTCTGTACCTTGGGTATATACAATTTCTATCAATACTTTAAAAACTTAGCATCAGTGGAACAATGTCTGCCTAACAAGCATGAAGTCATGAGTTCAAATCCTGGAACCAAAAAAAATAAATTATTTAAATTAAATAATGATAAATAAGGGTTTAAAAACATCAGTGTGCAAACCAAAAAACCAGAAATAAATATACTGCTCTGATATGGATTATATTTACAATTCTGACTTCATTTCCCTAATTAAAAGTCAAAGATTTACATAAACTTAAATATGCACCTTAAATCTATCTATATCTATAACTAAAATTCCTAAAAATATCTCAGATTATTTTAAAAGCCAGGTGCACTTAGTGTAAGATGGCACAAGCAGGCCAGACAGTAAGGTGGCAGACTAGATAGAGATTTGGGGATGCAAAGAGAAGGGAAGCATTTGCAAGGGACAAGGCTTTGCATGTCAGAGAAAATGGAAGAATCAACAAAATTGTAAGAAATTGCTATGGAAGGAAAAGAAGGCTAGAACACTACAGGAGTCCCAGTTCAGAGATTAGTACCCGGATGACTTGAAACATCTCTATTTAGCTGAAGAAGAGAGCATCAGGAAGCAACTAAAACAAATTGACCAAACTTTGCCTGAGGAACAGTGTAGAGCTGATGGCGCTTTGTCTAAAGACTGGGATCATCTGCTTCAACCAAAAGAACAACACAGCAAAATAATACTATTTTCATGACAGAACAGGGAAGGAGATCTGGTCCTTTTGAGATGAAACAGAGAAAATTAAGTTCATTTAACAACTTCTTGAGTGGCTACTACATGCATGGTCTGCTTTAAGAAACCTTCTTCAAGGATCTTAGAGAGTTAGTAATAATAATGTCATAAGGGGAAACTAATCATTGACTCATACAAAACAAAAAATTCAAGAAAAGCCATAAAAGCACAATTGAGATCCTTTCCCTCGGAGATTAGGATTAGTACAGATGGGCCAGGAAGCTATATTTTAGTGAACAGCTTTGGTCACTGTTACAATTGATCTTAAGGCCGTAACCTGAGGAAAGTTTTGTTCGAAGAAGTCAGAAAATGTTATGTGGAAAATGGCATCTGGTAAAAGTCTTCAAGGTAGTAATTACAATGAAGATAGCAAAATAGAAAATTAAAAGGGGAAAAAAAGCTCCAGTGCATCAAAATACCCTAAAATTACAAATAAAATGAGAGCTTTACTGTTGAAAAAATAATTGCCAAAGATACATAATTCATCTGTAACGAAAAAGAAAATGAACTTTTAGTATAAAAAATTACAATACAATTAAAATTCAAATGTTAGTAAATACATAAATATGTTCATTTTATTAGAAAGACTTACAAGAAAATTTTGAGAGAACCATCACAAAGTGTTATGGCAGAGAAAAGATTGCTGAAATATGCACTATAATAATGGCAAAGGGAAAGTTAAACAAGAAAGTAAGAAAAAAATTTTAGAAGAAAACAAATAAAATGGAATAGATTAGTGAAAAGGAAAAGAAGATAGACTGAAGGAAAAACAGCAGCTTCAGAAGAAATAAAGGCTTTTGAAGAAATACAATAATTGTAGGAGTCTAATATATTTCAAATTTTGACCAAAAAAGCAGAGATCAATTACAGGAAAGGCAAAAGTTAAATAATTAACATAAGTAAGATGGTTGAGTGATCAAAAATGTTATTAAAAGCAAAATGTCTTTTTACTAGTTTCATGGTATTATCATAATTCTTTTCTTACATCTAAATACACAGAAGAAATCAGTATATTCTAAAAAGTACAACAATGCAGTGTATGTTTTCTTCAAACATTAAAAACCTAAAAATCAGTCAGTTAGGGCCAGCCAGATAGCTCAGAGAATTAAGCCACCTGCTTAAGCAGACTCAGGGGCCAGGGGTTCGATCCTCGGCCTACTGTGTCAGCCCTGCCCCTGGGGAAAGCTGAGAGGATGACTGAGACTGAGCTTGCACACCTGTAATCCCAGAGCTTGGGAAGTTGAAAAACAGGAAGAATCTCTACAAGTCCAATCTGTGTAGTGAAGCCCTGTACACCTTATACTAACTACTTTAAAAAAAAAAGTCATTTAAAGTATCTTTATTATATAGTCTTCAATGACAAAATAAATATTTTTGGAACTTTTTCTAAATGGCTACTATAAGATCTTTGCTATGTGATATGCCGCAAGCAACATTCTAGCAAAGTAGAAAAAATGACACATAACAATTATTTACATTATTTTAGTGTTCTTTGCTTTTCTGAATAAAAGACTTTTGCCCTGCTTTACTGAAAAGACTCAGCATTCAACCTCTACTGCTTGTCTTGGGTGAGCTTCATCGTGTTGTCCTTCAAAAACAAAACCTAAACACTGTTCAGTCAGGACACTGAAATCAAAAGATTGAAATGAATCCACATAATGTTGCTCTACTGTTTGTGTTTCCTTTCCGGCCTTGTTCTAGAGTGAAAGAGATGAGTTAGAGGAGGTAGGCTGATTACCAAGGAAGACTGGGAAGCCCTGACTTCCTCCGGATCCCTTCCTTCTGACTCCAGGAAGTAACCTAAGGGCTGGCTGTCCTGTGACCAGAGCTCAAGGCCAGGCAGAGTCAGAATACCCCTGAGGCTTTGGATCTTCTCTATCACCTTTGATTTCTGGATAGAGTAGAAAGAATTCAAACTATGACAAGAATCTCACGGATGAGGTGTTTATGCAGTGGTGAAGGTGACCCAGCCTATGAAATGACCACCCACACCAAAGCCAGAAGAGGGAGACAACAGCTTATTTGGCAGCAGGCAGAATCTTTGTACTGGAGAGGTTTCAATTCAGCACAATGGCATAGGAACACTGTTCAAGCCAAAAAAAAACAGTTTCTGAAGTTCAAAACCATAGCCTTCAGCAGCCGTAGCACTTGCTTCAGTTAGACTTGCTTTTTTTCAAATCTGTCCCTATGAAACTGCCATGTGGAATTAAACTCTTTTAATTCAGTGAATCTTAAGAACAAAAGAACCATCCCTATTTCCTTCCTTTTGATCTAAATAGTTGTTCTATGTAGGTAGATATTACATTGAAGTGAGGCTATAAGAGGTTGCGTGAAAAGACTAACTCATTTCTGTGAATTCGTATTCTTCTCATGGAAAGAAAAGTGTAAGATAAATTGAAAAAGGAGAGAAACAATGTTTTTCTCTTACTTTCTATTGTGCTACTTTTGTAGATATAAAATGGATGGTACACACTTGAAAGTTTTGGCAATTGAAATCGCAGAAGAAATCTATTTGGAATATGAGGCAAGCAGAGCCATGGCTGGCAACTTATCTTTTGCCTACAGGCACACAATCAAGTCTCTGCAACATTTATCATGCTAACATCATCAAATAATTATCCACTATAACAGTCATGTGTGTTTGATGGAGGAAAAAGTAGCAAAGAAAAGTAGAAGCAAAGGAAAGTGCAAATAAGGAAATGGACTAGCCTGAATATCTATTCAATATCTTGAAGCTGAGCCATAAAAATAAACTGTAAGCATTCACAATTGATACTGAAATGAGTTACAATCTCTTCACCAGTACAAACACTTTATTATTATTGCTTATTTCCACAAACACATGAGTTAGAGCAACTAATAACATGGAACATACTCTGGAGCTAAAGACCAAAGAGAGATTAATGTCTCCAGTGGGTAATAGCAGATGATAAAATATGTTGGACTTAAATTGTTTTTCCCTCACTAAATTAATGAATCTCTACCAGTGAATGAAAACAGCTTTTCTATTTCTGAGTCTCCACCAGTGAATGAAAACAGCTTTTCTATTTCTGAAGTGTGCAATCATGGTTGAATAGTTCAAATAATAAACCTATATTGTCATTTGAGATTTTCTAGTGTCAATTTAAATCATACTGATTATAAGGTTTATCAGTACTCTGCACACCAGCTACTGTAATAAACAAAATTAGTATCTGGCAATTGAGTTAGTTTTTAAAATTACAAAGCACTTTCACAGTCCATAGATCTTGCTAAAAACCTATGGTGAGATAAGATAGAAATAAACCCTTTTAAAAACATTTCAACTATGTGACATTGAAGCTCACGGTTCAGTATGTAAATGTAAAGTTCTTTTTGGACAGAAATATAAATAGTATTCACAAGTTAGCATTCATTTTAGTGGCTGATAACTGCCACATCTAAATTAACACACATATAACTTCTATAAATTAGCAATAAAACTGAAGACACTGGGCATAAGCATAAAGAAACAACACAGAACGTCCATACTAAAGTTTTGCCAGTTCAAACATAGAGCTTCTCTTTCACAATGAAGCTGGTTGATCGCATTCAGTGTATGTGAGCAAACTACATACAGGCACGAATGGTTAGGATCCTACTCACTGTAATTATAATTTAACACACTTGAATACATATACTTGAAAAATTATAGCATGAGCTGGTTGCAAAATAACTATACATTTTAGCGCACTCTTACATGACATAATCTTAAAACATCCAATAAAAACCAAAGAACTTTATTTTAAGAATAACTGTCCACTTGGTTGTAATGTTGTGTGCTTTTGGTACTTAATTTGGTTTCAATGCATGTTTGAAGTTCAGTCCAGAGCCAAAGCTTTCCTGATTATAAGTCCTTTGATTTTCTCACTGACCAATCTCTTGCTTTCACTAGATTAATCAGAGTCCACTATGGCCACATATTTATTTCCTCCATCTCTTGTCCTTTCTTTTTAAAGTTTCCTATACATTTAACAGGTAACACTCTAAAGATATTCATGGGCTGGCCAAATAGCTCAGCGGATTAAAGTGCTTGCAAGCAGGCACAGGGGCTGGGGGTTCGATCCCCTGGATCCTGGCATGCTGACCCCGTCCCTGGGGTGCACTGAGACAGTGATAACATTAGGCGTGGTGGCGCATGCATGTAATCCCAGCTCTTAAAAGCTGTAAAGAGGAGTTGGGTCTACAATGATTACTTTATAAAACTCATTCTTTAAAATTACGTATAGACTGTAAGTTGGATTTGACATATTTTTAGTTTATGCAGTCCTTTCACTGATGTACTTCTATTTAATCTATCTAAAATAATATTCATCTATAAATATGCATTGAATTGTGTAAAACATGTATTGAGTTCAACCAGTGTAGAAAAAATACACACACATACACACACACACACATAACTTCTACATTCCATTCATAAAACACACTTACAAAAACATGGTTTATTCTCCTGCTTTCTTACTGAAAGAACACAAAGACTATCGATGGATAATACAGGAAGCAGAATAACATATGAAATTAGTTTACTGAAAACTTGGCTTTCACAGCAACCTTTAAGCTTATCCCCTCAAAGGGGCAAAGGTTTCAGCTTCTGCCGAAGCAGCACTGCCCAGATACTTCTAGAGTTTGATCTAGGAGGGCTCCCTTCTGTGTTCTGACCCCATGGGCTGCAGCACAGCCTCTCAAAATAATTACTCAGGACTTCCTGTAGAGATTGGGAATAATAAATATCATGATCTTTCCATGTTATTTTCATTAAAATTGACTTTTGCAAAAGTATTTAAGATGTGTTTATACTCATGCTGGAGACTCCGCTGCTGCAGGAAAGCCTTAGATGGGGCTCGACCTCAGTGACATCCTAGTCTGACCTGGAAAACATGGGTGTCAACAAATGCGAATAATCTATGGGATAGAATCATAAATGTTGCACAGCCCATGTAATGATATATATAAAAAGCTCAAGAGATCTGCTAAGTCTGGTTAGAATGTATCGTGTGTCCAGTAAAATAGTATTTTAATTATAAAAAATTATACAAATAAAATAAATGTGTTGGAGTGTTTTTTTTTTTCTAGAAAGAATTTTTAAAAATGGATGTATCGGTTTTATAAATATTTTTTTTTTTTTTTGACAGAACTGGGAATTTGAATTCAGGCCCTTGTGCTTGCCAGGGAAGTGCTTATTCTACTGAGCTATCTCCCTTGCCCTTAGCTTTGAAAATCTTAAGAATGATTTTCTATAAAAAACACTTTGTGTTTAACACATTTGCTCATAGTGAACTGATTGCTATGAATATTATAACATAAAAAAGTTATAGATATAATTATTTAAATGTAAAAATACTTGCTTTTATGTGGGTTTTATTTTATTTATTTATTTATTTATTTTTTTGTCTTTTTTGAGACAGGGTCTCACTGTGCAGTTCAGGCTGGCCTTAAGCTCACTTTGTAGCTCAGGCTGGTCTCGAACTCACAACAATCCTCCTGCCTCAGCCTCCCTAGTGCTGGGATTACAGGCATGCGCCACCACGCCCAGCTCATTATGTGGGTTTTATATTCACCTTTTATTTATATATTATATATTTCATTATTTACATATATTAGGTAGCATATTATTTATAACAGGTTCTAAACTACTTATTTTATTATATTTATTTCATTCAAATTTGTATCAAAGACCGGCCAGATAGCTCAGCTGCCTAAAGCATCTGCTTAGGCAGAGCACAGAGGCCAGGGTTCAGTTCCCCTCATGGCATGCTGAGACAGTGATTGAGACTGGGTGTGGTGGCCCATGCCTATATTCTCGGTGCTTGGGAGGCTGAAAACAGAAGAATCACTACAAGTCTAATCTACCTAGTGAGGTACTATATACCCTGTACTAAATACATTAAAAATAAATAAATAAATAAAGTTGTATCACTATCACTTTGGTGGTTTATCCACATTTATATTTTAAAAGGCATAATATGAACTTTGACCAACTTTATACATGCATACTGTCTCAGTTACTTTTCATTCATCGCTGGGGCAAAACACCCACCACCCAAAATGAAGGAAAGGGTTATTTACCTCACAGTGTGTGAAGGCTTCAGCCTATACTCAGCTGGCTCCCAGGCAGAGTGGTGCATGGCAGAGAGCAGCAGTTCATGGCAGTAAAAGACAGCCAAGAGCAAAGGGAATGGCAGCAGCTGCGGCTTCTAGCCAGCCTCTCTCCCCTCCTTATTTTATAAACAAGCTACCCTGGGTTTGGGGTGTACAATTCACACAACGTCCATGTCCTCCTCTGGTGCACAGTGAAAATATTTATGACCTCAGCAACATCATAGTCTGACCTGGAAAACATGGATGTCAACAAATGCGAATAATCTATGGGATAGAAGCCTAAATGTTGCACAATGCATGTAATTATATAGAAAGCTCAAGAGATCTGCTAAGTTTGGTTAGAATGTATCATGTGTCCAGTAAAATAGTATTTTACAAAATTTACAAAAAAATTAAACAAATACAATAAATGTGTTTGAGTGTCTTTCTAGAAAGAAGTTTAAAAAATAAATGTATCAGCATTGTAAATCTTTTTTTTTTTTTTTTTTTTTTTTTTTGATGGAACCAGGAATGGAACCAGGCCCTTGCTCTTGGGCATTCGAAGAATACTGACTCTCTGCTGAGTCACTTAATTAACCTTTTAAACTTTTCAGGTTGACACAATGCATCAATCAGTATGCACACACAACTCACACACACAACTCTCTGTGATCTGAGACCACCTGAGCAGAGTGTGTGACCACTGTTACTGGGGGCACACTATTCACCTACTGTGTCTGTACTTGTGAGACCATGAAAGGAATTTTGAGAATGATAAAAAAGCTATAATCATCACATTACTTCATTTCAACAATAATACAAAGCTTTGTTATCTAATCCACTATGGTCCTGACAGAAAAACAAACACAATGATCAATGAAACAGACAGAAAACCTAAAAATGGACCCATAATTTCAAGACTGTGTAGTCTTGGATGAGGGAACTGATAATACACAACAGTAAAAGCAGTTACTTTAGCAAATGATGTTAGTAAAACTAGATACTTTGAGTGAATGTTTTTTCATACCGTATACAAACACTAACTCAAAGTTCTTTACAGGTTTAAAACTGTGCAGTCAAACTTAGATGTAACTAAGGTCTAACACTAAAAACTTCCTAGAATTAGGAGAATAGCCCTTTGATGCTGGCTTTGTTGATGATTTCTTTAGCTATGACATCGAAAAAGAAGAAAAATAAGAATAAACAAGATTATATAGAACTAAACTTATTCTTCACAGCAAAGAGATCAACAAAATGAAAATATAACCACAGTGAGTGACAATATTTATAAATGATGCATCTGAAAAATTATATGCATAATATGTGAAGAATGCATACAAATCAATAGAAAACAAATGAATTCATTTTGAAATGATCAAAGGAGTCAAATACATATGAACCATTTGTATGTCCTCTTCAGGCATACAAATGGTTAAGAAGCACACAAAAAGATTTTTAGTAAAGTCAAAGATATTGAAAAAAGGAAACCCTGGTTCACCAGGACTATAAATTCATTGAGTTTCTATCAAAATAGGATGTAGGGCTGATGAGATAGCTCAGTGGACTAAGAGCATGCTTAGAGAGGTGCAGGGACCTGGGACCACCCCTGGGTGTGCTGAGCCAGCCACTGAGACTGGGTATGGTGGTGCATACTTACAACCCCAGGGCTGGGGAGGCCGATAACAGGAGGGAGGATCACTAGAAGTCCAAGCTGGGTAGTGAGACTCTGTACCAAATATATTCAAAACCAAAAAAAAAGGGATGATGTTTACAAAAACTAAAAAATATTTCTACACTCCAATCCAGTAATCTTACTTCTGAATACATATCCAAAAGAAATTAAATTAGTATCTCTAAAGACATAGCTATACTCTACAAGCATTACAACATTATTCCACAATACTTATGTAGAATTAATTAAAGCTTCTATCATGTTCACCAATGCCCTTGAATAAACTTTCCAGTCCTGCTGATGTTAATGAATGTATTTCCTGGTTTGTGGAAACCCTGGGCAGTGTTGTCTAACATTTCTATTTTGGTGGCTCTTTCCTAGTCCTTAAGCACTCTGCTCAGAAATGAAGAGAAACATTCTACAAATCTTTCAATTCTTTTTCTGAGCATTTTTCTGCCGTGAGATACTCCACACTGTAAACTGTACTTGTCATCAACTCCTGAGACTTTTGAGTTATAATCCCTCAAATTAAAATGTTTGACAAGCTGCTTCTAGACAATATGAACAGCCCTAGTGCAATTTAGTTAAAATATTCATAAGATGTTCTCAACAAAATGATTTTAATGGTCAGGTAGCATTTCATCATATTAAATTTTAGGAAATATTTCTAATATATACATATATGTATATGTAGTTGGTATCTATAACAATTAACAAATTAGAATAACTTTATCTGGGGTTTTATCATTGATCACTCCCCTCGGATAAATTAATAATTGAAATATTTTAATTCAAAAAGTTAAAATTAGTAATGTCTTAAATACATATTGCCAGTTCATTCTCTTATAGATCAAGTTAGAATACATTAAAATTCTATATATAGTGGTAATTATAAATAAATTTTAAAAATTTTATGTCCACTATCTAGTTTAAGTGGATCTGTCCAACATCTAAGCAACACAATTCATTTCTGTACATTTGTTTTATTTGTTTGTTTGTTTATTTATGCATTTGGTACAGGATCTGCAGGGTCCACAGGGTCTCACTATGAAGTTCAGACTCCTAGTGATTCTCCTGTTTTCAGCCTCCCGAGCTCTGGGATTATAGGTGCATGCCACCGTGCCCAGACTCAATTGCCCTCTCAGTGCGCCCCTATGGGCAGGGCCAGTATGGCACTCCAGGGGTCAAGCCCCTGGTTCCTGTGTCTGCAAAAGCAGGCACTTTAATCTGCTAAGTTACCTGACTGGCCCTCATTTCTGTACACTTATTTTAAAACAATGATTCCTACATAAAATATATATTGTGTGCTACACTGATATAAAGCCAAATTTCTTCAGTTTACACTGTATATAAAAACATTCTGCATAAAAGAAAGTCACTTAATTCCATAGTTTCTGTTACTGTTACGAGCCATAGCTTATGCATCCCTTAGTGCAGCAAAGTGAGCTCTGAATAAAACCTACACATGGAGTTATTTCAAGTACTAGATAAACTTACAATTAAAGTTATTATGATAATAGTCTGGCTAGGAAGCAGATAAAATAATATGAACATGATAATAAATATCTTTTGCATTTCTTTGCAATTCATAGAGCAATAACAATTAAAGGTAAATTCTGATATTCTCAGTAATTAGCATATTGTCTGATCCTTAATGTGTGTGCAATACATATTTGTTAAATGAATTAAAAGTCAGTTCAGGAAAAAAGAAAGTATCAATATTATATTATTTCCCATTAATGAAGAGCCTGTTTTGTAAGGTAGTCTAATAATCAATATGAAATAATTTACTTTAGGATTTTGATGATTTCCCCAATAAACTTTAAAAGTCTGAATTCAATTGTATAAATGTTTCTCTGTCTTTGTTTCTAAACAGCAATACCTCATTTTCCAAAATAAGCCCACTTAACCTATTTTTCTTCAAAGGAATTAAGTGTCCTTTAGACATCAAATTAATCACCATAGTTCATTTCTAATGCATGGTAACTGAATAAATGTGCATTCCCAGTAATAGCCACAATTTTATGTCTCTTATTACAAATGTTCATACAACATGAGCATATTTTAGGCTGGTCAAAATCAACACCTCTATTAAACAGTATTTTCTACCAATCAATATTTTTCTCATTCAAACATTTACTTTCAGCAATTCTAAAACTCCAGGGAGCTAAATATAGGCAACCTCAACTTGAAAAAATTCACAGCTAAAACTAACATATACTCTCTGCCAATCTGTGCACCAGCTGTGGATTAAAAATGTGCTGAAATGCAGAACATTTTGTCTGTACAATGATCAAGTAGTTCCTTGCAACATATACAACTCTTCACTGAATGGGGTGAAGAAAAGGGACAGGAAGACAGAGAAAAATCTGGCTGTTCTGGGGTGTCAGGGTGGTTCTAAAATCCACTTTGTATTTGCCACCTGGGTCTTTGAATAACATTCTGTACAAATATGAAAGAGGGGCAGGGCCAGAGAGAGCCATGGGACTGAGCTGGATTCTTGGAAAGAGAGTATCCTTCTGACTTTTCCACATTACTTTCAAATTTGTTTCCTGTTTACGTTCTGACAAACATTTAAAAATATGTGTCCAAATGAGGTCGCATTTGCAGAGATTTAGAAATTCCATGTGATTGCATAGTTCCAGGGGAAAATGACAGATTTATTACAGGGGTATGCATTAGCCAAAGAGATCATTTAATTTAAAAATGTGAATGCCTCTTTTAAATGAATATACTCACTAATATGAATTATTCTATTATTTATAACATGAAAGAGCTCAAATTTTTACCTCTAAAATTCTATTGATACCAAATTATTTACCTATTTAAGTGACCTCAAAATCTGTACAGGGACCAGGTAACATAAATATCTTATTTAGAAAAGATAAATATTAACCTAGCCAACATAATACAAATCAATTGATAAAGCATCCCAAGAAAAAAAATTCTTAAATTTATTGACTGTAAATTCATGATATTTTCTCAGTACTTTGTAGAATGGTCATATTTTAGAAAAACTTCTGACCAGGGGCAGAAGATTTTGTTTTTCTTGTTTAACTCCCCAAAGTATGAATTCTGTTGTCTTCTAATCATATGGCAAAACAGAATAGTTATCTAATGAAAATATGTATTATTTAATTTTAATGAGCTTTAACTTAAATCCTTAAACAAACTCTGATGAATAAAAAGTGCATGTGCTTTTGTCACATTGTTAAATGTAAAATTATCATCCACTGAAATAAAAATGAAACTCTTAGCACTAGTTGAAAAAAATAAAGAAAAATATTTCTGTACATACATAGGTGTTATGTGTGGTAAATTATAATTTATTTACACATTTTCTCAATGAAAATAAGAGAAGTAGTTTGTCAAATATATACATATATATAATTAAAATCTACAATTTCTTTTTTATTTAATAATTTTATTGAGAAACATAATAATGAGACAGTTTCAAAACTAATTAGTAGGACAGTTTCAATAATATATACAAGGCATATTGTTGTCTTAGTGGTTATTCAGACATCAGATCCTATCCACAAACACTATTAGAACAAATCTTTTTATTCACTGAATTAAAAGAATGCAGCTGTATATCTATCCTACCTATTTTGAATATACAGATATAAAATGGTCATTCATTTGTATCCCCTTTTTTTTTGTTTAGTTTTGTCAAAAGGGTATTCCATTGTCATTTAAATATTGTAGATGTGTAAATTCAGCAAAATATTCCAATATAGTCCAGTAGTCCATAATAGTACTGGGTAGTCCATAGGACTGACAATGTCCGAAGTTATTGACTTGGGCCTTTCACAGCTCAGCATGTTAATATGGCTTTACTTTTTATACCTTGGTTTTATACTTTTCTGCTAGAAGGTTAAGACCAAGATAAAGCAAGACCTGTATAACAAGAAATGTAACGTTTGTATCTGATAAGGTCAGTCAAGTCCCTTCAGGATTTCTCCTGAAACCCTATAAAAATCTATAATTTCAAAGTTTTAAATGAAACACTGAAGTAATCTGAATAGTAGGTTTCATATCTAAATGAATTTCTATTGTTCAAAAACTTTTTATCTCATTGTAAATTTTACAACTATCTTTTTAAGATATGAAAAGATAAAAGTACTATTACTGATTTTTAGACAAGAGATGTTAAAAATTTTAATAATTTTAAAAGCCTTACATAAATTGCTTGTAACCTTTTCAAACTTCCTACACACACTCATAAACACTCACACATCCAATGAATTATGGTCAGATAGTCAAATAAAAGAGTTCCTAATTTTTCTGTATCTTTAAATTACAAGAATATAAAAATTGATTAATGCATTAAAATGAAATGACTAGGCAATTGGGTCAAGTAAAAGAAGAGCAAGGAAAAATAAAAAATGATTTCACTTCGAAAGTGTTTTGAGTTTCTTTTCCTTATTCCAGCCATCCCTGACCCAGTCCCAATCTAATCAGAACTTTAAATAACAATTTTACCCAAACAAGGGCACCAGACAGTGGAAAGCAGCATGGCATAGGTTAAGGACCACTTCATTGCAAACTATAATCAACCCATTTCAATTGACCTTTAGCAATGATAAGTGTTAGTCACTGAGTTTTATATCTATTTCTTCCTACCAAGTGAAATTATTTACCCTTTATTAACCTGTAAAAGTGTGAAGTATTAAATATACTGTGTCAAAGCTGCCATGTGTACTTCCACTTTTCATGAACTATATATCATTCTTTTTGAATGGAGCCATGTCAGAAATAAGGCCAGGATGTCTTTTTTTGAATTTGCCCATAAAAACTCCCATGAAGTCACTGACGACATTTTTTAATTTAAATTTTAAGGGTAAGCATTGTTGATTCTACAGGATTTGCTTTGAAAATAAGAATTGGTAAAATATTGGGTTAAATCAGGCATTGTTTATATTTTCTAGAGCTATGAAAGTCTCTTTTACTCTTTTTTTTTTCATTTTACGTACCTCACAGTGTTTTAAATCTTCACTAGACCGAGATTCTGAAGGTCATTGAAGAAATGTCAGTGTTATCAGCATACACTTAAACACATCTCACACCTTTATCAGTTATCAGCACTTCACATTGGATTCTTGTTTTTTCTTTTTCTTCTTCTTTTTTTTAAGCCTAATCATTCACCTGGCAGGAAATGAAATTTAGAACTTTCACATTGCATTGAAGGGGAAAGTAGGACAAATAGGCTTCCCTGAAAGGTAGAAGGAGTCAGAGTACTTGGGAAGATAAGGAATGGAGAACAATCAGAGGCCAGAAGCAGGGAGCTGAACGTGTGGAAGAGGTCACAATGTCTATTTCTCCACCTGTATGAAAACCTGAAGTTCTAGGGTCATCTTTGATTCAAGGATAACCCTTGTAGTCTTCTAAGTAAACTAATAGAGTCACCATCAGCTTCTGTACATGCTAACCAGATGCCAGCATCCACTCTGTCACACAAGTAGGGAACTGCCTTAGGGACTGCTAAGGATTTCCATTTTTAAGGACTGTGATACTTGGTATCAAGAGATTCCTAGCAGCTTAGAAACTCACACTTTTGGGTGTGTCTTTTGTAGTGTCCAGAAATCACTGGTATGCAATCCTGAAAAGGTTTGGAGACTCACCCTGGCATGGGTGCCAATATCTGATAAACTTGCAGCCTCGAAAGAATAAAAGGGAAGAAGAAAGAGGCCTGCCTATATTTTAAAAGAGCTCACTTCTGTCCTGGCAGTTGCATCATTTGCTACTGCCATCTCCTGCACACAGCAGACTAGTTTCTTCAACCTTTCAATGCTGACTCATAGCAGCAGGGAGCTTCTAGGTCTTCAGTCTTGGTCTAATACAGCAGACTCTATCTATTTCTATGGCTTCCAGCCTCTGGAACTGAGGAACTGCTGGATTCACCTGCTCTCTAGTGAGCGCACAGCTACTGTGGATTCTTCTGCCTCTGATGTGTAAGCTTAACCAATAAATGTGCTAACCAGTGTACTTGGCCTGGCACATGTCCAGAAGAAATGCCTTAAGTGTGGCATCTGCCTTAATTTCCTACATGGACTCTTTAGTCTGGAGCCCAGATCTGATCTATGCTGACTGAATGTAGGAAAATGAGAAAAACAAGAAACATTGTATACTGGGAGAAACCAAATGCGTAAGTGGATATTCAAGACCTTGGTTGGATAAGGGTCACATCAGGGGCCAAGAGCCCACTGTGGAGGCTGTATATTATATAGTCCCATGGGAGACACAGATCTCCATTCCAATGGACAAGAAATGAGAATGAGAAAAGTTACCAGTGTAATCTGATTTCATGACAAATTGAATGCTCCATTTTTATTTTTAATATTTACCTATGTAAGTAATTCACATTACAGAAAGAAGGGTTGGAAAATATACAGATGAAACTATACATCACCTGAGATTTTTACCACCTGGAGATAATCACTAATAACATTTCCATATATTTCCTCCCAATCTGTTCTCTTCCTTTGAATATATAGTTGCAGATAAAAATATAAAGGGATGTTTTTGTCTCATATAGTACATATGGTTGAATAACCCTTTTATCACTCAATGGTTGTTACAAATATTTTTCTAGTAATCCACATTCTGTAGCAGGGATTTGAAGTCAACAGCATGAAGTACAGTTCATGATATGGTACTAATATAACAGGTGCTGCTAACACATAAGAGCTCATAGGAAAATGGCATTCTCTGGTTCTTTCTAGTCTCTTTTGAATGCTAGGACACACTGAAACAGTGCACTGTTGGTTTGAGCCACCATTTGGACATCACTGCCACCATCTAATTTAGAGTGATACAAAGGCGGCACCTCATGCCTCTGAGGGTGAGTGTACTGTATAAAGAAACATCTGGTAACTGACCTCAACCTTTGATCTGTACCTTCATCTGTCTGGCCACCTGTGCTTGAGTCAATCTCTACACCCCTATTTCCTCAGCTCCACCTAATCCTGATTTCCTCCCTGTTTGTCCTCATGAGTGATATCCCAATATATCTAGTTACTGAGCCTATTTCTGCCATGAGAAGTGTAAGGGGAGTATGTATGCAACAATGTCATGTATGTTGTTGTCTTGCCTGGTGAACCCTCAGTGGGTAAGTGGAGCTTAATATGACCATACATAGGTTCCCCACCATGGATAAGAAGAGAACCTTTTATGGACTTTTTTTTTTATTCATTCAACAAGTATTCTCAAGGCACTTAGCTATTCACCAATTGGCATATGACACAGTCCTTATTGTTAGGAAGTCTATTTTCCAGTGAAAGAGATTGGAAAAAAATGAAGATAAATATAGTTAGTAGTAGCATAAAATGTTACCAATGCATAAAAAACCAGTTGAGATAAGACTATTTAGGATATCAACTTTAAAAAGAACAGCTAGCAAATACTAACCTGTGAAGATTTCAGCACATAAAGGAGATTTTTTTTTCTGGGACATTATAGAATTAAATCTAACCTCTTAAAGTCTTCTAAAGCACCTAATACATTACTGACTGGAATCCCTATTGTTTTGCAATTTCTGTCTCACACTTTTCTCTGTCCTACCCATGTCTAATCTATTTAATGTTCCCTCTCATTAAAGTCTGTCTGTTGCCACCTTATTCAAATTGCTTGAATATTCTGTACCGAATGAGTTAAAGGATGGAACGTGAGAAAATGCATTTTCCTTTCTAGTCTGCATCAGTTCAATACATAAATTATGCCTTTGATCCTGGCAACTCTCCGGCAACTAAAAAGATGTTTGAAATGAGAAAACAGGAAATGCCACAGAGAAATATGTCTCTTTGTTTCTTTGGAGAAAAACCTTCTCATGAGAGGTGCCCAGCAGAACATGATGAAATATGCTGGAGTTTAACCTTGCAGTTGAATTCCAGTTCTATCTCTTATTCACTGTAATGATTTAAGATAAATTTCCTTTCCACGTCAAGCTCAATTTCTTCATCTCTAAAAGCAGAATACAATGTACTTTGCAATATAATTCTAAACATTCAAAATAATATATTCAAAGTACTTATCACAGTAACTACATACAGTATTACTTGGCAAATAGCTATTGTCATTTGCTCTTAACAACCTTGTAATGTATGAATGGTTGTCCCTATTTATCTATGTATCACCCTCATATTATGCCAAGCAAGCTCTGGAAGGCTAAATAACATGCCCAGCAGTAGAGTCAAGATGATATTGGAGCCTCAGAATTTCATCCTTAACTCTTTGGAATACTACAAGAGAATTGAACACAAAACAACATTCATTAGTAGATTCCATAAAGAACATTTCAGGTGCAAGACCATCAAAAGCAATGCAGTACTTGGCAGATGAAAGGTTATGTGAATCCAGGATGTTCCTTAAAATACAAAACCATTGTTGGGTGAAACTAGGAACACCAACTTGCTTAGAGCTGCTATAATGGGCAATATTGAGCTCAAGAGATGTCAGAAAATCAGGAAGGGCAAGGGAAGGAGAAGCCAGTGCATTAGAAGGTGGTAAGAGGAAGGTACTGCAGAGGATACCAAAAGACTACAAATGTGCACACAGCGCAGGTGAAAAACACTTCCTCACTGCATTGCAGAAATATGTTGAAATCATACTTGGACTAGAACTAAGACATAGATGAGCTTCAGGTAGTCTTTTGGATTAGATTATATGCAACTAATAGTGGCTGACAGTCCAGTTCCTGCAGCATAATATACTGAGCTCCAGTCCATGCTACAGGGTCCAAGTGTAGGTAACAAGTCTTCAGGGAAAGAAATCTTTCTTCCCTACTGAGAATTCAAACATTAGAATTACAGTAGAAAATTTATTAGAACAGAAATAGAGAGAATCCTGGCACTCATCTATTTTATGACTGCAAGGTATTCACCTGGCATTAAAATTGGTCTGACAGATTACATTTGCAGAATTCCAATAGTATGATAATGAGAGATGGGTGTGCTTGGCAAAGGTGCACATCTGTGTGTGCTGCAAGAGGACTAGGATAGCAGGGGCAGAGACAAGTTTTCCTCTATGGTGTTTGCTAAGAAAGAGGAATTACTGCATGGAAATAGTAGGGGTTTCTTCTAGGTAGCAAGCCGCTTTTGATAATGAAGACAACTTCCATCTGTATGATTGTTTTCCTGGCATTTTTTATCTGCTACTGCTTTCTCCTGATGGGTTAGTTATTGAAGGCTTTTGATACAGCAACACTCCCTGCTAATTTGTTCTCAAATGACCCTTGCTCTTTCCAGTGTAAGTGTCATCCAATTGATTTCGGAAACTTGTAAATGTGGCCTGATATTTATGTGATCTGTTTCAGATATAACAACAAGGACATCCTTCTGGAGTCCTATGTTCCCTGCCTCTGTCCTAGAATCAACTACTTCAAACAATCAAGAATTCATGATTTCATTCTGAGGAGAATGTGTACCACAGCTGTGTACCACAATTTTCATTTTCCTATGCTTAGGTGCCTATTTGTAGTGGAAAATTTAGTGTTTATTCTATGTTTATATTCACAATGCTCTCTGGTCCTAGGATCATCCTTCCCATGGCATAGTTACCTATCTGATCAAACCCTCCTTTGTGGCAGACGCCAATCTACCTCTAGCCTTTGTTCAGATTCTTCCTTTGCTTCCCTAACCCTGCCTTCAGTCTTCAGTATAATACAAGTCAAATTACATTTATCTAGTTCAGAATCTGACACATGCCTGATAAATACCTCCAAATTTTGCTTATGGACTATTAGTACATATCCCTAGATAGTAACTGTATGCACACAATTGTGTGTGTGTGTGTGTGTGTTTTCAGTTAGTAGATAGTAAACTGAAAAGAATTTTTACATTTTTTAAAGGGTTGTGAAAAAATGTGACAGAGGCCATATGTGATCCATATTTGGCTCTGCATAAAAAAGTTTGCCAGCCTTGGTCTGGGGTATCTGACTGCTCTGCCAAGTTGGCTAACTTATTCACCAAGAGCTAGTGACATAAAGTGACATAACTCTCTGAGCTGCTTCGAGCTTCAAAGACTAAATGACTTACAAGTAACCACTAAAATTCACATCATAACAAAACAGAGATAATGAATAACTGTAAAATCACTGAAAATAAGATAGAGCAAACACAAAATCTAAACAACCTCATTTTTTGTCTTGGATAAACATGCCAAGCCCATTTACCTCTGATTTACATGATTATTAATACACTGCCCTCCAATACTATTTATTTCAGTCAGCCTCTTCTTATATATATTCCTACTGCTTGCTTATATAAGTTTGTACAACTGAAGAATTGAGTATGACTTTAATTCAAATGCAACTAAAAGTCCAAAATATGATTCATTTCAAGGGCCATGATTGATATTCCAGAATTAGTTTATATGCTCACTTAACATCTTAGGCTGAAATGTGAGTTCCAGTGCAAGGCTCAGACTCATTTTCTTAAAAACTTCAGGTTTTATTGCTCTCAGAGCTTTTCTGGAGCCAGACTGCTGCACGCTTTATTTGGTACTTGATTCTGAATGCTGAAAACTACAGTGAAAGGCGAAGTGGAGTTACTTGATCAGTAAGCTAGTAAGTAAGAGCAGAGGAGCAATTCAAGAGCATCAGCCAGTACAGCAACAAACTAATGTTCGGCTGGTGGCTTTCCCACACCAAGACTAAAATCTTACCTGGTTACAGATCATTGCTCTATGTGCTTTTCTTTAACAAGGTTAGAGAAAGCTTGCACTGCAATTGCTGTTTTCTTTGGCTCCATTGAGAAATCCCAAAGCTCCTGATGACTTGAAATAGGTCCTGGAGAGAATAAAGGAAGAAAATTAGCCAAAAAAAGTACCTCATTCAAATGCCTTGTCTGCGTAATAGCATTGAGCATGACTGTCACTCCGAAGACATATTAGCTCATTTAGGTAATTAGTGTGAGCAGCATGTTTCCCTACTTATTCCATTCAATTATAGGGTTCTCACTTTGTCATTACTGGAGTGTCTTAATGTGACTTGTAATTAGTGTAATTACAATCCAATGTTAATTATATCTGCCACTTAGACATAATTTTATATAGTAATGGTCTCTAATCTCAGTAACCTTATTATGTTGTTTATTCAAACAGGAATTAAGTCTTCTTTCATGCGTCAAATATGGAGATTACGAAAAAATACTGCTTGTGTCATTTTGATAGTTATGACAAGGGAATCTCTGAAATAGCAAAATCATATTAGAGACAATGCCTGCATGTGCAAACAATTACAGCATTTCCTTCCTGTTTCCAGAAATGTGCCTATGTATCTCTAAATAACTGTGTTCAGAGGCAGTTTGAGCCTTGACTTGCTTGAGAATTCTGGGAAGAACCAATGTGTATACATCTAGAGGAAGTCTATTACTGTGGTTCAGCTTATTAGAATACCAAATGCACTCCACTCGCTGCTGACCATTTAATGGAAAATGGTTTTGAGTAACTAACCACTGAATACAATGCAATCCTATCACCTCCAATTTGAAGAGCACATTATCCTTTAAAGTGATTCCAGATGTATTATTTCAGTTAATTTTGCAAACAACTTCACAAAAATAATAATGGCATGTATCAAATCATTGATACACATCAAAAAAAATTAAAAACATTGACTAGGTTCACTTGGCAAATGGAAAGAGGCCGATCAAAAGACAACTTTGAAGGATGATCACTAGCACAGGGTCCATAGTTAGATTTAAGTCCCAGGAATTCCATGTAAATTTGAACACCATTGCTGCAATTGCAAAGCCCTCTATGTTCAGTATGCTCATCCATTTTACAGGAACAACAGTGTCTACTTTGTAGGATAGTTACAAAGATTAAACAGAGTATATAAAAATATATAAAATATCTAAGACAATACTAAGCTTAGGTATGTAGCAGCCATTGTTGAATACCTGTCATCTGTTTACTGTTATTGTTGTTGGGTATTTGTGGGGTTTTTTTTTAAGTATGTGCCTTTTTTGATGGCTTATCTTCATTGTTATACTCTCTACAATAAAAATGAAAAGATCTAAATAAATAATGGCGCTGTTGTTATTATCCTCAGAATCAGTTTTGTCTCATGATTTAGAATCCTACTTTTCACATCAAACTGTTCTACTTCTTTATAGGTTTCCTTTTGCATACTACTAATCAAAATCTGAGTCTCTGCAATGTATGTTTTTGTGTACATATAGCATATTGATGTTGAAATAGATAACCCTAAGTAAAGTAAAGACTACTCAAGAAAGATACCAGGAAGAATCTTTCAGCCAACGCAGTTGTTATAGAAATGCAATCTTGTGAGATTCTTTGGGAAAAGATTCAGTGTTCTAGTGCTGGATAGAGCAGCACGATGTCACACTTCCTGACATACTCAAAGCAGCAGTACTTTCTGTTACTAGAGTATCTCACGACTCCTTTAACATGGCCAAATGTATTAACATGTGCAAAACACTCTTTTCTCTTAGAGCTCCAAAAATGTTTGTTGTTATTTATTCAGAAATCTCAGTATCTGTATTTTCAATAAAATATTACGAATGCTGTGACTTACAAATCTCTCCTGTTAAGCTTTCTACTTTCCTTTAAATTCAAACTCTTTCCCTAATTCTTCAGAAGCAAGTAGTTTCCATAACTGGCATTGAAATGGTTTGGATATCTTTGACATTTAATACCTTCTTTAAGAAAACTGACTAGACTGAGAATTCTTTTTAATCTGTTCAGAAATAAGCAAGAAGATGATTTTCGCTGCTAAATTTTCTAGGCTAATAATGAAAACAACATTAACAATGATCCAGTATATTCATGGTCATATTCTTTTAGACCATTTTAAAAGTTCTTAGGTAGGAGAAATATTGACTGTCAAATTATGCACTAAGCTGAAAAAGAAACAGAGCCTGCTGGAGGTTATAGCGATTATCAGCTAACACAACTGATTAGGAGAACTTTGGAATGTATCCCACTGCCAGAGAACTGGTAAACACATGTTAATTAGCAGTTATTCCAGCCCTTTTGTTTTAGTACTTACATGCATGATGGTTAGGGCAATTTTGTTGAGTGAACTACAGGCTCTAAACAATGTCACCTCTTTCCTCTCCAGAACTTGGAGTAATGCAGTTTTACACATGAAGCTTCAGTGAAATGTGGGATGAATTCTCTCTCTCAAACTTAAGCCCTCATAAAGAGCCTTATGGTTTTAATATTCTCAAGTAAAGAAAGACTGCAGGTCCTTCAGATGCACTGTGATTGAAACCCACCAAGCTTCACAGTCCAGTCTAGTCAAACATGACCACAGATCTCTTTTTCTTGGGAAACATATCTCCTCCCTTCTTTTCAGGCAGTAGTGCTCTAGATGTTTTGCATTACATGGCAAAAGAATGACGACAATATTGCCTTTAAGACACTCCCACTGAGAGGTGCAGGACAGCGTGAAAGGACGTGTCCCAGATCAGAGCTTGGGTGTTCTCTTCCATTCCTGGCTAAGAGCTCGCTGGAACACTATGCATCTTTCTCCTTCTGAAATTACTGTACTGCACCTTTTCCAAATAGCCTATGAGAACAAAACACAACAGTGAATCCTATTTACTAAATACTTTGTAATCTCATAAAAATATAATTTGCTAATGATGATGATGAGGTTTCAGGTGAGATAACAGTTCAGTAACCAAACAAGGCTTGTCTAAAGAGATGGTCAGATTTTGAAAGTTTTATGTAATTACATATATTAATGACAGTTATGGTAAGACTAAATAGAGATTTGGATTCAAAAAGTTCTAGGTTCAAATCTAGGTTTTACTTCACAGTGTTATGATCTTTTTTCAAATACATGATTTTAATGTACACTACTAATATTCTTTGTGGGGAGTTGATATGTGCATGTAACTTCTTGATAAAGCTGTGGCATTAACAACAGCTTTTTACTTGTGCTAGAAACTAAAATTAGGGTGTTACACTGAGCTATATCCATTTTTCTTTTATTTAGTTTTGAAATAATCTCTCCTCTTAAGCATTTAAATATCTACATTGACCATCAACTTGTGATCCTCGTGTTTCAGCCTTCTAAGTAGGATGGGAAGTCAGATGTCTGTCACAGCTTCCAGCTTCAACAATAACATCTTGGAAAGATTGTTTAGGATCAGGACATTTAATGCAATGTATTTAGAAAGCTCTGAACTAAAACTGTTCAGAGCTCTGAACTAGTAACTGTTATTAGAGTAAAGGATAGTAACAAACATTGCTTTTGTGTTATCTGTAATGGGAATTAGAAGATTCTGAATTTTGATACATGCTTTTTTTTGTAAGACCATTCTGTTACGAATAAAATGGAATAGAGAACCATACACGAAATGTTAATGCAAGGAAAATATTGAAAAATTGACACCCAAGTGAACAATTGTTGGATATATTTTGGAAGCCTCATCAAAAAGACACTGGCTGGGCCAGGAAGATAGTTCAGTGCTCTAGGCACTTGTCTGGCAAGCTCAAGGACCCAGGTTCAATCCCCAGTATCACATACCATGCCAGCCCTGTGCCAGTAGGCCACTGAAACTACACATGATGGCACATACTGGTAATCCCAGCACTGGGTAGGCGGAGACAGGAGGATCAGTATGAGTCTGAGCTGCATAGCAAGAACCTGTACCAAATAAAAAATAATGATTTAGAAAATGAAAACACTAGCAAATGGAATACAGCAACGAAGAGTCAAGGTTTGGAATCTGAGCAGTTGGGTGAAGGTTGATGTTTAATAGCAGATGATGTGTGGACTGCCCAATCTTCCTTCCCAACATTCAGGAGAGATAGTAATTGCCCTACTCTCTGGTAGTGTTGAGTGTATATTACTGACAGCTGAACTCTCCCCAGCTGAAAATGACTGTCTTGATCATGGCAGAACACCTTTGACATGGAAGCTTTTATATGGAAACTGGTCAGTACAGGGCTAAAATATTTGGTGCTTGAAATTTGAGATGAAATTAAAATCTCTAATGTGCCACCTTATCTACAAAGTGCTGAAGTTTGCTGTAACATACAAATTCAGCCATTCTCTCTGCCTGTTCTTGTTTCTTGCTCTCTTAATTATGCTCTTCCAGAGACCCTTGAGATAACTTTCTTTACACAAATATGTTACCAGAATCTGTTTCCAAGGTATCCAAATTAACATAATTTATATTATTTGTGAACTTTACAAATAGAGTTGGTAATAGGATTTGAGAACTAAATCACCTACTTATTGGGTGAGGAAGAAAAATCGATTCATTGTTAGACACAGATAGCTATTAGAGCATGTTGTAGTTAGTCTATTGTTAAAATTGCCACACTAGACTTAAAAATTAACCTCCTAACAGATACTGAGTACACTCTGTTTATAGATAACAGCTACTCTGTTAGGAATGGAGTCAGACAGTGCAGATGTGCTGTGTTCACTTTAGACAAAGTTATTCTAGCTGGATCTCTCTGGTAGGGGTGGTCTGCTACACTTAATTAAGACAATCAAGCCCAGAGTTCTAGGGTCCTCTGGGAATCTGAACAAATGAAACATCAGCTTTTAAAGATATACAAATAGACATCACAAAAATAGAGCCTTAAGGGGTCTACAGATGTCTGCTAATGCTTATATGCACCTATTCAGACTGGCCCAAAGTATTCCCTAACAAAGCTGAGCAGGCAACAAAAGTTTATAGGATTCTGCTGTAAAAATATGCATTCCTATATAAGGCTTAACCTTGACTAGTATAATATTGATTAGAGGCCTATGTATATGGTAGAAATAACTCAAAAACTTGCAGACCTATTAAAGATTAAAGAGAAACTATACACAGTATACAGGCTACAAAAGTTCTGAGAAAGATGAGAAAATCGAGCATAACCCTATAGAAACAACTTGTAATTAAGCCCATAAAATCTTAGCTAAAGCACTAGCTATCCCTGTGGATACTGACGCACACATATACCCCAGGTGCATATTAACTGGCTTTAGAGCTCTTAAAGTTTCAGAAATCCAAACTTAGATCCACCATTCCAGAGTCTTGCTGAATAAAGCCCATCCATACAATGACAGCAGAGTTTATGCAGCTCACTCTGAAGAGACCCACTCAAAACCCTGCTCTGGTCTCTCTGACTGTGACCAGTCCATGCACAGATGAAGCTGAGGACACTGCTCACAGGATTGCTCCATACCTCTGTCTTCCCAAATTGTATTTGTGCTTTAGCTCTATGGATGACTGCCTCAAGAAAATAGAAGGTAACCAGTATGACCCTTACAAATGAAAGGTTTGATGAATGGTATGTTATGAAACTCTCCTAGATACAAATGAAAGGTATGTTTGAAACTCTCCTAGATCAAATTATTCCTTTGTTCTCTTGTGAGAGTCAACTTAGGGAGAAAACAGACCACAAACTCCTGGTAGGAAAACATTCAATCTTGGGGACTGGAGCTAGAGCCCATCTTGGGACTACAAACAGCCCTAACATTACTGATTGAGGGCTCTAGTTGAGCCCTGTCTCAAAAGATTGTATGAAATGTGTCCAGCAAGGATTTTCCAGGAAAATAAAAGAGGGCCTAATTGTAGCACAAAAATGCTCCCCAGCCAATCTGCTAGATAATTGCCCAGGTAAGTTCCAGTTGCAAATTCCTGTTACTTCAATTTCTTAGAAGGGTCTGATCACTATGACACATAACGGTTACTATATTGCACATTGTAATAACCAATCAAAGACAACCTAATACTTCTACCTTTGTACTTCCCCTTTGCAACTCTATAGAAACTTACTTCCCTGAGCTTTTGAAGCCTGACATTTTTATAAGAATTAATTCATTGTCAGTACCTCTCAATGTAAAATAAATCTGCCTGCAAGTCCTGAGTGACATTTTTATTGTTTCTGCTTGCCACTGCAACGTGAAAATATAGGAACACCCAAAACATGAGACATGATAGCAGCCACATGAGAATAATTTAAGAAACCCAAACACCTGTTGGAAAGCTAATGATATACACAGTTGACAGAAAATGAATATTAAATATATGATAAACATATAAAAGAAATGCAATCTAGAAATTATTCTGAATCATAATTAAAGAAATTCAAATATAGAACCATATTTCACTTATTTTGTAAGTAAGATTTAGTTTGTAATTAAAATAACACTACTAATCAACAATTTTGAGAGATTTTATAAGACTTTTAGGATTTTGTTAAAGGCTTTTTCTGCATCAGTTAAGATGGTTATGTGATTTCTTCTTTTTGTGTTTTTTTGTTTATACTCATTGATGATTTATTAGTCATTGATCAGTGTATGCCAAGCCAACTTTCCATCAAGCATAATTGTTCACATTGTATTATCTTTGTTAATATTTGTGTTGCATTCTATTTGCCAATATCATTTTGAGGGTCCTTTCTAGCTAAATCTTTGTCTGGTTTTGTAATCAAGGTATTGCTTCTTTCAGGAATGAATTTGAAATCATTCCTTCCCTTTCAATACATTGAAGAGATTATAGAATATTGGTATTACATCTTCACTAAAGTTCTTATGGCTCCACCTGAGTCCTGAAACTTTTTTAGCCAGCAGGTGATTTTTTTAAAATTATTGCCCCAAATTTATTGTTTGTTTTTGGGCTTTCAGTTTTTTTTTTCTTTTTGGTTTAATTTTAATTGTCAATTCAATGTGAATAAGAATCCATCCATTTTTTCAAGATTCCCTATATTCTGGAGTACAATTGTTCATAGTAATTATCAATAATATGTGCATTTCAGCAGTGTTTATTGTGCTTTTGCCTTTTTTACTCTAATTGCACTGAAGCAGAACTTTGCTTGTTAAGTTTGACTGAAGAAGCATTCTTTTTGTTTATTGTCTCAAAGAGACACTTCTTTTATTCATTGATTTTTTGTGTTGTTTCCTAAGTCTCAATCTTGTTAATTTCCATTCTGATATGTGTGATTTCTTTCCTTCTACCAGATTTGGGTTTGTACTGTTCTTGTATGTTAGGCTCTGAGCTGCATTAATAGGTCTTATTTTTCATATGACTTTCTTTATTCACAT
>PVKA01000428.1:108373-171859 GCA_004027165.1 Ctenomys sociabilis
TTTTTTTTTTTTTTTTTTTTTTTTTTTTTTTTTTTTTTTTTTTTTTTTTTTTTTTTTTTTGTTGTTGTTGTTGGAATAAGGGATTGCAGTCAGGCCCTTGCACTTGTCAAGGAAATGCTTTTTCCCCTGAGCCATCTCCCCGACCCTGATCCTTTTCCCTTTCGAGCAACATCTATATGCCTCCCTACTTCCCATATCTATACTTCATTTTGCTCTTTATTCATACACTGAGTTTCTCATATAAGAAAAACTCATACTATATTTTACACTTGTGTGTCTTATTTATTTCACTTAACATTATGGTCTCAAGGTACATTTATTTTCCTACCACTGACTTGAATATCTTTCTTCATGATGAGTAATACCCCATTGCATGTAAACAAAATATTTCTTTATACATTAATCTATTGATGAACACATAGGCTGCTTCCAAGAATCAGGTATTATGAATTGTGTTAATATCAACATAAGGGGCTGGGGAGATGGCTCAGTAGAATAAATGCCTCAATCCTGATTTTGAAAAAAATTATATATATACATATATATATATACATATATATATAATTATATATATATGATATATATATATATCACTGTAATATGTCTTTAATTCTTTGGGGAAACTTAGATGGGGAATAGCTAGATCATATAGAATTTATACTTTAAGATTTTGAGGAATCTTCATATTGTTTTAAATAGTGGTTGTACTAGTTTACATTTCTTTTTTCATTATATTTTAAAAAGAATTTTTTAATAAAACAATAAAAATGACACAGAATTTCAAATAAGGTGACAGAAAAATAACAAGGATTATTATATTGCATATTGTTATCTTCAAAATAGTTGCTCCTTTCAATGCACTAATAGAAATTATTAATACAATCATTATTTGGATCTTATTTATTCTCATACATTCATACATTAGGGAAACAATATGATGTTTACACATACAAATCTGATTTATTTCACTTATGAGCATAGTCTCTAGTTGCATCCATTTACCTATAAAAGCCTCAAGTTTACCTTTCTTTATAACTGAATAATACTTCACTGAATAAAAATACATCTTTTTATTCATTGCTCAGATGATGGGCCTTGGGGTTGTTTCTAAGATTTAGCTATGATGAATTGTGCTGCTATAAACATTAGTGTGTATATATTGCTGTGGCATTTCATTCTTTTCTGGAAAATACTCAAAAGAGGATTAGCTTTCTGCCAACAATATACCTTAATTCTTTTCTCCCATGAGCTTTGCCAGAATTTGTTATTACTTAATGTCTTGATGCTATAAGATGGAATCATTGTGTTATTTTAATGGCAATTACCTATTGACCAGTGATATTGAATATTTTTCATTACTTTATTGGACATTTGTACTTATTCTGTGAATTGTCTATTAATTTCACTTGGCTATTTTATTGGGTCTTTGATTTGGGGGATCTAATGCTTTTTAGTTCTTTGTGTATTCTAGGTAATATTATCTGAGGATTAGCTGGCAAGATCATTTTCCATTACATACTGTTTTTAAATCTGATTTTTGTTTCTTTTGTTGGAGAACAAGTTTTATAATTTGATATGACTCCATTCATTGATTCTTGGTACTATTTCTGTGCAAGCAGCTTCTGTTCAGAAAGGGTTTGTCTATACCTATGATGTTAAGAGTTTTACATGTTTTATCTTGCACCAGTTAAGTATTTTTTAATCTTTAGTTCTTTATCCATTTTATTGTACTTTAGTACATGGTGAAAGATACTGATCTAGATTCAATACAATGTGTATAGCCAATTTATATGGCATCAGTGATTAAAGGGGTAATATCTTTCTTACAGTGTATGCCCTTGGCTGCTTTGTCTATGGTCTAATAATCGAATGTTCATGCACTTTTTGCATTCTCTTTTCTATTCCATTGATTCTAGCTAGCTGTTTTGTATCAATACCTTGCTGTTTTTATCACTGTAGCTTTGTAATGTAACTTGTTGCGATTTTCTCTTTGCTCCTGTTATCAAGGATTGCTTTTGCTATTGTCTTTTCTTGTTCCATCTGAATTTTAGGACTGTTTTCTCCACTTAAATGAAAAATCATATTGAAATTTTAATTTAAACTGTGTCAAATTTGCAAACCAATTTTGAAAGTATGACAATTTTAACTGTCAAGTTCAGCATTTTTTGATGTTCTCTTGGATTTTCTTTGTCAGACCACTGTAAGTTTTATTATACAAACATCTTACTCTCTTAGCTTACTTCTAAGTACATAAATTTTCTTAGTCGTATTATGTATGCTATTTTCCCTAATTTCTTTTTCAGTGTACAGAAATGCTCCTGGTTTGGGCAAACCAGATAGCTCAGCAGATTAAAGCACTTGCTTAGGTAGACACATGGATCAGGATTCAATCCCCGCCCCCAGGGCACGCTGAGCTGGCTGCTGAAACTGGGCATGGTGTTGTGTACCTGTAATCCCAGGGTTTGGGAGGCTGAAGACAGGAGGATCACTATGAGTTCAATCTGTATAGTGAGATCCTATAAATCTTGTACTAAATATATATTTAAAAAAAGGAAATGTTACTAGTTTTTGTGTGATTCTGCATCCCACAACAATATTGGAGTTAATTATTAATTCTAACAGTCTTTTTTTTTTTTTTTTTTTTTTTTTTTTTTGTCTTTTTGAGGCAGGGTCTCACTATGAAGCTCAGGCTGGCCTTAAGCTCACTTTGTAGCTCAGGCTGGTCTCGAACTCACAACAATCCTCCTGCCTCAGCCTCCCGAGTGCTGGGATTACAGGCCTGCGCCACCACGCCCGGCTCTAACAGTCTTTTGATGGACTTTTAGATCCTCTACATAGAGGATCATGTCATCTATAAATAATAATAATAATAACATGATATATTCCTTTCTTACACACATCCTTTCCATTCCTTTTTTTTTCCTTTTTTGTCTCATTGTCCTTGGTACAGTTGAGCTTGCTCTGTGTTTGCTGTTTGTTGGTTTTCATATGAACATTTACAGCAATAAACTTCTCTCTTAAGGCTACTTTTATGGTATTCTATAGGTTATGGTGTCATACTGGCGCTATCATTTTATTTAAAGAAAAAGTGTATGTAGAATGGCTGTGGTTTCTTTTATGATGGATTTCTAGTTACAGTGTGCTGTGATCTGAGAACATACAGGGAAAATGTTGATGCTTTGTTCTAATTTAAGAAGGTTTTATGGACTAGCATATGTTCTATTTTGCAGAAATTTTGTGTTGCTCAAAAAAATGTGTATTCTTTCATAGTATGCTAAGTCACTTTATAAATGTCTATTAAGCACTTTCGTTCTGAGTTATAGCTCAGCTCTGAAATTTCTTCCTTACATTTCTGTTGTGTTACTATCTTTATGAAAGTGGGGCTTTGAGATCATCCACTATAATTGTGTTTTTGTTATCTGACCTTTTATTCCCAATAGTACTTTATTGTAAGTTAAATGCATCAAGCAACAGCTAAGATTGAATTTATTCTCATCCTGCCTAAGCTTCCCAGAGGGCTGAAATTCCAGACATGTGCAACACTTTTAATTATATTGTTTTTATGCATTACCAGTTGTAAATACACCTTTTAATGTGGTTTTTTGTGGTACCAGGGATTGAACTCACAATTAATGTGTTTTAAGGAAGAAGAATCCTAAGGAAACACACATCCTTAGGGCCTATAAATGTTGTAATATAGCAAGATGAAAAGGAGTGGATTCTAGATATTGGATTAGAATGTTGCCTCTAAAATTACCTGCTACAACTTTCAGGAAAAAAAATTATGTTCAGATGAATGAAATAAAGACAGGGAGGGCACTCTGTCCTTCGGCTTTCCATTCTTTTCTAGTACCACTAATTGGTATGGAGTAATAGTGAAATAATGAGGACAATACATAGAAATGAAAGTATGGTTTACAGGGTTCTAACTGAAGGAACAAGGAAGTGTATGCGAGAAACTAACAGGAAATAATTGCTGGCACATCCTTACAATGATATTTGTTATAAAGGTGTTGCATATAATCATATAAATAATAATCAATACATTCTATAACACATGAAGTACACATGTAGAACAGTATTTAATAGATTCTACCTAGAAATAAATATAGGTCCATAGGTAGAAAATTAATTAGGCCAATATTTATTTCTACAGGCCATCTTGGATGAAATGCAATTGGCTTTCTTAAACTTTAATTGGAATGGTTCATAGATTTTACTTTCATTTCATTCTTTTCTGTGATTTGAGAATTTCTAAATTTACACATATAGCTTTGCTTGCCTTAGTATTCTCCAAAGTGATTTGAAAATTTAGATTATATCATTTTGTTTCCTTTTGTTATTCAAATATATTATAACTTATAACTACTATTGAAATATGCTGAAGATAAAGTTCTTAAACTATTTTTAAGGGATATTTTGAAAAGAGACTTTTACTTGATGTTTCTCTGGATTAATTACCTCCAATTATTATACTCTGTTCTATCAAAACTGTACCCTTTTTAGTTCCTAAGTATGATTCTATATGCTCATTCCAATATCTTCTTCAGTTAATTGCCATTCATCTTCCAGCTATAAACCTAATGCTACTTCTTCAGAGACACTGTCTATTACTCCTAGTTTAGGTCAATTTCTATCATTTTCAAAACCCCCCTAAGCTTTTTTCTTAAAATATGACTGCATTTATATTTGATTACTTATTTAATAACAGCTTTCTCTAATGAAGCAGAAGCACTGTGACAGCAGAAGCTCTACTTTTCTCCTTTGTCTTGAAAATTATCTGATTTTTCAATAAATAATTTGTTAGATATATGAATGAATGGATGGATTTCTGGCTGCTTAGACAGATGGATGGATGGATGGATGGATGGATGGATGGATGGATGGACAGATGGATGGATCATTAGTTGCATGGATGCACAACATTAAGTTATTTACACTTAGTTAAGAATTATATGTAGTTATTTGTAGGCTAAGTGAAAATGACCCCAGAGCTAAATTACATGTAAAAATTCAAATAAAAAAACATATTTATGAATAGTCTTAAACTCAACTTAAAGAAAGTGAACCCTGTATAATATAATGGCTACAGCATAAGAAAATAAGCAACATTATAAGTAGAATGTAGGTTTTCAAAATTGGAAAAACTGAGAAAACTATAGATCTAAGTTAAAAAAAAAGAACAATGGCTTTCTTCAGATGCAAGTCTCTTGACTTTAAATTTACCAGCCTCCTGATCTGTAAGAAATAAATCATTGCTCTTTACAAATTATACATTTTCATATACTCTGTAATAACAGTAGAAAAACTCAGATAATGAAAGATATTATCAAAAGATTAATAATAAAGATAATCAAAGATAACAAAGCACATCATCTAAGGACACTTGGTAAAAACAGCAGAAAAAAATTAAATGTACAGAACAAAGGAATCTACAAGGCAAAATAAATAATTTAACACATGGGTACTGGAATCTTCAAAACTGAGAGAAAGTATATTAGAAAAATATTTAAAGAAATAAAAAACAAAAATTTCTCAATTTACATGTCAACTAGTAACAAATGCTGGAGGGGCTGTGGGGAAAAAGAAGCCCTATACACTGTCAGTAAGAGGGCAGGCTAGGACAACCACTGTGGCATCAGTAGTATGAAGACTCCTTAGCAAGCTAGGATTGGAGGTTCCATTCAACCTAGTGTTCCTCTCCTCAGTATTTTTCCATAAGAACTGAAATCATCATACCACAATGATATATGTACACCCATGTTTATAGCAGCACAATTTGTCATAGCTAGATCTTGGAAACAATCTAAATGCCCATCAGCTGAGGAATGGAACAAAAAGGTATGGTATTTTTGCCCCATGCACTATTATTCAACTATAAAAAAGATAAATTCAAGGCTTTTGTAGATAAATGAATGCCGCTAGAAACTATATTGATAAGTGAAATGAATCAGATCCGTGTGTGCAAAAATCATATTATCGCACTAATGTCAGAACCTGAAAGAATAATTAAAATCTGAATGGTACAACAGATACTGTGAGGGTGGGCCAAATAGCTCAGTGCCTGCAAGCAGGCCCAAGGGCCAGGGGTTCAATCCCCAGGCCTGTCATGCCTGTCTCTTCCTTGGGGCATGCTGAGAGGCAATTAAGACTGGGCATGGTGGCATGAGCCTATAATCCCAGCTCTTGGGAGGCTGCAAACAGGCAGATCTCTAGAAGTACAATCTAGTATTAGTGAGACCATATGCACCTTGTAGACCCTTCCCTAAAATATAGTAAAAAAGAAAAGATACTGTGAAAGGGAGAATAATTGTTCAATGAGAAATAAAAACTGGATTGAGGAAAAGGACAAATGAAAGAAGAGAAAAAGATGTATTTAGGTATATATGTAAAATAGTTTGGATAACTACATTGTTGATTTCTATTGATCTTTTGAAAGGAACAGTTAATGCTTAAAAATATTTTTTACTCCAATTTTTTTCCTCTTTTGAATTGCTTAGAACAGCTTTGTTATTGCTTTCTTTGCTTTAAGTGAATCTTACACATTTATATCTAGTAATCTGAACAACTAATTCGAAGATAGTATCATGTAATACAGCAACTACTGTTGAGTTCCTATTGCTTTGTTTAGTGAAATCTTATATCATTTCTAATGCTTTTTTCTACCATTATTTTCAATTCTTTAAAAATAATTAAAATACTAAAAATGATAAATGTGAGTCACACTAGCCATTCCATCTCCCAATTTCCCAAATCCATTCAGCATAAATATACCCACCAGATAGAAATAGCATATTTTATGTAAAGGAATGATACTTACACTAGCAACTTGTCAAAAATGGTAAAGTATAATTGAATTAATGGTTAAGTAGTTTCCTTTCAAATTGGCAAGCTGAAATTCAAAAGAGGCCTCACTGAAAGAAGTGTTTGTGGCACAGAAGGAGTGAAAAGACAGAATATCATGAATGAAGTGTTGCCTTGTTTCTTAAATGGAATATATAATACTACTTGAGAACAAAATTATTTAAGTACCATAATAGAGTTGAAAACTAGAGAAGAGAACGTGGAATGGCATTTAATGATAATATGCTCCTGTGTGGTTCTTACATAGAATGAATGTTATGCAATGAGCAGCCTCCCCTGCCACAGTAAGGTAGCTTCCATTATCTCAGCCTCGAACAATGAAGCATACGAGTCCCACTTGTCATCTGCTGAAAAGCAACGAGGTGGACAAAGTGATTCAATGTTGAGGGGTTGCCCAAAAGCATTATTAGAAACAGGAGATAAAATGTTAAGAGTGCAGTGAGTGACACTGGAAAGAATTTAACAATGGAGAGAAAGCTCTCCGTTTCCCTTGGTATTGTGCTAATGGCAAAGACTTTCCTAATCCAACAATTTTAGAGAAATTCACATTTACCTATCTCACCTTTACATTAATGAGAAATGTTTTTTAGGAGGATGATTGATATAATGACAATACTCAAAGCCCTAAGCTTCAGGGAGCTCTGGCTGGCACTTTCATTTGGGTTATAATAAAAGTCTTATTTAGTGCTATAAGCAGGAAACATAATGACACCATTTTTTTTAAATTTACACTGCCAGTTAATAATATATAAGATATGTTTTAACAAACCAGATTTATTTTATATATCTCATTTATTTTTTTTAATTTAATTTTTATTTTATTGAAGTACAAATATCAATCAGACAGTTTTAAGACACCTTAACAAGACAGATTCGATAAATTAATACATTGTGAACTGTTTTCATACTGTTTTGGTATTGTACAAGGTGCATACATGATATTATACTTACAGACATTATTAAAGCAGATGTCTCTTATCTCTAAATTAAGAGTGTAGCTGTTTACTTATCTTATTTTTTATACCTGAATTATATCAAAAATTCAATAATTATTTTCCTAGTGGATGACCATAGTACTAGAAGCCGACATAATATCCTGTCCGACCACCATCAGTGCAAATCTTGCCTTACATAGGATCATGTAGAAGCACAGCGTTATCTATCCCAACTATACTGTCTATACACACACATCATGATTTTTTCTTTCTGTATCCCTTCCTTTGTTATATCTCATTTATTATGAAAGATCAAAGTAATTATTTAGTTAGAGATTAAAATACTGTGGAAAACAGTAAATGGAATAAAAAAATATTTAAGAAATGTCTAATACTCAGCATACTGTATTTGATTATCTTTAACTATAAAAGTATTAAAGCAAGTGCAGATATTATTTTTATGTACATTGAAAATAATTAAATTATTGGGCCTGCCAATAGCTCAGTGGATTAAAGTGCCTGCAAGCAGGCACAGGGGGCCTGGGTTTGATCCCCAGGCTTGCCATGCTGGCCCCACCCCCAGGGCCTGCTGAGATGGCAATTGAGACGAGGCATGGTGGCACACACCTGTAATCCCAGCTCTTAAGAGGCTGTAAATAGGTGGAGCACTATGAGCCCAATCTAGTAGTGAGATCCAGAACACCCTGTAGATCCTTCCCCAAAATATATATTAAAAAAATTATCAAAACTTCAAATAGCTCAGTAATTTCATTGTGTACATCAATTTTTATGTTGGAGAAATTAAAACTGATAATTCAAATAAACCATCATATTCATTTCTTTGTCATTTAAATATTTACTCCTATATTCACTTTCAAATATTCTTCAGAAGAACACAATTGCTTTCAATTGAGAAAATCATTATTCATTTTTCAAAGAGGCAAGCTAGAGATCCCAGAGACTGTCCTAGGTAAGAAATAAGTGCATAATCTGGTAGCACAGAGTAATTAGAAGGAAAATCTAGAACTGCTTGTATCTAACAAGGTGATAGGCCTCACGCTAGTAAATTAAAATTACTTTGGTGAAAGTATGACCTTAGAAAAGATTTGTTTTATTTTGAAAACAGAATGGAGAAATAGTAGCAGGTCTTTAAATCAGAGGCATTTTATGATTCATTTTATTCATATTTGGGAGCTCACATTAGGCACAATGCAAATTATATATTCACAACTGCTTTTTTAATTTTGATAATTTATTATTTTAGGTAAATTGCAACTCCAAAACTGCTGCTTGACTTATTTCTTTAAAAAATGTCTCTGGGGCCAGGGAGATGGCTCAGTGGAATAAGCGCTTCCCTGGCAAGTGCAAGGGCCTGAGTTCAATCCTGGTTCTGAAGAAAAAAAAAAAGAAAGAAAGAAAGGAAGAAAAGAAAAAGAAAAAGAAAAATGATTCTAATAAGGGCCCGGGGAGATGGTTCAGTGGAATAAGCACTTCCCTGGCAAGTGCAACGGCCTGAGTCCAATCCTCGGTTTTACCAATCAATCAATCAATCAATCAATCAATGACTCGAATCAAGGGCCAGGGAGATAGCAAAGTGGCATAAGCATCTGCCTGGCATGTGCAAGGTCTTCAGTTGGATCCCTGGTACTACAAAACAAACAAACAAAAAAAAAAATCCAACTGTTTAAGATTCTAATCACATATAATGAGATCTTTATAATACTAAAGGTCTAAAAAGTAATAATGTTCATCTCTATACTACCTTTTAAGATGTAGATGATCTTTCTGAATGAGTATCCAGATTTCTAAATTATGTTACTTACCAGTAAATACATAAATATTGAAAATTTAATGGAATCTTTGTTCACCTCACTATCTTAAGATTTTAGACCTACGAATGAGCCATAATGTTCATAATAAAAGATAAGGTGAAGTAGAATATTTATTACATCCATGAGTCAAATCAAAACATAAAGTCACACAGTAGTTTGAACAGGCAAAGTGTAATATTAAAGTGTATTAATGTGAGATTAGAAAAATAAAGAATTTTCTAGGAACCTAATGAGATGCATAATAAATTAAAAAATTACATATGGAGAATGATCACTACTCCTTGAGCTGTTAAGAGTGTCCGATGCAAAGCCAAAGCTTCACTCCCTCTCCAATTAGACTAAGAGAGGCACCATTAGAATGAGCACATTTACATGTTTGGAAGTTGCTAAGTAGCCCTTTGCTAGGATCTGCTGTAAATCTGGCTGCTGAATAGTAAGAAAGTATTTTAAGCTCACAGTATAGGACTTCTTAGCCTTGTTCAATCAGCATTTACTCCTGGACCTAGCCTGACACTCACCAAACGATTGTATAAATTTATATTTCTCCCTTAATCTCAGGAAAAAGGAGCCTATAAACCACCTCATGCAGGTGTTCCCCTTCAACAGTTACTGTCACACGAGAGGACCCGGGAGACATTGTTCAAGGGAAGGAATCTCATCAGCAGACTCTATCCTGAAGGCATTTGGACAGATTCTGGTGAAAGCCAGTAGCCACAGGGTCCTGGTGGTTACCCCATCTGATAGGAAACAGAACTGAAGAAGCAGTACAGTTTGTGCTCTGCGTATTAAACAAAGCCATACCTGTTGGAGCCCAGCATCACAGAAACTTAGGTCTGTAGGAATAGAACATGGAATAAAGTTGTACCCTCCAGGAGCTGATCATCAAAGGGTATTAGGATGAGGAAGAAAAACACCCCTTATTTTTACACTGTGCCACCCCACTCACACCACTCCAGTTGCTTAAATTTTGATATCAGTTTAGAAAACAAAGGAAAAAAATATTTACAAAGTCACCAAGCAGACAAAGACAGGTACATTTGCAAAAGCGACAATAAATTAAAACCTGTATTTGTTTTCCTGATCTGATCAAATGTTTTCCTTCTGTTTTAAATTAGAAATGTTTGCATTATCTGTGTCACAATTTATAAAATGTAAACTTATTTCTTCTATTGATTTCTTAGTCCCTTCTTTATTGGTTAGTGCTCACTTGATGTTGTGTGTGTGTGTGTGTGTGTGTGTGTGTGTGTGTGTGTGTGTGTGTGTGTGTGTAATCGGGGATTGAACTCAGGTTCTTCCGCTTCCCAGAGAAGTGTTTATTCGACTGAGCCATCTCCCTGGCTCTAAAAATGACTTCCTGATTGTCAAACCTGACCCTGAAGTTTGTTTCTTTTTTTTTTTGGCAGAACCCGGGATTGAACTCAGGGCCTTTCACTTGCCAGGGAAGTGCTTATTCCACTGAACCATCTCCCCGGCCCTTGATCATTGTTTTGCACCTCCAGGTACACTGAGCTAGCCTCTGAGATAGGGTGTGGGATGCCTGTAATCCCAGAACGTGGGAGGCTGAAAACAGGAGGATAACTATGAGCCCAAGCTGTGTAGTAAGACCCTGTACCAAACACAATAAATGAAAACAAATGCTCTAAGTTGGCGACAAGCACTTTCTAAATATTGTTTTGGATAAAATATAAGAAAATTGAAACATTTTTAAAATAATGGCTCCAGTTACACAAGAAGAAGTTCACTTGGATTAATATATTTTTATTTCAGTTAAATAGAGTATGTCAATTCAAAATTTGAATTCATGGAAAACCGTGTTACAAAAACCTATTTTGGCTTAGGGCCTATACTGAAAGAAATTTTTAAGTGATCTTAGAAATTGTACTAAATTTTACCTTCCCAAAGAGTTTTAGTGACTACAGTTCATCTCATTGCTGTCATCACTAAAGAGACAAGATTAGAAAAAGATGCTTTTTAATCGCTTTTGTATCATATAGCCACCAGAAGTTTTTAAAGAAAGAAAATTAAATTTCAGTTGACCCGTATATGGCTAACTTTATTAACAATCTGCAGTAATTCAAATGACAAAAGAAAAAAAATGTATCAGTAAGAATAATGAAGAGAGTGCTGCAATTATTGAGCTTTAGCATGATTTGCATGTCTACCATGCAGTAACTGACCCAATTCATCATCTCATTTTGACTGAACTCAGGTTCTAACTTTTGTGATATTTCACTTTAAACAGAAGGTACACAACCACATTTGCAGAATGATGTCATAGTTCACAGTACAGGAATTCTCAGCTTTGTTCAATCAGCATTTACCCCTGGACCTAACCTGACACTCACCAAATCATAATATAAGTTTATATTGCTCCCTTAATCTCAAGACAAGAAAGCTCATGCTAATAATAGAAACAAATGTCCAGTATGAGTTGATGAGGTGTAGACATTTGGCCTATGACAATTAACCATCATAATGGGCCTATAAGAGTGCCCTTAGCACACTTTGGAGGAGCTCAGGCTAAATTGGATTCTCAATCACACATTGAACAGAAGTCAGTTAATTGAGGTTGATGTAATTCTCAGTATACCCTTATGAATAGTGAACAGTTTTAAGTGACCATTTCTATAACATACTGAACTGAGACATCACACAATGAACTTTTGGATTTCAAAGCTCATTGGCCTCTTTTGGTTTTTGTCTTGAATACTGCATAGCTGAAAACGCATTCAGTTCAGAATAAAATGGCAAATTTTTTGTAGAAGAGCTGGTTTATTGTTTTATTCAGACAAAGAACCCTTTATCTGATAAGTGATTTGTCATCCTATGTCCAATGTAAGCTATGTAAAGAATGAGTTTTCATGTTTAGCATATTTGCAATTGTCTTTGGTCAGATGGAAGTTTCTGGCTGAAATACTAGAATTATGGATTGTGGTTTATGCAATCCACAAGTTGATTCTCTGTGGGAAAGCAAAAATAATAGGGAAAACATTTTCTTTCTGTTTTGATTTTCCCCCCTTTTGTCTCCACAAGAAACTATGAAAGGCAGCAATTTTAAGAAACATTGAGGAAAACCCACTACTTGTATAAGTAACAGATTTCTCCAATTATGTGGGAACTTTGTAAGTTTGCCTTCCTTGAGAAACATGGCTCCTCAATATATCTCCCTCTAGGTTGAGTATCTCTCCATCCAGTCTCTGGCATTTTGATGGAACTATTGTATATCAGCTCTTCTTAAAGCTTCCAATGCATTTTCTGCCATTGAACCCTGAAGTACTTGTAAAGTTTACATGGTTCCTTCATGTTTCAAACTTTCTTGTTTGATCCCACTTTATCAAATTCCCTCCTTTTCGGTACTAAGAACACATTATACTCCTACTTTTCAAGAACCTCTACAGTTGAACAAATGTTGCTGGAGTGAGTTTGACATATAGTAGTCCAGCCTTATACACAGAACAATAACAACTTCTTGCCTGGAAGTATAGAACATTTTTCTGTTGCACACATGGTCTTGAAATGAATCTTTGGTGCCAGGCCAAAAAGAAAACTGGTTACTTTCCAGAGCATGATATGACTGTCATGAATACTGCAAACTTCTCATTATCGCTTGATATTGTGCTTCCTCATCATCAGTAACATTGGAGCATGAAAGAAGGTCTTAGGAAGCCAACTCTGATTTGTATCAATCTATTCTGCCCAAAGACCCACAAGGCCCATAGGAAGATGGAGGGCATGAGAGCAAGCCATCTTAAAAGAGGCATTTTCTTTTATCTTTAACCTAGATTTGACCAGGGTCACAGAGGGGATCTTGTTCTTTCCCCAAGGCTCCAAGCATGTCCAAGCTCTTGCATGCATTAATCAGCTCTAGATAACATGACATGTGCCTCCAGAGGAGCTATACATTTCACACAGACATTCTTAAACATCAGAGCATTAAGAGTCATAATGTGGGGTGGAAAACAAGATAGTGGAGAAGTATGACTTCGCCTGGTGTGATTTTTCTGAGGCTTCATTACTTACCATTGGATTTTGAGCCTATTTTAATAAATGTGTGATTTTCATGCTTTTTCTGGGTAATCAGAGTGATGCACAATTATTTAGTTAACTTAGTGGGTATTTTACAGTTTCCATGTGATATAATTTCTGTTTTCTTTTACCTTTGCTTTGAGATTATGTTGAGGGCTATAGCATAGGGTCTCACATTGTGAAATAGTCACACTTTACTGTGTTCCTCTATTTCTCAGATCCAAACTCCTGTCAACATCTATGACCTTTTCCAGAAACAGAAAGAAGATCCATAGGAGACAAGTTCCTATCTTTTTTCTTACTTCTTCATGTGTCTTTCAAATGGCCAGGGAAGTGTTGTAAAAGAAGTAAGAAAATGTTACAACTAGCTTCCATTAATTTCTCATCTCCCATGGTGGTCATCAGCTCAGTACACCAAATCATTCCTTAAAATATATTTGTATCAACTAGAAAATGTCTGGTTAGTCATAGGTCTACTTTCATAAAAAATATCCTTAGAGAGGTTTATGTTTGGAGTGAGTTTGCCAGTGTCTATTACTATAGATAAATACTAGAGAGGTTGTAGTTAGGATGGTTTATTAGAACTTGGAATGATGCTATATACAAGTTCACTAATTTTGCTCTGCTGTGTACTTGCTTTTATCTTTCATGTAGCTCTCCCATTTATGTAGATACAATATTTACTTTCTGCTGTAATTCACCAGAAATATAAAATACAATTATTTAAACTTATCCAGGGCAGACTGAATTATTATAGATATTTTAAACTCTGGTTATATTCTGGTTCAGTGATTGTCAAGTTCATTTTTCAGCAGAAACATCTAGAGAGCTTATTGAAACAGATTTCTGGGTTCTATTCTTGGTGTTTCTAATTCAGTAAGTCTGAGGTGGGACCCCAGAATCTACAATTCTAACAAATCTCTAGGTGATAATGTTACCGAGCCAAGGCTCACAGTTTAAAAATTAGTAGTGTTGTATGTAACAAAAAAGGATCAACAGAGAAGCATTTTAATGATTTTAGACTTGGAACTTAAAATTTTCCATGCCAATCATAGTGAGTTTTATATAATCTATTAATCATTATTGACAAATAAATCATATTATATTTATTTTTCAGTGCTACCTGAATTTATGAATTTGTCTCAGGTTTTCTTACATCTATGTGCACAAAGAAAACAAATGGACATGTTTTCACACTGCTCTTCTAGGTGCATTCTGGTGAAAATTGATTTTCTGAATGCCATGTGACCTATTTGAATTTGCCAACGTGAGTTAGTATTTCACTATAAATTTTTGGTTATATGGTAATTGAAAAATCATTTCAAAATGATGATCTGCTGTTATCATAGCAGTAAGCTGTAATACTGTTGAGATAGCAAAGGCTCCTCAAAGGAAAAAGGACCAAAATGCAACAGGAAATCAGTCACTCTGCTCTGAAGTTATATGCCAGACATTTTTCCCTCACATGTCTTTCAAACGGCCATTCTTTCATTCATCAACTAGATGTATTCTTGATGTTTTATCAAAATTTCATTTCAGTGTTCATAACACTATACCTTCAAAGTGTAAACATCAGAACTCATGAAAATTCCCTCACGCAACCAAAGAAAAGTAGTGTTAGATATTTGAATCACTTTAACATTTAGTGGCAGCAGTCACTTGAAAACATTTATACTAGAATACTATCATTCTTTTGGGAAATTAATGATGCAGATCTTCCTCATGCTAACACTTCTCTGAAACAGCACTGATCAAGTCATGTGCCATTATCTAGCTGGGCTCATGTTAAAGCTTTGAAACCAATGATATTGAGAAACTGTCACATATATCGAAAGAACTGGCAAGTCGTTACACATCCTGTAGTAAGAAACTATTTTCTGCCTTTGTGCAAGTGAATGTTTCAATATTCAGAACCCAGATTAATCATTCCTTCTGCAGGGAACATCTAAAAGCAAGGGCCAGCCAAATAGCTCAGCAGCTTAAAGTGCCTGCTCAGGCAGATGAGGAGGCCAGGGGTTCGATCTCTGGCCTGCCATGCCAGCCCTGCCTCTGGGTGGGCTGAGATGGTGATTGAAACTGGACCTAGTAGCGCGCCTGTAATCCCAGCTAGTGGGAGCTTGAACACAGGTGGATCACTACGAGTCTAGTCTACTTGGTGAGACCCTGTAGACACTGCACTAAAATACAAAATAATAATAAATAAAAGCAGACATTTCATTTCAAAAAAATTTGGAAAATATATAAAGGTGCCAGGAAGAAAATTACCCAAAAACTCTGCAATCAATTATATACTCACTTTTACAGAGATATAAAATAAACAAATTTAAAGAAGTATGAAGTAATTAAAATAAAATTATATTTCACTGCAGAAAGTTGCAGAGTACTATATCATTCACTTGTTGAGAGAAAAAGAAGTGTTTTTTCTTTCAGATCATGAAGTCAGAGAGTTTTGAAAGGACTTGATGGCATTTGGCATTTTTTATAGAATACAAATTTTTTATAGAATGCACAGGAACTGAGATTATAAAACCCTGTGACCAGAGAAAATGGTGGCATTGGGGACATATTCATGCCCTTCTGTAGTCACTGTGAAGAATAGGCTGAGCTCAAGATTGGGGGGAGGTATTTTAGCAATCAAAAGCTATGGGATGGGGGGCTGGGGAGATAGCCCAGTAGAATAAATACCTGCCTGGCAAGCACAAGGTCCTGAGTTCAATCCCCAGTACAAAAAAGAAAAAGCAAAGCAGGCTTTGGGTTGTTATCAGGGTAGAGACTGTGGAATGGCATGGTACTTATGTCAGGGACCTAGAGATATGGCCATATGCCTATGCCCAGAGATCCCCATGGTGATCAGCTAAAGACCCCCACATAGTTCCTACTTTTTCCTGGAAAATTGTAGTGGGGAGTCATTAATATATTGATAAATTAAGAATAGTCCTGTTTCTTAAGTCACTCTTTCCTAGTCTTCTGAGGGTGTTTGAGAAACCTTGGATAAGAAGTTAGAAGGAAGAGGAGAAGGAGGAGGAGGAAAAAGACAAGGAGGAAGAAGAGGAGGAGGAGAAAGAGGAATAGGAGGAGGAGGAGGAAAAAAGAATGTTATTAGGTAGATTGCCAACCACCATTTTTCATCAGAAGTCTCTGGATTCTTATGGAAAAAGAAGTATCTTTAATTGTGCACATAGTTTGGAGTGTAGGCTGTACAATCATCATTTTAATTACTGAAATTGTGTCACAGCTAAAAGTAAGTAGCAGGATACAAGAAAAGCCAGGACCCTTTTCTTGGGTATTATCTAAGAAATGGGGGAAACTAGGCAAGTCAGATGAAAGTAACAAAAAGGTTTTCTTTTAATCTCTATGAAATCTTACTTTTTATTACAGAACCAATGTATTATATATTCTCTTCCAACATATAAAACTTTTAAAATATAAATACTTAATTTTAAAGTAATTTCCAATTTACCAATCTTTTTCTTTTTTCTTTCTTTTTGTTTTTTGTTTGTTTGTTTTTGCTGTTTTGGACCAGGGACTCAGCCTGAAATTGTAGCCCTGGATGTCCCTAAAGTCATGGAAATCATCCTGCCTCAGCCTTCTCAGTACTGGGAGTACAGGTATGCACCACCACTCTCTGTTAGCTCTCTTTTAACCAGCACTCATCCCCATGGGTTAGGCCTTTCCCAAAGGCACTACAGTACAAGGTCTATGCACAGAGTACATGGAGCAAGTTCCTATCCAATCTCCCAGCTCCAGAAGTTCACATACTATACTGTCCTCAGATAGAGGATGTATCTGGTATTAAACTGATATTAGCACATACTACACTTGCTCTTCACCAGAATGCTGAAAAGTAGTTCTTATCATCTTTCTTGAAAACCATTACAACATAGATACTGTTTTCTTTCTCTTCTTTATTCTGTTTATTACACTTAAAGTTATGACATTCTTGATTATTTCCAAAAGTATTAGACATTTTATTTAAACATAGTACTTGAAACATAATGCTAGATAACCAGTACAAGTCCATGTGCATAAGTGGATGAACAGAAGGTCCATTGTCTCCTACATTCCTTCTAAGTAAAAAAACAAAGAAAGAAACAAAATCATTTTGCTAATACCTTGTTTTCAAATAAGCACTTAATTCTGCTTCCCCACTTAAAACCCTGTCAAAAATGTTGAGGTGCAAACGCTTTAGGAATACAAGTACATTTGAAGCTCTACACATCCATGTGAAAAGATGGAAACCCAAAATACGAAATAGCACCAATTCACAATATTAAGAGGAAATACTGACAATTGCTACTCATTTGTAGAATTAAGCGGAAGAGAAGTAGTGGCCAGAGAGGGCCCAGTTTGAGTTAAAAAAAAAAAAAAAAGGCTGAACAATCTTGGATTATTTAGGTTCACAGAGCTAAGAAGTACAACGTAGGACAGACAGCATGAGAATTATGGGTCCTTGTCATGGCTGGAGCTTATCAGTGTCCTGTGAGTATACAGAATTTTATTCCTACATCAGTAACACTGACTGTCTTAGTATTGTAACTGCATGCTGGCTGACACTAAGCCTTTTCTAAAAACACCAGAAGTTCACAACCTTTGTGGTATTTAGGCCATCAGTATGCTTTGGTGAAATGATTTAAAAGCCAAGCTCATCAGTAGACATGATAGAAAGGAAACACAAGAAGACGAGAATCTCAAATGAAAAGTGGCAGGCATTACCATTACGGCTAAGGAGAGAGGCAGGCCATGGTTACTTGACAGCAACACTGCCAGGGCAATAGAGTCTTCTCTTCCATCTAACTCAAACCTTTCCCAGGCTCCAGTCAACTTCTACACAGAGTTGAATATCCCCACATTGAAATCAGGCTAATTTTCTAACTCTAGAGTGATTAACCAAGGGAAAACTGTTGTCACAAAATCATGCAAATCAAAACATCCAGAGATGACCTTCTAAGATGTATGCATAAATAGCTGCTGCAGCCAATTTTGGATGATACCCAACAATGTAACTTTATTTCACTGATTACAAAGACAGTTTTGTGACAATGCAGGCACACAGCTTTCTCCATCATTCTAAAAGTCTTCCTGTCTTTCTTGTTCCCACACATTATATTATCAGTGCGTGACTTACAATTTCACTTGCTTTGTTTTTTGCAAAGTAGTCAGAACTTGGTTCCATTCATGAGTGACCTTTCTCCTCCCCCTCAGATGCTGATTTGAGAAACATTCATTTCATTATTATTGCATCTTGCAAGGTAAAAATTTGGTGGCCTCCAGAGTGGGAGAACTTGATAACTCTTTCAGGAAGGCATTTACCAAGTCAGTATTCAAAGACATCTGAAATAGTTGGCACAGGCAAACAATAAATGGCATTACTTTAATAAGCTTGGAGAGAATAAGGCTGTCCCATTGTGCCTAGCAACTGTTAAACATTATGTTCTCTCTTGGAATTTAACAATGTAATATTTGTTTCATTCAGTACAGGCCTTGTTTCTTAAAAACAGATCTTCAAATAAATTTCATGAATAAACTGAAAAACACAAATATATACATACACATGAAAATTACATAAAAACAAATGAATGCTGCATCTTAAAACTAATAATATGGCCAATCCACAAATAGATAACCATGTTTTAGAATAACCAGTTTTTATATATTATTGAGAATGCACAAAAGAAAAACAGTATAAACAAACACAAAACTTACCCATTAAGTTTAAGGTAGTAAATTGCTCTGAGTTTAGGCTTTGGAGTCTAAGGAACCTCTGCTGTGAACAAGTGAATCTTAAAAAGCTATAGCTTTTTTACATGTAACACAGGTGATAGTAGCAGCTTCATCATATGGCCAGTGAGAGAATTAAATTAAGCAGATTTTCCAACTATTTTTGCGAGAAATAATCAATCAATGAATGTTCAATGTTAGCTTTAAAAATGGCTTATCAAGTGCTGGCCAGATAGCTCAGCAGATTAAAGTGCCTGCTCAGGCAGATAGACACACGGGACTGGGGATTGATCCCAGCCTGTTCTGCCAGCCCTGCTCCCAGGGCTCAGTGAGACAGTGATTGAGACTGGGCACAGTGCTGTGGGGCTGTAATCCCAGTGCTTGGGGGCTGAAAAGCAGGAAGAATCACTGCAAATCCTATTTGTGTAGTGAGACCCTGTAGACCCTGTACTAAATACATTTTCAAAAAATGGCTTGACAAAGATGAAAACTCTCCTTGGTTTTAGATTGAAAAATGACAACTCAGACTATATATTAAAGATATATACTTTAAAATATTTACCCAACATCAATCTTTATTAAGGCTACATTTCGTGCCAAATTATGTACACCTAGTTATTTTTCTTAACTGTGTTTTAAGATAACAGGAAATTTTCATGACTTTGATAACAATTTTTCCCTTCAGAAGTATAAACTTCCAAATAGCTCAATGAATTGAAGCACCTACAAGCAGGTGCAGGGGCCAGGAGTTCAATACCCAGGCCTGCCGTGCTGGGCCCACCCCAGGAATGCACCAAGGCTGAAAATTGAGACTGGGTGTGGTGGCGTGCACTTGGAATCCCAGCTCTTGGAAGGCTATAAACAAGTGGATCACTACAAGTCCAATCTAGCAGTGAGACCATGAACACCCTGTAGACCTTTCCCTAAAAATGCAAAAAAAAAAAAAGTATAAACTAACTCCTTCTATTAATATAGGACTATATATCTAGCACACAAAATTCATATTTTGTAAGAAAGTTTCTACAGAAAGCATTTTTGTTATGCATATGTGTGTATATATGCTAAAAATGTCTGTGTGTGTGTGTGTGTGTGTGTGTGTGTGTGTGTACATGAGACCCTGTGATAGACTCAAAAGAAGCACAGAGGAACCATACTTGTTGTTAATACTTGACATGTTGGTACAACCTGGTAACTTATCTGACAGTGAGCCTACTATTTAATGGCTCTCAGTAGTCTATTCAATTGCTTTCTTGTCCTAAAAGAAAATACAGAAGAGATAGGAGAGGGTGTTGATTAGTAAAGGAAACTTACAAAAGAGTAGCTGATGCTCACTCTTCTTCTGAGATTATGAACAGGATGGATTATCTTGAATACTTTACATAGGAGATGTAGAATTTAAGTTCATCACACTGAAAACTGGCCATATTTATGTCACTATTTGCATTTTATGTTAGAAATTTTGAAAGACTTCTTTTTTAGTTGCCTTGAACAACAATGTAAAGATGAACTAAGATTATCCTAAAATCTGCTACTATTGTCATTATTATGGAACAAATTAGTAGGACAAAAGGAATTGACATTTCATTTTCCTCCAGAGGCCTGAGGATCTCCCCTTCTGCTGATATACATTATTGTCTCTATCTCTGAAGAGAAAGACTGAGTAGTCTGACCTGTAGGCACCTAAGGCACTGACTGGCCTACATTTTATGACTAGGTAGGGCTACTGTGGTCCAGTAACAGTAATCCAAACCCTTCCTTTGCCTGATCCCTGTGTCCTGCTAAATGAGCACAAATAGCCAGATAGTGGTAAGGGAAGGAAAATTGATTAATTTTTTTTGTCTACCATTGGTGAGAAAAAGTAGTAAAGAAAACCCAATCACAGGTTCCCTTCCCTCTTTAGGCATTTTTTTTTTTTTTTTTTTTTTTGTATTTTAGCGAAGGGTCTACAGGATGTTCAGGGTCTCACTACTAGATCAGATTCACTGTGATTATAGTGATCTGCCTGTTTGCAGCCTCCTGAGAGCTGGAATAGCAGGCACGGGCCACCATGGCAGGCCCAGGTATCGAACCTCCAGTCCCTGCGCCTGTTTTCAAGCACTTTAATCCACTGACCTTTTTGGCCAGCCCTCTTCATAGGCATTTTGAATATGAGTTAAAACATTTAAGGGAAAAGAGTTACCATTAAGACTTTTTGATAATGGACTTTGCACTCTCAATTTACTAGAAAACCTTGTTCTTGTGTCACAAGGAAAAGGGTAGGATTAGGCAAGATTAGTGTATAAACTACTTCTTTGGCCAATATTGAAGAAGTTACATGGTTTATAGTTGTTACTGTTTTTGTACAGTCTCTATTTTAAAACATCCTAAAAGAAAGAAGGAATAAATAATAAAATTAGAATAAACTTTACCTTCATTTTTTTAATGAGTATAGTATATGGAAAGCTATCCAAAATGTGATGCAAATTAAAACTAAACTTCACAATGAATAGAAAACAAATGTTTTCAGAAATTCTACACACACACATAATACATGTTAATCAGTAACTGAAATTAACGAGAAGTCAATTTAAATAGAAATACTTAGAAAATATAGGAACAAATAAGCCAAAATACCTGGCATATTAAACCATGGTTATTGGTGGTCCATGCCTGCAATCTGAACAGTTGGGAGGCTGAAAACAAGAACTCTATGAGTCTAATGTGCGTAGTGAGACCCTGTACTAAATAAATTAAATAATAATAATAATAATAATAATAATAAGCCATGGTTATATTATGACTATTGCTGAATTTTAGATTTTAATTATTTTTAAGTGGGGCTGGGGAGATGGCTCAGAGAAATAAGCACTTCCCTGGCAAGCACAAGGGCCTGAGTTCAAGCCCTGGTTCCTCAAAAAAAAATTATTTTTAATCATTATAAACATGTTTGATTCAAACTCCATTTCTGGGTAACACACTGTGAAATTCTGAGGCAATCTCTATATCATTAAATATTAAGTTTTAATCCACTGCTTAAGTTTATGTGGATATAACCATTGACTCATGAAGATTTTCTTCAAGAACCATAATTTTTAAGCAATCATTCATTCATTTATATTTTTCCATATTTCAAAAAAGAATGCAAGGCAACAGAATTCCTTGGTTAACTGTGAGGAAGTGGCTTGTCCTGATGTTTGTTAATTTGCCTTTCTTTCCCTTTTAAAAAACACAGGCATGTTTTTAGGAGTCTACCTGATAAATAAGGAGAGAAATTGATATTTCATGTTAATATTTTACTTCCTCATCTAATAATTCAATTTAATGTTTAATTACAGTTATATTGCAACATGACCTTAAAAATATTTGCACAGATATGACTTCTGATATATTTCAACATTCAGTTCCATTTGCTTCTCTAAACCTTGTGTTGGTCATCTGTGACAAATCGCATATACATATGCAAACATACACACTTTTTAATATTAGTACAAAAGCCTCAAAATTATTGTATAGCCTGAGATTTAGCTCAGTGGACAAATATCTGCTGAGTGAGGATGGGGTCCTGAGTTTTATTCCCAATATAAACGCCCCCCAAAAATATACATGGAAAAATAACAAGGAGGAGATCAGCTGGCTTGAATAGGACCTCCAATCCTAGCTTTTAAAGGAATCTCCATACTAATTTCCATACCAGTTGTAGCAGTATGCCCTCCAACAGAGGAGAACTGAAAGCATTATACCACAGTGACATATGTGCACTCATGTTTATAGCAGTGCAATTTGTCATAATTAAATACTGGAAACAACCCAGGTACCCATCACCTGAAGAATAGATAAAGCAGATTTTTTAACAATGGAGTATTACTCTGTTATAAATCAGGGCAAATATGAGTCTTTCGTTGGTAAATGGATGTAGCTAGAGAACATACTCTTAAGTGAAATAAATCAGATCCGATGTGCAACTATCATATTGTCTCGTTAGTTTGAGAACCTGAAAAGGAAAATGGAATCTGAAGGGTACAGTAGATATTGGGAAAAAAGAATGAACTTTTTCAAAAGGAAAAAGTTACTGAATTGAGGAGGATAATAGAGGGAATAGGGAGAAAAGATTTCTCTATGTATATGACTAAGATGGTTTGGACAATTGTACTGTGCATTTGTGCTGGTCTATGGGAAGTGGCAGATAATGCTTAATTTGTTTTGTCTCCTTTTTTCAATTGTTTGTACTTTTCTCTTCCTAATTTCTTATACATTGCTTTATTTTTTCTCTTTCCACTTTCAATTTTGCATGTATATGTCCGGTAATATGAATAACTGGAAGGCACTATGAATTACAACATTACTGTGAAATTCATATCACTTGGTTAACTGAGATTCTGTATGCCTTTTTTTTTTTCTCTTTCAATACTATTTTTTACTCTCTTTAAAAAATTAAAATGTGTGTATGGAATAAACTATAAAATTACAGTCTCTTGATTAATACTAAAGCTTCGTTCCAGTTGCTCTATCCTGTGTACTCAAAGGTATGAGAAATGTCTTTATTCTGTTCTGTCTCTTATGAAATCTATTTTCCAACACACACACATGCACACACATGTGCATGCACACACACTCACACATGCACACACACAATGCTTTTTTCCTATCAAAAATTAAACAGTGGAAAATAACTTAAAAATACTAAAGTAAAATGTACCAGAATTTACATTTTACCCAATCTGCTAAGGTGCTAACACACCACCCTCTTCCAAAAACACTTTATAAGACCTCTTCTTCTTTGCCCATATATCTCATTTCACTATATCAGGCTTGCTGGGAAGGAATTACCTCAAGAAAATAAAATAAGTTACTGTGTGGTTTTTGTAGACAAAAACCACGAGTATTCTAACATTTGTGGTTTTTGTCTACAAATGCCTTAACCTTTGCTTAAATGGGAAGATTTTTTTCTCCAATTGGAAACATGTAGTCGTAAAAAAAAGAAATCAACTGACATAACTGTGAAGATAAGTGATGCCTGAGGTTGCTTAAGGATGCTAATGCCTTTTTTTCCTTCTCTCTTTCTCATTCTCCCTCTCAGAAACAAAAGCTTAAAATTCAATCAAGAATTTGTACCTCCTAAGCCAACAATAATGTAAAAGTATAATTTAAGAAAATAGTTTTGAAGAAATTAGTAAGAGTAAGACAATCAATAATGAAAATAATATTATAATGCTGTTTAAGAATCATGGAGAATACTTGATTGATAAAGATTAGGAGACTTTGAGTTATAAAGTAGATTAATCGTGGAATAAAGTCACTGCATGAAAGTGCTGAAGGAAAGAAAACAAATTTAGAATTAACCATACATAGGGAAACCATTTGCCACAGATGTACTGATAAGATTGCTTTCAAACTTAAAAATTGGTATTATACCAATAAGCACACCTTGTCATTCTCAGAAAAGTACTTATTTGAGCAAACTATTACATATGTGGTCCTCCTAGCCACATAGGTTGAAGAAATCTCATCTTTATGTTTCTAAAATAAAAAGGACCAAGGAAATGTGTCAGGTAGTTGGGTATGTGCCATTCTTTTTATGACAGTACATTTATTTTTAAAAAAGGCAAATGCACCAGCCTCAATGTATGTTTATTTATAAAATTGACTAACAACCCACAAAATCATTTTGAAATACTTAGTGGAAATCTAGATCTTTCATCACAGAAATAAAGAAAAGCAGAAAAGGGGAGATAAAATTGGCAGCGTCCTCCAAAACTCAAGCTGAAAACCATGTTTCAACTAAGAAAACACAGAATCCTCAACCAATGCCATGGCACATGAGTGCCTCTCCACATGCCAGACAAACCATTCTAGCGAGATTCTAGTCCAAACTAGGATTGTGAGTATATTTGTATTTTCCTTACTTTTTAAGAGAAGACTAGCAGAATTTTTCTTGTAAATTTAGGGATGCATAATCACATGTTGTTTTACATAAACATGTATTCTAATTTACATAAATTTGCATTGCGTTTTCCCCAAAAATCTATCTCTGAATTTGTAAAACAAATTAATCTATGTTCTCTAATATAATTGTATTAAAATATGAGATTCAGGGCTATCACGAGAAGTAGGTTTACCAGAAATAGTAATGGCATCACTCCAGGGCTCTCAACTTAAAATGTATATATTAGTTATAGATAAAATGAAACTTGGATTTTCTCAGATATTAATTGGAAACATTTAAAAAACTACTATTGAAATAATTTCAGCTTGGAATCAGTGGATTGAATACTTGACACAATTCTTAAGGATTAATATTAGAGATCCTATTAGCCAAGCTCTTCAGCTCTTCATAATTCAGTTTAATTCCAGTTTTTCAAGTATATTTAGTCCTTAATATAAAAGGAGATTTTAAGGTAAAAACTTGTCAGTATGTGTTTTGACAAAATATATAGAAAATTATTATCATAGCCAAAAAGCAACATTGAGGTTATTTTCCAATTGCCAACAAATGTTTCAAGATCAGACTTGTCTTCTTATTATAAATGTAAACACAGAAGGGTAGATAATTAGCCTTCTCCTTAATAAATAACCTGCTACTTGGCAAATAATTATGTGTTGTAATGTAACCTAAGTACCATGACATGTTTTATAAGTGTTTTCTTTAAAGACAATTTCCATAAATGAATATGAAAGCCACAGTTATGTCTTTAAGAAAGCCATTTCATACAGGTGCGGGTTTAAATCCATAGCAGGAAACTTAGTATATTGACATTAATATTTTCTACGAGAAAAATGCTAAAGAAAATGACAAAGCTAATGTTTGTGAGCTTTCAGAATTGACTGAATCAATCCCATGAAGACATAGGCCAGACCATAACACCGGCCCAATTCAGTAACTTCAAATAGCTTCACATCATCCTCAGATTAAATTCTAAATTTATCAGAACTCCCACAGGTTCATGAGACCCTATGTGCATTGGCTTCTAGCTTTGTCTCTAGTTTGATAAGTTTATCTCACTGACATCATTCCCTCCACATAAGCATCCTTGCCACGCTTTGAATAGGCCAAGGAGAATGTTGCCCCAGAACCTTTGTTCTGCTTTCCATGCCACCATGAATCAGGGACTGAGAGATTGAAATGGTTTCAAATGCCATGAAGTGCTCTATTATGAGTGGTCCTCTTGCCTCAGCTTACCCACCTTTGGAATTACAGGCATGAGCCACCAGGACCAGAAAGTCAATGACCACAAGTTATGCCAATGTTCTCATTATTTTATTTGAGTGCTTTATTAAGACACCTTGCTTCCACTTTGGGAAACGTTTTCTTGTTTATTCTTTCAAATTAACTAAAACTTGACAGGTGGCATGTTGTCAATAATTTTTGACATAGCAGTAGATTGTTCTATACTATGTTCAACATGCAATAATAAGTTTAATAGGTTATACTATATTTTATTTATTTGACAAAATGTGTTTCAAGTCATTGTCTTGTTCTGGGAATGGAAGATGTGGTAATATAAGGAAGTAATACTTGCCTCAACATGCCAATGAGGCTAAGGAAGGGCCACGGGCTCAGTTGCAAAGAGATAATCCGTAGACACACTTTAAATTCAATAGCACAACTTCAATGAAGGTAAACAGATGGCAAACAGTATATTATGTAAGCAATAATAAAAAAAGACAAAGTAATTATACGGATATCAGATAAAACCCTTTAGGGGATGGGGAGATGGCTCAGTGGAAAAAAGTGCTTCTCTGACAAAATGCAAGGGCCTGAATTCAATCCCTGGTTCCACCAAAAGAAAAACAGACTTTAAGGGAAAAATGATCTCATTGAAAGAGAAGGACAGTTTATTATGGTAAAGGTGTTAGTCTGCTAGGAAAGTATCACAAACGATAACAATATTAAAACACATGCTCTAAAACAGGACTAATAAGAAATGTAATAGAACTGTATTAAAGAAGAAAAAGAGCACTTCAGCGATGATGGTCAGATATTCATTATCCTATTTTTAATACAGTAGAAAAATCTAGAGGAAGATCAACAAGGAAAGCCTTGAAGAACCCTTTGAATCAAGGAGGATTTAACTTTGATAATTCATATGCTTCCAGGAAAAAGCATCATTTCTTTTGTGTTTTCCATCCTATACAAGTAAAGATTTTCAAAGTGGATACTGATGATCTGAACTTCTTCAGGATCTGTAGTGATTTCACCTTTTTCATTCCTTGTTTCATGAATTTGAATTTTTTATTTCCTTTTTTTGAAAAGGAGGGTTGAGAGTTTATTAATTTTATTTATTCTTACAAAGAATCAACCTTTTAATTCATTAATTCTTTGTATTATTTTCTCCATCTCGACTCCATTAATTTCTGCTCTGATCTTTATTATTTCCTTTCTTCTTTGGCGTTTGGGCTCATCTTGATTTTTTTTTTTTTTGTAAAAGTTTGAGGTGCAGCATAAGGTCGTTTATTGGTGCCCATTCTGTTTTTCTGCTATGAGAGTTTACCATTATAGATTTCCCTTTAAGAACTGTTTTCATTGCATCCCACAGGTTCTCATTAATTGTTTTGCATCTTTCAGTAAACAAGAACCAAAAGCTGCAATAGACATAGTAACAGGAGAAGAAATTTCTCAAAGAAGAAAAAAATAACTGGGATGGGGAAAGGAACAAAGAAGTAACATATGTGTGTGTGTGTGTATATATATATATAGATAGATATATATGAATCATACACATATATGAATCATACACATATATGAATATGATTCATATATACATATAGGACTATATAAGCGATTCATATATATTCATATATATAATTGTATTACCAATTTTAATTGTTCATTGAAAGGAACAGTTAGTACTTATATTATTTCATCAATTTTACGTTCCTATATTCCTATATCTGGTAATCTGAACAACTACTTGAAGATAACATAATAACCATTGTTAATTTCCTATCATTGTGTTTTGAAACATTGCTTTGACTTTTTCTTTATTATTGTCTTCAAAATAAAACAACTTGAATGTGAGGGCGATCTGGCTGCGACATCTGTCACCCCATTGATCGCCAGGGTTGATTCGGCTGATCTGGCTGGCTAGGTGGGTTTCCCCTTCCTCCCTCAATGATCCATGTGCGTCCCTCCCGAAGCTGCGCGCTCGGTCGAAGAGGACAACCACCCCCGATAGAGGAGGACTGTTCCTCGGTCAAGGGTATACGAATAGCTGCGCTCCCCTGCTAGAACCTCCAAACAAGCTCTCAAAATAAAAAAACTAAATCAAGCAGGATTAATGACACCAATATAGTATACAGTATAAAACTTGACACAACAGAACATATATTCTTTGAAATGTACATGTAATATTTTCAAGGCTAAATTACATATCAGACTACAAAACAAACCTCAAATAATTCCAAAGTTTATATACAGTTTATGATAATCACGTAAGACCTATAGAATTATCATTTGAGAAAAATGATAAATTTTTGCCTTAGGATATTTATTTGACATGATTCTCATTTACTTTAATATGCAATGAATTGATTGCCATTAAATTAAAATGTGAATTAAATAGTCAAAATCTTTCTGAGCTTTGATTTCTACCCTGGCAATTATTGATTGATGCAATCCAATAAATAAAAACTCTCTGATAGTTCTCAATAATGTTTAAGAGAATTATTACCAAATGTTTAAGAGCCACTTGTACTGACTTCTATGTGGAAGCTGTGTCAAGGAGCCAACCAGGATACCCATAGCACAGTAGCACGCAAGAAACTCTTGGCAATGGCCACACTGGAGGGAAGAAGAATAGGTAGTGAAAGAATGAGCTTAAACACTTTCTATCCTTTTTATTGGACTGAGGTCATGAAGTGAGACACAGCCAGCTAGTTGTATTTGAAGAACTGAGAAGAGTACACTGTGATTGGAACATAAGAAAGTGTCCCAGCATGAAAGACAGGAAATAAGATGTATGCTGAGCAAACCCTGCTTGTAGGAGGGAGAGGTCATATTTTAAAAGTCTGTAATATAGGGCACTAATGAAAGTTCTAGAAGTCACCAACTAAGTACTAGTTAGAGAATAATCACTTTATTTTTATATAGAGGTTAACCTCATTACAACATTTTCAACATGCAAAATCAAACCTACTGAAATGTCAAGAATTTCAGCAATGTCTAAATGTGTAATCTATCTGGAGAATTCAGCTCCTTGAAACTAAAACTCTAAGGATGCAGGTATCATAAGTCTTGCCAAATGAAGAATACTTATGAGTGAATGCTATACCCAGGAAGCAATTGTCATGAATTAGAAAAGGGAGGAAAATCTTCAGATAACGCAACATGATTCCCTCCACTCCTACCTCCATTTCTTTAGGTTTTGAAGACCTAAGCCCACAATTTTCTAACCTTCACAAGAGATTTTATATCTAACAGCTGCTATTTAGGTATCCCCTTTTGCTATGAAATTCAAACCCTCATTTTATCTCCTTTCCCTACAGCAAAAATTGCTATATCTCACACCCAAGCTCCAGCTGTCAGATTCACACACCATTTCTATTTCAATGGTTAGAATAATCCCTTGCTCCCTTGTTTTCATTGAACAAGAATGTGCCAGCTTAAAAAAAGAGACAGGGAAGAGAAAAAGAAACAGGAAAAATGTGTTTGTCTGAACTCAAATACTCACAGGGGCGAAAACAGCTTGAAGAAATGTGATGCTTTGTTACATTTTGCATTGGAAGCACAGTTTTTCTTTGTTAAGGGTATGAATACATCTACATTTTACATATCTATAAATTCAGATAGATGGACATGAAATTTTGCAGACCTTTCTTTTCCAGAAAGCACTATGTAAGTCAGAGAAGATACACAGCAGAGCCAAAAATCTAGTCAATGTGATCATATCTATGGCAACCATTCTTAAGTTAAATTGTACTTTGTTAAATGAGGGAAAAAAATATTTGCAACTTCTCAGTCTTTCTTTTTTTATTATGATCCTGGCAATCTGTAGCATGGTAGTTACTGCTTAGTATTTACAGAGTCAGAAATTCAAATTCCAAAGTACCTTAGAACCCAGGTCGCCCTCATGATAATTAAAACAAGTAACCTCTGAAGGCACTATTGTGAACTAACACACAAATGAAATCTCAGCTGTCCCTATCCTAAATGGGAAGAGTCAAAAGATTTCTTGGAGATATTCGTATCTGATTCTGCATGATGGTAAAACAAAAGAAAGGCTCAAAACAAAACCTTTTAAGTGCTCCTTAAAATCTATGCTTATAGCATAACCACCTCAAACCAAAAATGTCTTAGTAAACGTAAAATAATGATAACATAAGGAATGTCTTAGTCATACAGAGGACAAAGATATGAGAGAGAATATTTAAGAAATCCCATCACCCCCAACCCCCCCCAACCCTATGACTCTCCATTTTAAAAGTTTCGGTTTCCTGTAGCTTCAGTCCAACATGTTATATTTTCCATACCTAGGTTCAGTGCTAGCTAATCTCTTCATGAGCACCAACGAATGTTTACTTCAATATTATTTTCCCTCCAGCCATTTTCCTCATGATCTTTCCAACACAAGAGTTCACCCTTGTGAGTGAGCCTGTTAGGCAAGAAGAGAGCACTATTTGCCTGGATAAGCGCAATTCCTTTTCAGTCCAGTAGAATGATACTCTGCTTCCAAGTTCCTTCCGGGTTCATGAGGCATATCTTACCATCAGCACCTGTCACTTATTTTCCTGCCACTGAGAACCTTATTTCCCTTCGTTATAGAAAAAAGTAAATGAGTATCAGTGCTAAATGATTAGATTAATGATAAGAGAATATTTTCTAAATATAAGAGTTTAGGTACTCAATTAAGACCTCAAGGATTTGAAATAATTCCGAAGACAATTACATAATTACTCTTAAAAGCAGAATGACAACAATGATAGGAATCAAATTATCCAAAATGTAACAATAATCTCTCTGGCACTGCAAATATATCTAACAATGTCTTTTCTTTTCCAAAGGAAAAGAAGCCCACAACTGCCCTCTGATCATAAATATTTATGAACCATATTTTTTATTAAAACAAACAAGCAAAAAATACTGAGATCAGGAATTATAATGTGCCCTGTAATATTTTTTTCCTTTACACTCCAAACGCTTACCTTTATTAGAGAACAGATATATTCTTTACTTCTAAAACTTACAACTTTAAGCTAAATGAAAAATATCTAATGTTTTTGCTTTAAGGTTGTTTGCCAACTTTGAAGAAATATCTTCAATTCCTCAAACAGATGGCCAAGCCACCTTTAAAAAATATTAAGCTAGCTAAAATAGATACACGCTGATAATTCTCCTTCTAATAAATGCTGATGTGGACAACTGAATCCTTCCCATTCTGTTTCAGTAATAAATCACTTTCCTGACTTGAGTTAATAATGAGATTTTTAATCATGTGAATTGAACATATCCTCCAGTTAATAAAAATGTATCACCTCCTTTTTATCTTTAATAAAAGATTTGTACACTACTCAAATGATTGGTATTACATTTTTAAAGAACCTGAGATTGATGTTTTTCAATTCTCCTTTTCCATTTTTCTGGGCTTTTATAATTCAAAGGTAATATGCTCTGTAATTAATAATTCATAAGGTAATTTTAAGACTTTTATTCAGAAACCACTTTCCTATTGACTTTAGAATGTGTCATAAAAATGCAGGTATTAATATCTTGGGATTCCCAGTTCTGTACTGGGATAAGGTCCTTGAATTTAAACAACCCAAGACTTGTGCTTCAAAAATCAGAAGGCATAATTTTCAGCCATAAGATATGGAGAAGACAAATATTTTTTGAAGAGTTATTTACATCAGTATATTTCTCTCAACTGACAATTAATCACAGACAGATTTTTCCTGTTATGCATGTAATTGTCAGGATTTATATTTTTCAGAGGGGGGAATTATTTCGAGGAATAAATCAGAGGCAAAACATTTGAAAATGCTTTTTTCTACTACTCTTCTAAATGTGCATTTAAGCTTCTGGAGACTCTAAAAGATTTACTTAAAGACACTTTTACCTGAAGGTAAATCTTCGCTTCTCTCATTTTTTTTCAGGTACAATAAAGTGGTCCACGCGATGAAAAGATCCGAGGAAAGTAATCATCATTTTTTCACTTTAACTTCTCCTACAAATATTTCTAGAGACTTTGGGGAACGTGTCTGACTCTCCATTAACCTCATTCATTAGAAGTGATTCTTGCAAGGACGCACAAAGATGTCTGCTAGCATGCATAGGCCAGTACATTTCACGCTATTCTCATAAAACTGCCAGGCATCAAATAAGTATGGTTATGCATGGCAAAGTGCACTGTAAATATAAAGGACCTCAATGATTCAAAGCTTACCATCCTCTGCCAGACACCCTAACTGAGTCCTGCAGTTTGGATGCATGCAGAAAGAAGCGTGAGCCTATCTCTAAATGGTTGAAGAACTATCCAAAGTACATCATGATGCTAATAAAATAATAACACCCCTGGGGCCATCAAAATAGCTCAGTGGATGAAAGCACCTGCTCAGGCAAGCTTAGGAAAGTACAGGTATCTTAGTTCAATGCCCAGCACCACATGCTGTGCCAGCCCTGCCCCCTCCAGAATGAGCTCAGCTGGCCACAGAGTCCAGGTATAGTGGCACATTCCTGTAATCCCGGAACTGGGGGGATGAAAACTGGAGAATCACTATCAGTCTGAGCTATGTAGTGAGACCCTATAACAATTAAACACAATAAATAAATAAATAAATAAATAAATAAATAAATAAATAAATAACATCCCTATTCAAAAAATAAATCATAACTAAAAATAATCAATACTATATATCCATACCATTTTCTAATAAAAGATCATAAATGAGCTCTATGTGTGTTACATTCCTTAAGAATTACCACCAAGGAGATGGCTCAGTGGAATAAGCACTTCCCTAGCAAGTGAAGGGCCTGAGTTCAATCCCTGGTTCTGCCAAAACAAAAAAGAATTACCAGGACCTGCTGTACGTTTCCATAAGGTACTGTTATTTGTTCATCCACACATTCATTCATTTGCTCAAGAGCAGGAATATGCCAGCAATGTAATGATGGCTTCATACAGATCAAGACAAGCTTACAGACCTACACGAGTGAGACACAGAGGCGTGGAGTGGTAAGGTGGGGAGAGGTTTTGGGAAATTTTATGGGAGAATGAGGGTTAAAAGATGAGTGTGTGCTCATCAAGCAAACAAGGATATGTAAAAGGCCATTCTAGTCAGACAGAGGAACAGGACCTGGAGCCCCACGCACCCCACAACATGATTGAGTAATGCTTGTTTGCTGAAGCATTCAAAGGTTGGGGGATTTTTTGTAAAATGAAAATGCCAGAGAGCCAACCAGATTACAAATTAACTTAACCTTTCCAAGAAATATAGACTTTTGTCCAGCTGGTGATTTTGAATCATTAGAGAGCAACCAGTAAGAGAATCATCACGCAACTGGTGTTGCACTTTGCAAAGATCACACAGAAAGCAACACAGAAGGCAGAAGAGAAAGGTGGGAAGTAGGGATTCTGAAAGCAATTAGAAGACTCTAGAAGTAGTAGAAGGTGGTGGCTAATGGGGCCAGTGTAGAGCAAAAATGACAGGGAAAATATGCTAAATATTATACAGTATACACCTAAAATATATTCCAGAGCAAGCAGACACCCACTTGTTTGTGGCAGGAAAGGAGAGGGGTATGATTTTAGGATGAATTTTCAATTCCCTGTTTGATAACTAGAGGATAAGGCTGATCAAGTAAGCATATAGAAGGGTAAGTTTAGACTTAACAATAACACTACTTATTTCATATATAGCACTTGATTTCCTCAGGCCAGGGTGATAGAAGTTCAGGACATAGAGTAGACCCTCCAGCTATGACTGTTCAACCTGGGTTATGATTCAAGTCCAGAGTTAGGACCTCGATGCCAGCTACTTGTACCTCCAGATGGTGTGAGATACAGATTTAGCCCTTAAAAAAGTTCCATAGGGTGTTTTCTTTTTCTTTTTTTATTAATTTTATTGAGAGAGAAATAGCAATAAGACAGTTTCAAAACGGGTTAGTAGGACAGTTACAATAATTAATACATTGCATATTGTTGTCTTCATAGTAGCTATTCAGAGTACAAGATGCAGACATGGTATTTGTCAGAACACTATTAATATAAATTTTCTTCTCACTGGACTAAGAGAAAGTAGCTATTTTTTATGCATACATATATACATTTTTTTCACTACAAAACGGTCCTTCATTTATATCCCCCCTTTTTGTTTAGTTTTGTCAGAGATGGATGTTCCATTGCCATTCAAATCTTGTAGGTGAATTTAGCAAAATAATCTAATATAGTCTAGTAGTCCATAATAATAGTGTGTTAATTGAGAAGTCCTGGGTCAGTGTCCCTTTGAGGACACTGAGATTTGCCTGCATACAGGAGACAGACTTTAAATACTATATAGAGGAGCACAAGCCTTCAGTTGACAACTTGAGTTACAACCAGCACTTGGTAATGAATTGAGTTTGTAGGCCAAGGGTTCACTGCACTTGGACTATACCATATGGCACCTTGGTGAAACAGCTGAGCTAGACAGCTGCTCCAAAGTCCTGTGAGGAACAGTTGACACCTTCAGTCTGAGTTAGGCACCTATCAGAGTCTAACCTTGTATCAGAACCACTCAAATTTATATATAAAGTTAGGTGTTCCAAGGCTCTTACACAAATATACTGGATCAGAATTTAAATTTGGGCTCAAGAATCTACATTTCAACAAAGTCTTATTGTGTTGTTTTGTTTAATAGCATTGAATTATAGAACTTCTTATCTGTTTTGTTCATTCCTAAATCCATAGTTTCTTGCAGAGTGCTTGGCACATATTAAGGTTTTCAAAACTCATAAACAGCTTTTCAAATTAATAAATGAGAGAATGAAAAGAATGAAAATTGAAGACTATGTCAGATATGGTTTATCTCCTACAAATTCTGCCAATAAACAAATTGCCTTTTGCATTATGCAATCAGTTTCTATAGGCTTATTTTGTTCTATGTACTGTCCTCACTACAAAATTGAACATATTTTTCTCTTTTTCCAAATTACACATGAATTATTCAGGAAAATTTGAAAATTACTTACATAGATTTTTTTTAAAAAATTATACATACTGCTTTTACTTTTTAATGGCTAAATATTTGAAAACATGCAATAAATCATGAATCCTAAAATTTTCTTTTAGGACTGTTACAATCATCTGCATACTTTTTCCTTTTCTGTGTTTTTCTATTCATTTCCCGTCCCTTCCACTCTACTCCAAAAAATGAAATACAATTGCCTGCAACACTTCTCGAAAGTTTAGTCTCTAACCTCATTGCCCCTGACTGTCACCTTCAAAGCCCAACTCCCCTTTTATCCTTTCTTACAACATTGAGTTTTCTGTGTTTCCTTTTCTCTGGCTGATTTTCTTCTTCTCATTTCAAATGCTTTCTGTGCACTTGAACTCAAGCTGGTTGTTAGCAGGCAGAGATGAGAGACCTGGCGAGCTGCTGAAGAGGGTGTGTGAAGCAGTCTGGATCATGTGGCTTTAGTCTGCAGGTCACCTCCCCTCAGCAGGCAAAGAAATTAGAACCTTGCTTCCATGTCTGAAGGCATTTTGTCTAGGAGTCAGCACCCCAGCGACAGCCCAGGCAGAGATTGGGGACATGCTGAACACTACACATCCCCAGTTCAAATTTGATGGCTACAAAGAGAAAAGAGACCAGTCTTTGAAAGATAACCTTCTCGAAAAGGAAATCAAGCACAAAATCCTCCCAGACACCAGATAACTCATTTGCCAGCTTTGTCCTGCCCAGGCTGTTTGACCCTGCTTATTTGGTGGCAGTCCTTGGGGGGCACCTTGTCTGATTGAATCCAGCTGCAGCATAATGGCCAGCTGTCCTCCCAGCCTCTGATCAGGACCTTCCAAAGGTCTAGTCAGAAACTCCTGGAGAGGGCGTATGGTATCAGAGACCTGAGTGTTCGCCAATGGATCAGGGTACTGATTAAGTGGATACATAGCAGATGGCGTCTTGTTTTAAATGGAGATGAGTAGGTGAGAAATTGTCTGGCTACACTGAATTTTTTAATTAAAAAAAAAAGAATGGGAAAAATAATCTGCAGCTGGTATGTCATTTTTACCCCAGAAGCACAATATTCCTTCGTTCAGGCATAAAAGCCAAGAAAAGAAAACTCAAACTTTCTCCTTTTGTGGCCAATCTAAGAATGACATTTTCTCTGTTATATGAATATAGGGTAAGCAAATGATTCACTTATAAAATTGGCTGTCAGGTGTATTTCTTTTTCTTTTCTTTTCTTCAAAATGGACAGTCTAGAGTCCCCAGCTGACAGCATCATCCTCACTGTGAATCTGCTGAGAGATGCGAAGCATCTCCTGATCTCCTGACAACTGCGAGGTAAGAGAGAAGTAGCATCAGCTGCGGGTATTTTAACAAGCCTCAAGGTGATTCTGACATACAATTAAACTTTGAAGATCACTGCTTTAGGATATTGAAAATTCACTTACTGCACTTAAAAGAAGGTTGTTAATTTTTAAAAAGACTTTCATCATCAATTCCTAGGCTAGTAATTTTTTTAAAATATTTATTGCTCCCTTCTATACCACAGGAAACTGAAGTACAGACAGATTCATTTCTTGGCCCAATGCGTGGAAGGAATAAGTGGCAGAATCAGGATTTGAACCCAGGGGTCTGGATCTGAGCGCATGCTTCCAAGTGTCCCTGTGGCTGCCCAATTTCCTGTGTTCTACACAGGAGGTCACCAACTCCTCCCTGAGCCCAGAGGTGGGCTACAAGGCTTTTGTGCCGCCTGAACTACATCAGCCACTCAAGGATTTCAACACCTATCTGGCAACACCTCACATCCCTTTCCTCAAATTTCAGCTGTGTTTTGCATGAAATTATTTCTAGTATCTAATTCACTGTGTATATATAGTTACTTTAATTATTACTTCTTCCATTAGTATGCAATAGCAAGAAAAATGACATTTAGTTTTTTTAACTGTAGACATTTTCAAACTTATACAAAAATCAGAGAAAATAGTGCAATGAACCTAATTTATCCATCATCACTCTCAGCAAAGGCCAACATAAGCCAAGCATTGTTTCATCCCTATTGCTAACCACACCCTGTCCTCCGGATCATTCTGGTGCAAATTCCAGATCTCTCATCTCCTCTATAAACATTTCAGAATATGGACCTACAAGATAAGCACGCTTAAAAATACGACTGCAGCTGAACTGTCATAAAGTCTAGAAAAATTTCTTAAACTCTTCAGTGGCAATAAAGATATTTTTCTAAAAAGGGTTTTTATATTATAAGTGATGAAATGACGATCCAAATAATGTCTTTATATCGTCTTTGGCTGGCAAGACTCTTTATTTTAAAGATAGAGAAAATAATAGATAAGACATAAGAAATGATACTAATTTTTTAAAAAGATGATAAGTTTTGTTTTGGTTCTTTGGCAGACTCAGGGATTGAACTCAGGCCCTTGCACTTGCCAGGAAAGTACTTCTTCCACTGAGCCATCCCCTTGACCTCCAGTAAGTTCTCTACAGTGGTTGTTATACTGCACATTACTGATTTCAGTGTAGTGCTCAGATTATAGGCATAAGCATGCAAAATTAGTCAAAGTTAAAATTTTAAGCATTAAATGCTACTTTCAAAAAAAAAAAAAACAGATAAAGGAATGGAGGAAATAGGTCAGCTGTCTAAGCTTGTAGTTTCTATATTGCTGGCAAGCTCAAGGACCAAGATTTGAACTCCGGTACCACATACTGTGTTGGCCCTGGAACTGGGTGTGGTGGTACATGCCTATGATCCCAGCACTGCAAAGGATCACTATGAATCTGAGCTGCACAGTGAAACCCTTTTACCAAATTAATTAATTAATTAAAAACTCATGGAGTTAGTAGTATAATCATTTTAGCTATCCTGTGTGTGTACATATATGATTTTTCCCATTCTTTTTTCTTTTTTTCCTATCTTTTCTCCATCCCCTAATCTCTATTGTTTATTCCTTATGTTCAGTTTCTTTCCTTTTTTACTATATCTATTATACCTTTCAGGTTTTATTTATTCTTTCAATTTTTTACACAAAGGACACAATATGCTTACACATATGGGTCTGATTTATTTACTTATGAATATAGCCTCTAATTGCATCCATTTACCTATAAAATCCTCATGGCAAGATTTTTTAGTGACACTACATCTACGGGCTTTCTGCCATCGTTCTATGCGTATCCATTTTTTTACTTGAAGTATATTTTCATTATTACTGTTGTTAATAAAATTAGGTAATTTATCAGATTAAGCAGAAATTAGTAAATTTTTCCATGCAGGAGCAAATTGTAAAGGTTTTATGCTTTCAGTGCCATATTATCTCTCTTGGAACTATTCAGCTTCATTCTTCAGGCATAAAACCAAAATAACACATAAATAATTGAATAAAGTTGCGTTCCAATAAAACATCACTAGCAAAAGTAGGCAAACAACTTAATCTGGGCCACAGGCAAATCTTTTCTATGCTATTCCATAGTCTCATTCTTTATTACACCACTATGGAACTGTTTTATCCATGAAATTCTTTATCAGTTTCTTTCAATCCTGTAGTTTCTATATTTCCAATTAAATTTAGAAGTTTGAGAACATTTGAATTTGATTATATGTTTCATCTGTTTGTTTTAATTTCTAATTTTGAAAGCTATATACACAATAAAGATGATAGATAGATAGATAGATAGATAGATAGATAGATAGATAGATAGACAACCTCCTGACTTGTATGTCTAATGAAGCTTATTTTAATAAAATAATAGTCAAAAGTAAAAGCAGCATACACATACTATACTTACGTATGTACATTCATAGTATACTTCTATCGTTTAGAGATGTGATCATCCAGGAATGCCCATCATATCATCATATATGCTTTACATGCTGAAAAGCAATAATGTTGTAATTTTACCATTATTTCATTATTAGCTAGATGAGTATTTCAAAGGAAAACATTCCTTTGTCAACTTTTTATAATCTTGAAGTCCACACAGGAAGGGCAGAATAAATGCTTGATATTTACCCAAAATAATGATTTTTTTTTGTTCTTTAATATCTTCAAAGATATCTGCACTTTCCAAATATTATTAGAGATGTTAGATATAAATATATTTGAATTTTTTCAACCAGTAGAGTCTTATTCATACTGTGCATAATTTTTCCCTTCCTTAGTCAATGAAAATCTTTCAGTGTAGTTCTCTATCTCTTTGGCATAATCCTGTTTAAAGTATCTTTCAATATGGAATGATATTTCAAATCTAACTTCAAAGTTTTCTGCTTCAAACTCAGAGTTACCCATTTCTACAATGATTCCTGGTTGACTTCAGTGAGAAAGACATTACAGACCATAATCTGAGTATACAGGGAATTATTGCTATTTTGTGGGCCATTGTTTGTAGAATGTTTCAGTGGACATATTGAAAGGGATTTTCTTAAGAAAGCATATATAAATACTTCAAAAATCTAACCTTACCAGCCTTAAAACTGTAACCCCTTCAAATAATGCCAAGTAGCTGGATTCTCAAAACTCAACCCAAAAACAGTATGTGGTTTTTTAAGGTTTTTTGATTTTTTTTCATAGTTTTATCCCACTATGAATAGACACTCAAATTACCATTTTGAGTAGTCCTCTCTGTGTGATTGGCTCGTTGTATGTGACAGTAGTTATTAAGTACATATGGCTGTTAAAGTTTCATTTAAAGTAATTAAGTAAAACTTAAAATTTAATTTCTCAGTCACATCGCAGCACTTCACATGTCCAATGACCATATGCGACCTGAACATACCAGAGCACACCTCCTCATCACATGAAGTTGATCAGACAGCACAAATTGATACATGAATTAATTCATTTATTTTCCTTTTATTTCAATTTTTACAAACTTCTTTAATTTATTTTGTCATTAAGTAAATGCTCACAAGGTTCAAATATAAATCAGCAAACAGCCCAACTGTAATGTCTCCACCACCTTACTCTTTCCCATCCCAATAACTAAACTTTTATAAATTTGGAAATGTATCTTTCCACTGATTTTACTTTTAGTTTAAACGTAGACGTTTTATATTTTCTTAAATGGTAGCATGTTATCTAGTATTTAATTGAATAAATAGCTTTCAATTATATGCAAATAACATCTTGCATTATAATAGAAACACTAACTCTTTAAAGTCAAAGCAGTGCTGATTTGCCACAGTGATTTTCAGACAAATGCCTGTGGAGAGCTGGAGAGACCAACGAGACACCAAATCCCAAGGAAACTTGCAATTACAGGGCAGTTATTAACAGAGTAACTTAAAGCTCAAGTTCATGATCAAAAGTAAATTCTCAACAGCCCAAGTGGTGAATGAAGGGTGACATGTGTGCTGGAAGACAAAAAGGACCACTTTAGTCCAAAAGGATGCCACAGAGTGCTACTAATTCACTCTCCAATAAGAAAATTTCAAATCCATGGTGTTCTTTGCCAGCAAATGCAATTTTTGGAAGGGTGGAACATGTTCATATTTCCTTAGTTTTTGTCAACAACTTAGCAGCTGTGTTCCAAATGGACTGAAGTTGAGCCAAAATATTGTCTGGCAGCCCTGAAAACAGAATCTGACAATAATTGATTTTCAGAGCATTCACAGCATGAATCCCAACATTCCACAGTCTGAGGACACTGGGGAGACAAGGGAGAAGTGAACATAAATACTTATTCCTTAATTCTGTGGATAGTACATGACCAAAGAAAACTCTGAACAAAGACTGGCCCCAGCACTGTGCTCTGTTTATTAAGACAAAATAAAATGTTTCTAAGTAAAATGAAAATGTCTTTAGGCCTGGATACTTTCTACAAGTCTCAAGGGGACTTTGCTAGGTTTTATGACATTGCTTTTAGGTATGACCTAAGGCAGAATGTTATCAGCTTAATTTTCCCCATTTAAAAAAATATATATATCAAGTATTGTATTCAATGGCAAGGGAAAACGTAGAATGTATCTCTCATAGTTCTTTTTTAAGAATGTATTTATGTGGTACAGGGTCTCACTACACAGCTCAGACTGATAGTGACCCTCTTGTTTTCAGACTCCCTAGTGCTGGATTACAGGTGTGCACCACACACCCAGACTCGGGAACTGCTCGGCATGCCCCAGGGAGGGCTGGCACGGTATGTGGTACCAGGGATCTAACCTAGTCCCTGCACTTGCATAAGCAGGTGCTTAATCTGCTGAGCTATCACACCAGCCCTTTCTAATGGTTCTTAAAACACGATTCTTTACAAGAAAAAAATAAATACTAATTAAATTATAAGTTTTAACTCTTTCTATCAACTATGTTCACTCACTAGTCAGGATTACTTAAATAACTTGGGGACGTACATGGCAAGTATTGTGTTCATGATTTTAACACACATTTGTGCCAACCAATGAAAAAAGAATAAAAAAGAAAGTTACACCTTCTATATCATTAGAAAGTATAAATCTCTAGTAAAACATTTCAAAATTGCAAATGTGAACTCACCTACACTAAAAAGATGAAGTACCTTCAGATGTTATTTTCAAACGTTTTATTTGGTAGAGGGAACTGAGATTCCAGGCTTTATGACAATGTATGAAGCTTGCCAAGCTTTTCTCTCACTTTTCTACAGCAAAAAGTCCGGCTAGAACTCTGGATGCCTTGCGACCTCGTCAGAACTATTTTTCTCCTAATTACGCATTGCCATCCACAAGTAGGTATCAGTCATCTTCCTGTTCAAGACAAACACCGAAAGTGGCCACCTTAGCTCGGGGGTGCACTTCCAGGGGCACATCCTCTTTCTGGTTCATGTTTCCTGATTTGGACAGCACCTGCAGTCACAACTGGCCCCTCACACACCCAGGGCGCTGGACCTGACCTGAGCTGGAGGTGGCTGCTCCCAGACCTTTGGCTGTGATGACCTGGTGAAGGGCTCTGATCTTAGACTATACTTGTTTTGTTTGCTGCAGGAAAAAAAAAAAAAAAAAAAAAAAAAAAAAAAAAAAAAAAAAAAAAAAAAAAAAAAAAAAAAAAAAAAAAAAAAATGCATGTCTGTGTATTCAGCATTCCAAAACACTTTACCTCTGAATCAAAAATTTCCTCGGCATCCATTCTTTACTTTCAATTATCATATGACCTCAATTTAACACTTTCAAGTTTCTCTTCACCACATACCACTCAGACATTCCACAGGATGATTATGTTGCTTAAATGCTTAGAAATAGCTTAACAAACACATAAGGAACTAAAGTATTTTGAATACTTGTTATATATCAGGCAACTTTCCATTTTATATGACTTAATGCTTAGGCCCTTTCTTTCAGGTGGATTATAAGGCAAGTATTCTTAAAACTGATGTTGCAGATGCAAGGTTTTTGCGAGTCATCCAGGTTGAGCGGAAGAGGCAAACCGGAGTCTCCCACTGTGATGACTGCATTCCTGACCATGTACTGCTTCGAGATTAAAGAGTACTATCTTGGCCATTTCAGGTCCCACAGCTGGATCAAAAAGTTTATTAGCACAGAACTAAGAGAGCAACATGGTGCTTGAATCATCTGCATTTAAGAAAAAAATGTCAACAATTGCTATCATCATTTTTGTCCCAATCTTTTGAGGAAACTCTTCCCTGTTTAGATAACTTAGTCTTTCAGCTATTCTTGAACATAAAAAATGAGTGGATGGTCATCTATACAAAATACACCCTCATCCCATCCTCTAAGGCCCTCCTCTCCCTCAACACCCAGGGTTGTTGCATCTTTTGTCATCATGTCTTTCAAACTCATCCTCACCAAGCTACTACTCTCAACCCCTTTAATATTTTTATGCATTGCTTTAGACTTCAGGTTTATTTTCCTGTAAGTATTCTTATAAAACTAGAAATCTAAATTGTTGGCAACCACAGAGAGAAACTTTCAGATTGTATGTTCCTTTTTACTAAAAATAGAAAAATGAAACTTATATTTAAAAGGAAGAATTATATTTAAGTAGAAAACTGCAACCCAGCATTTCATCCACATGTTACTCAGATAAGGTTTGAGCAAAAACTAGAGAATATTTATATTAAAAATGCACTACATCAATAGACACATTTTCATTATCTCCTCAGAATATTTTCCCCTTACTTCGAGCATATTTATTTCTTCATTCTTGCCAAGTTCTGAAGCAGGTCCAGAAGTCCTCATCTAAGAACCTCTTTAGGTGTGCAGTGCAGCTGTTTTGTTGTCCTGAATCTTTTCAAAATGTTTCCCTCCTATTGTCATTGTCACTTCAGGGAAGAGGCAGAAATCACACAGTGGCACATCCTTTTCTGAGGATACTCCATGATGTTTTCATGAACCTCTCTTTCTCCTGTCATGATTTCAGTCAGCAGCAGCATTTATGCTATTGATGGACCCTCTTCCTGAAGATGTTTATGAAAGAGGATTTTCACAGCTACTCTAAGACCAATGGGATAAAGATGTGCAAAGACAGGGGGTGTGCTTTTGAGTGGAATTATTGACACAGTGTCTTTTGCTATAATAATATGGTTTGGTTTGGTTTTTTAAATTTGGGTGGTGCCTTGATCAAACCCAGGGCAACGTGCAATCCAAGCACACACCTTACCACTGAGCTAAACCCCAAGCACAATACTTTAAGGCTTTAAAGCCTTTCCTGGGCAGCTTAAATGGTGCATGCCTGTCATTCCAGGTGTTCAGGAGGCTGAGACAGGAGGTGTTTAAGTTCAAGGCCAGCCTGGAAAGCATACTGAGACCTGTGTCAAAACAAAATACAAAAAGGGATAGGGATATAATTCAATGTTGGAGTGCTTGCCTAGCAAATGTGAGGCCTTGGCCTCAATCTTCAATCCCCACTAACACACACACACACACACACACACACACACGCACGCACAAGAGGGTGAACACACACGAACACATCTTTTGTGATAATTCCACACCTATGTCACCTGTAATTCACTTGTCAAACTCTTTTGTGTGCTTTTTCAGAATCCAAGACATACATTTGAAGCTTGGGTTAAGTCTAGAACTTTCCCATGCTATAACTTCCTGTGACCCCTTGAAGTCTCTGTTCTTTGCAATTGCCCCTCACTCCCGCATCAAGGGCATCCTAATCCTGGCCCTTGACTACAAATCCTTGGTCTTTGGTTCCCTGCTTCAGGCTTCAAGCTGCAGGAAGATAAAAAAGAAAAAGAGCCATCCATGGGAATTTCCTTCTTGGTTTTTGTACCACAGTTGGTCCAGTGAGAGAAGGTAGAGGTGCCCGTGGACAGTCACTGCAGTCACAGCTATTGCCATGGGGTTGCAGCTAGGGACTTGGACTCACTGGGGGCCCCTTTGTCACTCCCAGTCCAGAAAAAGAGTGCTTCTGTTGGAACTCTTTCTGTCCAACGTGGTGCCCAATTCTGAGATTTGTGCTGCCTTTGTGACCAGGTCAAGAGACAAGGAAGTAAAACAAACCTAGGATTCTCGCAGCCTTATTTCATGCTGTGGTTCACTCCACTCCTCAGGGTCCATGCAGTCATTACTTCCCAAGGTGCTCAGATAAGTGGCTGCAAGTCCTCTTCTCAGGAGCTCCCCTTCACCTCCCTGTCTCCCTCTCTCTGTCCTCCTCTCTCCTTCACTTCATGTGTCCCCCTGTTTTGTGGTGCCAGGAAGCAGACCAGAGCCTCATGTGTGCTAGGCATGCACTGTACCACTGAGCTACCATCCCCAGCCCCTGCCCAGGACATTTAGTTGCATTAAATAGGGGAAGCAGGCTAGGATGTTCTTGGTTTATCTTAACCAGAAACAGAATCAAAATTTGTTTTGAATTCAGATGTACAGAACTAGTACAGAGCCTTCCCATATAACCCTCGTTCAGCAACTTCAGCTCCCTCCCCACCCCTTTTTTTGTGGTATTGGAGGTTGAACCTGGGGCTCTCATCTTGAACTACATCTCCAGCCTTTGTTAAAAGCCTTGAGAAATGGCCTCACCAAATTACCCAGGTGTGCTCAAACTTGTGATCCTCCTACATCAGCTTTCCAGAGTTCCAGGAATATAGGCATGTATCACCATGTCTGACTTACTTTAATGTTTTATACAACTATACTATGATAATAAAACTAGGAATTCAATGCCAAAGGTATAGCTCAGTGGCATAGCACCTGCCTAGCAAGTATGAGGTCCTGAGTTTGATTCCCAGTAGAAAAACCAAACCAAACAAACAAAAAACCCAAGCTGAAAGTTTCACCTTAGTATGATACAGATAACTAAATTAAACATCTTACTAATTTTTCTTTATTGTTTTGGTGCTGGGGATCAACCCAGGGCCCAGGCACACTGGGCTCATGCTTAGTCATTGCCCTCCACCTGGGTTAAATTCCCCATTTTCCCACTAAGGTTCTTTCTGGTCCAGGCTCCCATCCAGGACTCCTCCTTACTCTGTCACTCCCCTGGGTCTCCTCCAGTCCGGGTACATTGTTAGTCTCCCTTTCCTTCCTTGACACTTCGGAAGAGTACTGGTCAGGTGCTTTCTGTAGCACCATTCAGTTTGGGTTTGTGGGCTGTTTCTCATTTATAAAATGCTGTTATACATTTCTAGCAAAAATGCCAAGGAAATGACATGCACTCCTATTTCATTGATATCCCTGGATAGCAGTATAGTCTTACTACTGGTGATGTTAAAGTTGTTCACTTGATTAAAGAGGTTTTGGATATTGTTGTGCTCTTGAAAATTACTATTTCTCTCTTCTTTTTGTTTTTCTTTGTTTCATGATACTGAAGGCTTGACCCAGGGCCTGGTGTATGCCACATAAGTGCTTATGGCCAAGCTACATTCCTCGTCGTATTTTCCCCCTCTTCAAAAGTAAATGTCATCAAGCTGGGCCTGGTGATGCATACTTATAATCTCAGCACTCAGGTGGCTGAGGCAATAGGTTACTCTGAGTTTGAGGCCAGCCTGGGCTACATAGTGAGTTCAAGGTCAGCCTGCACTATAGAGAGAGCCTGTTTCAACACCACTCTCCCAAAGTAAATGTCTTCAGAAGAACTCTTTCTTCCTTTCTTTCTTTCTTTCTTTCTTTCTTTCTTTCTTTCTTTCTTTCTTTCTTTCTTTCTTTCTTTCTTTCTTTCTTTCATTTTTGGCAGAACTGGGGATTGAACTCAGGCCCTTGCGCTTGCCAGGGAAGCGCTTATACCACTGAGCCATCTCCGCGGCCCAGGAGAACTCTTTAAAACTATGTATATTATTTCTCCTTGAGTACTGGCCCACTAATCTTAAGTGTTCATCAGTATATTTTTCCAGTTACAATGATTACTGTATTGTTTCTATGTCCCTCGTTCCTTCTGCATGCATTAACTGAAATTATATAAAGGAAAAGCTACCCATTTCTCCTTTATTTACTTATAAACACATATTTGTTAATATCAGTATGGACTTGTATTTGTTTTACTTTATGAATTATAATCTAATAGTACTTGGAGCTGGGGAGATGGCTCAGTGGAATAAGCACTTCCCCGGCAAGCACAAGGGCCTGAGTTCAATCCCTGGTTCTGCCAAACATAATAATAATAATAATAATACTATCATTAATATTTTGTTGCTCAAATTGTATTAACTTTGACAATTGGTAGCTCCTTCATCTTGGCTGCCTATTCTTTCTTGAGCACATTCTTTCTTTATGTAGGATTTTTGGGGAGAATGTCTCATACCATATACACACACAAATTCATACATACATACACATATATATTCTGATTTTGTGTGTGTGTATGGTGTTAGGATGGAACTGAGGCATTGTGTATGCTAAACACACATGACTGAGCCACTGGGCCCCAAGGGACTACTATAAAGGTGTTGATAGGGACTTGAGGCACTTGTCAACCAGCAACAGTGAGAAGTCATTCATGCCCACAGCTCTTAAGGGGTAGGTTCAGAGGTGCTGCCCAGGGAATATGGCCTTGCCAAGGGCTGCCAGGTGGAAGCTGTGGCTGTGGAGAAAGTCAAGCCAATAATATGTTTTTAATATTTGAAGATTCACCACAGTTCTGGAGTTCTCAATCATCTCTCATATTTTCTTCTTTTCCATATCTGTATTTCATTACCACTGTTTTTCTAAAGGAGAGAAAAATCCAAATTTTTCATGGTGCATTAAGAAATTGAACAAATGAAAAGAAATGTCTCACAGAAAAGTTAGCCACCCTTAAATTATTATTACTTCTAGCTAAGTGGATAGTTAACTGCATTTCTTTTATTATTTGGAATCATGCTATTCAATATGGATAAATTTTGTTCAAATAGTTTACAGAATTTAAAGACTATCTCTTATCAAACAACCATGACATTATTATCCATATCTTTAAAAATATCATGCTGAAATATATTTCTATCTTAAAGTAATATGATAAAACTTCACAGATTAGAGAATCAATGCATGACATTTCCTTAACTTCTCTTCAGATATGTTTATTGCTCTTCCATTAATAGGAAACAAATATACAGTCAAGAAGACTACTTGACTTCATTCAATAATACAACTCAAGATTTAAAACCTTACTTTAATGCAATCTTTGTCTGGGTTATCTTTATCTTCTTTTATTTTCAATGGGAGAAGCGCACAATGTGCAACTATTTTTAGGAATGGCTAAGCTTCAATCCCTTGTCATCTCTCCTGAGAATTTTCCTAGTCAATACCAAACCAGGAGATTTTATGCAGTAGATTGACTTATGGTATCTACAGAAATATATGTAGTACTGTTACTGCCACTGTCACTTCTACTCTGTGCCCTGAAAATCCTAAAAAGTACCACACAGAGATAAATTGATATAGTAACCATGAACACACAAGCCAGATTGATAGGAAACTGGGTAGACTCCAAGAACTGCCTTTAACAATCAGTAAATGACAGCCTAAATCCCTCCATTCTGAGTCACATACAGTCTTCTCAAAGAAACAAAGCAAAATTTCTGGGAAAAAAATAGTAATGAAAAAAATAAGGCCTGGAAAAATCCGCCAATGTCTTGAATCAACTTCCCCCAAGTTAGAAGTGAATGAAATTCAGCATATCTCTAGGTCCAGAACCCATGTGATGGCAAGCAAAGGAATCTGATCATACCAACAGATGTGGAAGGAAAGCCAGCTAAGCCAAATGGACAGAGAAGTGCCAAGAGCCTTAAAGAAATCAGAGAAATGAATTCAGGAACCAGTCCTGGCAGCGTTGCAGTGAGCCTATGTAAAGACCACAAATGCGAGGGACGTGCTGTGACCACCTGTAAGAACACATGCTGCTCTGTTCTTAGGAAGAAAACTAGGATCTGCTTTTCACTTTGTGGCAAGTAGAGGCACTTCACAGGCAGTACCTTCTAAAAAGAGGGCTGAATTCTCAAAATACGGGAAAAATCAAGAATCTATTTCTCGATTAACACCGAGCCTAAAGGGAAAGAGAGAGAATGTGCATTGTCTCAACTCAGTTCTGCCACCAGCACTGGGCCTAGGTTGCTCTTCCTGGACTGCTTCCTGAGCTGTCCTTCAGTATCAGAGAGTGTCACACTAGTGGTTCAAACCCTTCTACAGAGGAGGAAGGATCAAATCCATTTATGCAGCACACACTAATTTGTTTAGTCGGGGGAAAGTTTTCAAAGTAACTGGAATAATGTATTAATTGAATGTCTTCCTGGGACTCTTTCATATTGTTTCTTTCAATTGGCATCTATGAGAAGTTGAGCAACACTGATTGCGCAGTTTTCCCCATAAGCTGCTACCCAGAAGGTGATGATCTGTTTCTTGCAAATGGCAGAAAGCAACATAAGGCTGAACAGCAAACAAAGGCAACGGGTCGAGACTGTTGGATCCTCCGGAAAGCTGGAGGGAGATGCAGCTCTAGTGGTTTACTCTGTGTGATGCCTTACAGATGTTTACAAACGCATTTTATTGTTTTTTGGGGTTTTTTTGTATTGTTTTGGTTTGTTTTTTTTCAGAACCAGGGATTGAACTCAGCCCTTTGCGCTTGCCAGGGAAGCGCTTATTCCACTGAGCCATCTCGCCTGCCCCCATTTTATTGTTTTTGAAGTAATTTTGTAATATATACTTCACATTGCTAGGTATGACAAAAATTAACAGAAGTATAACAGACATAGTTACAATAATAAATTTTTGAAGAAACTATGTGAAAAGTATGGCTGGTTTTCTCAAGACATCAAGAATTAGAATGTTTAATGAAACTGCATCTATTTTACTCAATTATTAACTAATAAATGGAAAGATGAATGAATAAATAATAGAAAAATATACACAAAATTGTAGAACTACATGTGTAAAGTGATTCACAAAAGTGAATTAAAGTCACATTGAGACTGCACCTTTGCAAATAAATAAATTTATACCTACAGCTTTGTAGAAATATAAACAGAACACTTACAATTAGGAATAAAACTTAAATATTTCAGGAAAAGGAAACTACAAAGTGGGTCCTGGCCGTGTCTCCAGATATTAAAATACATCAAGTTCAGTTTATATCACAGCTCGAAGAAAAGCCAATCATTTTGCCACTTTAGGGTTCAGTTGTTAGACTCCTTGTTGCCACTGAAGTATGGCTGGAGCCCAAAGAGTCCTCAGCCTTACAAATCACCCAGAATCTACCTGCCCTACCTACATTTTCTATCACAACTCCCACCAAGTCATGTTTTGTTTTTGGTTTTGTTTCTAACAAACCTTTCAAAACATCAAGTTCAGCCCAAGCAGAACAAGGCAACTAGTGAATAAAATTAAATCTTGGTTAGTATAAAGCAATGCTGAATTTCCACCTGACAGAATACATCATAATTTTTTCTCTCTTTCTTTTTTAGAAAAGATACATTAATAAAGGCTGAGGGTTTTAAAAGAATACTAGTCCCTAGTTTTTATATGAAAGCAAGCAAAACTTTCATGATGGCCACAAAGCCATTGTTACAGGATAAGAAGTTAATTGGTTCTAAAAGTTTATTCACAGACTTAGTGACACTGCGTCTGTTTCTGTGGCAACACCAAGATAGTTGTGGCATCTGAATCTTAGTCTGATCATAATTAGACCCTCAATATAGACACAATTCATATCTGCAGAATATTCTCTACCATGGCAACAGAAACTATTCAGACTCTACTTATTTCGGGGGATACTGAAAGACTTAAACTCTCCAAACTGCCATGCAAAATGGCTCAGGCTTAACAGACTGTATCCAAAGATAAGCTGTGTTCATTTTTTAATTTTAATTTTTCAGTAACAGGTATTGAACTTAAGGCCTTAACACTGAGCTGCAGCCCCAGCCTTCTGATTGTGGACAGGATATCGTGTCTGCATCTTGTATTATGAATAACCTTTAAGAAGACAATATGCAAGATATTAATTATTGAAACTGCCCTACTAATTGGTTTTGAAACTGTCTCATTGCTACTTATTTCTCAATAAAATTATTTTAAAAATAAAGCAAAATAAAAAAATAGATTTATTATAAGGTCTCACTATGTTGCTTATGATAGGCTTAAACTTACAGGCCTGCATCATATAGTTTGTAATTCACTTCTAATTCCACAGTGCTATTGTCTTTGTCTTCTTAACTACTACACTAGTGGGGTGCTTAACACCTATACGATTTACTAAATACATACAGAAAACTAAAGCTGAGGAACATTAATGATTAATTTCAAGTCTTAGGTAGAAGCCCAGTAAAGTTTTGCATCTGGTGAAGGCCTGCTTCGTTGTTCACAGAAGATGTTTTTTTTTTTTTTTTTTATTAATTTTATTGAGAAACAAACAAGCAAGTTTCTAAACAGGTTAGTAGGATAGTTACAGCAATTAATACATTGCATATTGTTATCTTCATAGCACTTATTCATAGTACAAGGTGCAGACATGATGACCTGTCCAAAAACTATTAGTACAAATCCTTCTTCTCACTGAAACAAGAGAAAGCAGCTGCCTATCTATCCTAACTATTTTGTATATGGAGATACAAAATAGTCCTTCATTTGTATCCCATTTTTTGTTTAGTTTTGACAGAGATGGATATTCCCTTACCATTTAAATATTGTAGGTGTGTGAATTCAGCAAAATAATCCAATACAGTGGAGGAGTCCATAATAGTAGTGGGGTGTCTGTAGGACTGGCAATGTCAGAAGTTGTTGACTTGAGCCTTTTACAGCTCAGCATATTAATATCGCTTTATTTTTTATACATTGTTTTTATACTGGAAGGTTAAGATAAAGCAAGACCTACATAACAAGGAATGTAACTTTTGTATCTAACAAGTTCAGTCAAATTCCCTCAGGATTTACTCTGAAGCCCTATACCACAGTTTGTAGATCCTTTGTCAGTGTCAGCCCTGTGGATGAGTCATGGCTATTGATTGACCAATTTGCTGTCTGTGAAAGCCTGAGAAAATGTTTTCTCTCTAAGTGACTCTACTTAGGCACACTCTACATCATGAATCACTTTCGTCTGTGGCCCCATAATCTTCTTGATCAGAAAATTTGGGACATCACTGAGTTATAGGATGTTACAGTACAGGTTCTCTTATGTTCTGAGTCCTCACTGACCTTGACCTGCTAGGGCCAAAATATTGGCTATCCTTGTAGCCCTTCTTTTTCTCTAATTTTTGGTTTGCAAATTTAAGTTGTTAACCTTCCAGAAGTGAAGCTTAATGCTATTATTACTCTATAACATAGGTAGTTGAGCTTAGCCTCACTATCTGTCTCAATATCAAACATCTTAGACAGAAAATGGAACAGGCATTTTCTATCAAGTATTGATATGTTAAACTTTAAATCCCTACATAATATGAAAAAATAAACAATTAAAAATATTTTAAAAAATAAGGATAAACAATTACATATTTTTACATAGAAATTTAGAAATCTAACCATATACAGCATTATAGGAGGACAGTCCTATGAATTTTTTTTCTTGTCTCTTGTTTCCATTTATTAACTTTTTTAAAACAAACATTTACTTGAGAGACAGTATAACAGTAATTGGTATGTCATGGCAAGCAGTATGTATTTAAAAGACCAGAATGACAGGCATACCAAGCACAGCCCTAGTATTACACATTGCTATCTTCAGTGCAGTTGCTTAGTTCACATGTATCAGCACATATAGTTAGTTAGTCAGAGTGAGAGTCCTAATTAACTGTTAGTTTCAAAAGCCTGCTGAAAATTCTCAGGATCATTCCCTTAACCACAGATAATGTTTTCCTCCACATGCTGAAAGGGTTAAAGGGTCTTTTTTTTCTGAGTATTTAATCTCAGTCATGTGATCAGTATTAATCATCTCCAAAAAATATTACTGGCTAATACTATAATCATGGTGATGACGTCTTGGTGTGTAAATTTGGAGAACTCAAGCATTCAGAAAATAGTTTTAAGCCATTGACATTTTTTGGAACTATTTTTTTTTTTTTTTGTCTTTTGAGACAGGGTCTCACTATGCAGTTCAGGCTGGCCTTAAGCTTACTTCGTATCTAAGGCTGGTCTCAACTCACTACAATCCTCCTGCCTCAGCCTCCCAAGTGCTGGGATTATAGGCATATGCCACCACACCCAGTTCATTTTTTGGAACTATTTCCAGAGAATTTGCTTCACCTTTTTTTCTTTCCCAAGTATTCCTTCATATATTTTAAAGTTGCCTTAATGGTTGACCCTATTTTTTATTGTTTCCATTTACTTTAATAAAATTTCCACTTTCAAAAGTATTTAGCATACCACAGAAATTGACAAGAATAGCCTGTCCCTCACACATCATGCAATGGAAGTTCAAAGTAACCAAATCTTTCTCTGTACAATTTTTCATCTGCCAAAAACAAGTTGGGATGCCACACCACTGGAACTGTCTTTCCTTAGAAATATCTAGGTTGATAAAGAGAAGATACAAAAGCTAAAACTCTCACTAAGGAACAAAATATTTAGTAGATGCCCAACATTGAATTGTAAAGTCCAATCATTCTGTTTGCATATAAACTGAAGCCTGGTTCATATAATAGGACTTTAGTGAACAGCTAACATAGATTCGAGCTTGAGCAAGAGTGAAATAAAAATATCTTTAAATATTTGAATTAACTACATAATTCTCTGACACAGGAAAGATTATATTGCTTTCCATCCATCATTATATTCCATGATTGCTCTTCTAATAATATATGTGATATTCCCAGTTGTGAAATCTCCCTGATTGCGAGTGATTATGATTAAATGAGAATACTGCACTCCTCCCCCAGGTAGCTGTTAGCAAACATCTGAATCACAGTGCTCTGCTGGCTGAACTAAGAGGGTGCCTCTCCCTAGTAAATAAACATTCACTACACACTACACTGGTGCATTTGTATGCACTGCAGCTTTTGATCTAAATTATCCATGTTTTTATAGATAGCAAATCATAAGCCTTTTAAGAAAATCAAGAGCATGGACTGCAAGATCCTCAGTTTTACACATACTAAATAAATCATGTCTGAGGCATTGCAGACATTGGAGCTTCATGAATAGGAGAACAACATAATTATTAGTTAATGATAATTAGTCCAGTGCACTTATATCTTATAGTTATCTCTATCAAATTATGAAAACAAAATTAAAACAATGATATTCCAATAAATGATAAAAGTATAGCCACCAGAAGAACACACAGGTGTCACAGTGAAAGGTTGTACGGGCCGGTGTGGCAGTCATGAAGGATGAATGCCATGCAGTGGCCTACTTAAGTTGAGTAATGATACAGACATCTATACCCTAAAACAAGAAAAACTAAAAGTTTTGCAAACTTAACTATATTAAAATATCTTTTGCTGTTGCTTAAACAGGTAGTTGTACAAAAATACCAAACTGCCATGTCTATCATTCAAATTGTGTTATTTCCTTCTCCTGTAATTCCTACCTCCTTTGTTCTGTAGACAGGACCTTTCTCTCAGCCTTATAGCTTAGTCTACTAACACTTAACCAGTTGTTTTGTAACTTGTAAAGTCTCAGGTCCCTGAAGGTAAGTACTTCGTGTTTTCTACTCTCAAAACCTACAGAAATGTAACATACTTACTGGGTTCTCAATAAATATTTGATGTCTTAATGCAATAGTTTTCAGAGTAGGATCTTTGAGCCTCAGGGAGTTTCAGAGCAGGTGGAGGTGAGCCTGTTCTTATATTAATACACTGAAGTTATTGTCTATCTCACTAAGTTGACTTTTGCACAGATGAAATTAAAAACAGTGGTAAGTGAAACAACGAGGCTCAGACCTTGAATCAGGTCAATGGCAATAAACACAACAAATGGTCATTGTACTCTTCCCTGTCCTGCACTTACAAGAAATACAGTGCCAATTCTACTTTTGAATGTTTTTGACAAAGCAGTAAAAGCATATTAATTGCATTAAACATTGACCCCTGAGTCCGTGTCATTTTAATCTTTTGTGAGATAAAACAGGCTGGAGCACCTCTCCATTCTGTATTACAATAATTCTCTCAAAAAAAAGTCTTTTCTGTTTGAGTTACAAATTGAATTTGCTGTACTTTTCTTGGAGCATTATTTGTACTTAAAAGAACCAACAGGTAAATTATCATTGTTCTCACTTAGAATTTGGCAGAAATGTTCCCATTACTGAATGAAATAAGCATTGCACTTCAAGGAAAACACTTGATGCTATGACCCAAATGATAAAATTCTTTTTTTTTTTTTTTTTTGGCAAACGTTAAATTTTGGATTATCTGTGTGCTCTTCTTGTGCTTGAGAGCATCTCAATGATTGAAGACTTTTCTGGTAACATCAGGGCTAATACTTAAGAAAGTGAGTTTCTAATGTGTTATAAAGAAATGAGTCCATACTGGGAGATCTCTGTATCCATTCTAGTCCCCTGAAAAACAAGTGCTAAGATAAGAGTAGATATTCAAGGGACTTATCCATAGCAGTGCTTGTGAAATATAAAGAGAAAGAGCCAGGAATACAGGCTTTGACACAATGCAGTCTGATACCAGAGAAGAAGGGAGGAAGGAAAATGTTGTAACACAGTTCTAGGAATTTTCCTCTCATTCTGGAGCCAACATCAGGGCAATTGAAGGAGGTCTGCATCCTGAAGGGATGCAAACACACTCATTCTTTTGCTTTGTCCAGACCTTGGCTGAGACAGCCTTAAGAGGTGTGACCTTTGCACAAATGTTGAAGATCCAGGAGCTGCCAGTCAACTATATTCCTTCAGATAGAAAATATATCTTCATGATCACTACAATCAGCATAGTGGAGTACATTGATATTTTCCAAAGTATCAATGAATATTGTTACCTAGTCATGACCAGATGAATAATTTAATAAACTGAGAAAATTTCATTGGTATACATGATGGTTTTAGATTTCACATTATAACGTATAAGATTTTACATTTCAGTAGCATTTAATTTTTAAGAAACCTCCATTTGTTGGATTTTGATGTAGTATTGAAAATAGCTCCAGTCATCCAAAAACACTATTAAAATACTTTTCCTTTCTTCAACATATTTCTGTGAAGCCAGATTTTTCTTTATATATGATAATTCAACAAAAAGAACATGCCTCAACAGACTGAATAGGACACAAATGGAAAAGCAGGTATCTTTAATTAACCTAAATCAGAAAAATGGTTTGCAAAAGTGTAGCACAGTGTTATTCTTCTAACTAGTCATTTTTGTGAGAAAGAGTTGCTTTTCCTAAAATGTGTTGTTTGTGTTAGCAAGCAATTAACTTTTTACTGTTTTTTTTAATAAATTGATAAATATTTTGAAAGTTTCTGTTTCATTTTAATGAAATGCCTATAATTAGATATTATCCTTGTAATGCAGGATCTTGAGGTTCTCAATTTTTATGATAATAAAGTTGGTGTGAGAGGACAATTTTGGGGGAACCATTGCCTTTGTTAATCATTAGTTTCAGGCATGAGCACTGCAGTCAGATCTCATAGGAAAAGCAGAGTCTGTGGTAGGTGACAGAGAAGCTTCAATGTCAGAAAAACAGCTTAGATTTTGGGTTCAATAGTTACTGAAGAAAGTCTTCTGACAAGAGATATAAGCTCTCTGAGAATCTGCTTCTTCATACGTAGATAACATGATCTACTCTGTACGATTTCTAAAAGATTAAATTGAATATGAAGTATTTGTTACCATTGAAATAAAGCAACAAAAGCTCAATAAAGGTTACTTTCACCTAGTGATTATTGCATGTATTCCACTGCTAGTAGTTTTTCCCCACAGGAAAGACAAAATAAGCTCCTATTTAGCTCTCCTTCACAGCAGTGTATAGTAATGTTTGAATGCTCTGTCCCAGACCTGTGGGTAGTGCTTATTAGAGCTGCCAATAACCAAAATTTCAGATTAAGTTCTTTTTATCAAACACTTCTGGAAAATATAAATATCTGTGTAAAGAATAAATGTCAACTCTTGTCTCTGCACACACACATGCACACACACGACTCTCTCAAAATGATTGTCTACCTAAATGTATACATGAAACACAAAAGCTGTATGATTTCTCAAGAAACATACAGAATACTCTCTTTGTAGCTTTGTGGAAGGGAAGGTTTCTTAAGATACACAATATGACTAGTTATAAGAGAGAAAATATTAAATTTAATTTTATCAACCTTAACATTTATGCTTTATCAAAATTGATTTTAAATATAACAACCTGTAGACTATAAATAATATTTATAATATATGCATGAGATCAAAAAAGGTATTAATAATTAATAAGGTACTCATAAAATTATTATTTAAAACACAAAGGATCATTGTAAAAATATATAGATGTTCTGATTATATATATCATGAAAGAAAATATTAATGCTAATACTAATTAATATTAATACTAAATACTAATGGTCACTAACCACAAGAAAAGGTTTTCCCTTTTTAAATTATTCTTTTTAAAAATGCAATAACACTCACCACTGGTGAGAATAGGAACAACACAACTGTCCTGCATTTTTGTTAATGGTATAAAATAATGCACAGGTTTTGAAAGTAGTTGCTTCTTTCAAAGTTAAACATCTATCTTTTTTTATGATTCAGTAATTTGTCTTCTATATATTTCCTCAAGAGAAAAAACTTTATTCTCATAAAGTAATGCATAAGAATGACAGCATTTCCTGAATACAGGAGCAGCTCTTTAAACACCTCAGATGTCTGTGCTTCTATTTGAGGAGAAACTAGATGAATAAAAGTGGGGAGCTCTCTGTCAGAAGTTTGGAAACAAACCAGTGGAATCACTAGAATGAGCAGAGTGTAGCCGAGGTCAGGCCCAAGATGTAGTAGCTGGAGGTCATCCTGGGTTCTTCTAAGAAAGCACATAAGACCAGGAGTTTAAAAAAGCATGTTGAAGAAATTGTTCTTAATGTGCCTACCCTAATGCCTAGCCTCAGCCCTTCACCCACACAAATGAGTAGACCCCTATGCCCACAGAACCTCTTCCCAAAAATCAAACACATATCCTCCATGCTGCTAGGCTTTAAATTAGGTGAAAAGAATAATCAACTGCTTCTAACAGGACCCCTGAAATGAAGGCCATATTCATAGTGATGGTAGTAAAACTAAAGGTATTCTATAAAACCTGAATATAATTTTGTCACATTTTTTTATTGAAAGTCAGTTGTACAATCTCAACAAGCTAAGATTCAACACTCTCTTCTGTTTGAATTAAGAGCCAAGTCATTTGTCCCATTGACTGCAGTTCTGAGCAGATGGACACTGCTCCCCTGATGATAGTACAGTTGTGTTTCACCTTTGCTTTGCATCCACAGCTAGCAGAGTAAATAGTGGGAAGAGTCTGATAGCATGCTACATGTCAGGCATCTACAAATCAAAGTATGTGAAATTCACATATATTGTCCACAGCAAACTAATAATGAGACAGAGACCCTTATAATTGCTAGTTTAAAAGTATAATAAAAGAGGCTAAAAGAAGTTAAATAAGGAGCTCAATGTCATCTAAGAAATAGCCAAGCCATATTAAAACCAGTGGTTGTACCCTTTTGCGTTGTTCATTTCCTTTCAAATTTAACTACTTACTAAGTGTCTATAAAAAGTGTCGTATGACAAAGATTATTAAAAGCACTAGTAATATAATGAAAAGTTGCATAAACAAATCCTAAAGAAGTAGTAAAAAACACAGCAAATGAATTAAATATAATTAGGAGTGATAAAGTTTTAAAAAAAATTGATAGTGTGTGTTGGGGCACAGCTTAGGCAGGTAAGGTGATTCTCTTGGCAGAGGTGTCTTTAAGATGAGACCCAACTGGCTAAAGGTAGGCAGGCAGTGCAGTCCACATTTATAAGGAAAGAATCCCAAGTGTGAGCAAGTGTTTCGAGTGAATCCTTGTCACATCAAAAGTATAGAGAAAAGAAAAGTGGGGCTAAAGCTGACACTAAGAAAAAGAGTAGTAGTAATGTCTTGTAGTACATTCTGGAATATTCTGTTGCCAGGAACACTAGAGTTTTGGATGGCTCTGAGTAGGTAAAGTGGACTGCCTGCCGGTTGCCCGCTGTGTGAGAAGCATACTTGGGAGGAGGTTCAGTGAGAAAGCGTGTAGGGAGGAGGTTAATGAGGAGATCACTGTGATGGTAGTGGCAGTCACGGTGAAAAACAGTGGCATTTACAAGATGCTTTGGCCACGCCGCCACTGATTTAGGATTGCTGGAAAAATTAGAGTCCAGGATTACTGTGATGCTTTTTAACTACTACAATGCACCTTCTCTGGGTACTCACTACCAGGTATAAACCTTTCAGAAAGACACCACGAGAATGAGAACAAAACCCTCCCCCAGGGGTGGGCAATATGGTGCCTCTAGAAAAACCAATAAGCAGCAGCATTTCCAGTAGCGGGAACCCAGTTTGGTGCAAAGAAAACTCCCACCAGTTACAGTATAAGGACAATCAGACCATGTGTCAGAAAAAATAGTGAGCATTCTTTTTTTTTTTTTTTAATTCCTTTATTTATTACAGTGTCTCGCTACACATCACGGATTCTTTTTTCGCGGGGGTGTGGGGTGAGCTCTGCCGGCCCTGCGGGGAGGGGCTGGCATGGCATGTGGTGCTGGGGCTCTAACCGCGGTCCCTGGGAGGCGCTCTAGACCGCTGAGCTATCTTGCCAGCCCTAGTGAGCATTCTTTACTCAGCTACTTAAGCATCCAAGTCCTTCTGGTTCCATTTACTTTAAATATAAAATAAGCACAAAAACTCATGGTCTACATAGTCATGAGGTTGTTGTAAAGATCAAGTGAAATGAAATAAATAAAAGAATCCTAAAAATTCCAAAGTATTACCCCCTCACATTAATAGAATAAGAAGTAAATATTCTTAGACACAATAAATCTTACTACATACGCCTTATCATCTGGATTTCTTATTGCCTGAGATTAGATTTATCAGACATCTAACAGGTGTCCTTATAAAAAAAATAGCAATATATATATATATATATTCTCCTTTTTCAAGTCAGACTGATGTCTCTTGGTTTTGTGCTCAGCTCTGCTGCCTACACTTTTCCCTTGCAACATGTAGCCATTTGGGCTTGTATGACAAAAAATGAAAGGAAAACCAAAAAAAAAAAAAAAAAAAAAACAAAATTGCAACAAAAAAGGAAGATAAGCAAAAGGCATGAAATATTCAAGTTTTCAAGATGATTTTTAAAAACTCAGATCAACTTGAGGAATTTTAGCTCTAATAGTCAAAGAACGTTGGGGCTCAGTGCATCCATAGGAAGGGCACAAGAGACAGTTTAGAGAAATTGTCACTCAAGCAAGAATATGAACATTTCTGGATTTAGGAAACTTAACCAGGAACAACTTTGTAAACCCATTAAGGTACACATACTATTCATTCCATGTTAATTCATAGAAACTTCTGTGAAGTGAACAGCAGCATATAAGATAAGCAATGTGCAGTGGCTTTCTGCTGACTATTTCTCAGTATTGTGCACTTCTTATTAGGACTTGTATTCTGTGGACAGTTACGTGCATATAGGGCTAGCAAATGCACTCTAGAGTTTACAGTGAAGAGTTCACCATTTTGGACACTGAGTCTTTTCATCCGTCATTTATATTTTAATAATTTGGTATTTCTAGAAGAGGATAAAAGGAAGTGGTTTTAACTAGGTTTTACTGAAATAAATAGACGAATACCAAGGAGAACAAATCCTAACTTATAAACCACAACACACAACTAACCTTCTATTTTTTTTTATGCTTCTACTACATTGCTCATTTCTTGCCATTAATTATTCTGCTTCACAAGACTCCTCTTTTATTCTTGGTCATTGATTATTGTCATTGATTCCACATATTAAAAGGTTAATGTCCACACAAAAACCCATAAATGCCACTGTCACAGATGGGGGAAGAAATAGTTCTAGTTTCAAGTAGTAGAAAATGATTCAAAGCATATTCCAGAGACAAATTCTGACAGAGTGTAGAATTTTTAACTCGCTCATGTTTTCCTCCAGATTTCTGCACCTCCTACAGTTGGATTAGGCCAGGTGTGGCAAATAAAAACTGTTTGTGTTCTATGCCTCATATATTTCAGCAGTATCCAGTCAGACTTCCTTGTTATCTCTTCAAGAGTGGAAATTGAAGAGTTCTTAGATAGCAGTGTAACATGATTTCCTCTTTTGGAAATAAACTGTGCAACTTTCACAGAACTATGTGCAGAAAAACTTTTATCTAGTATGTCCACTGAGATTCTGGAGCTCTTTGTTCTATAGGTAGTATCAATTCTAAAATGAAATGCTTTACTGGCAAATTATATATTGGTTTAATCTATAGCATAAAGAACCAAGAGATGATTCATATAACTGTATATTCCAAGCACAACAAGTAAAGGAGGTAATGCTCCAGTAGATATCAGGTATAGGATGAAAAGGAAACCCTAGATACTTCTAGGGTGGTTCCTGCATTTCTACTTACCAGAATCAGTCTCCTCCAGTTGTTGTTGATGATGTTGAAAAAAAAAAAAATATATATATATATATTTATAGAATATATAAATATTCTATATATATTTTATAGAATATATATATTGAATATACATATTGTGTGTGTATATATATATATATATATATATATATATATATATATATATCTCCAGGGAAATTGTTGGTTAAAATTGTTGGTGATAAAATGAAGTTGTTGGTTTACAAAAGCGGTGTGATTTAGTGATTTAGTTGATCCTGATTTATTTTTAATACCTATTTTGGGAGTAAATATACTAAGAACATTGGAAAATGAAATATGAAGGAAGGCATACATCTATAAAAATAGTGTGGAAGCCCAGCATGGTGGCACATGCCTATAATCTCTCTGGTGGCTGAGGCAGGAGGGTCATTGTGAGTTGAAGACCACCCTGGGCTATAAAGTTAGCTCAAGGCCAGCCTATACTTAATAGTGAGACTCTGTCTAAACAATAAGAACCTGTAGAAATTGTGACTAGAACATGTGGATGCCAGGGTTTTAGGAAAGATAAGGCGTACACTAAAATTGGCAGAGACCGGTGCAGAACACAGGAAGAGAGAGCACAGCGAGCTGCAGATTCTCAGAGGCTCCTGTTGTCGGCAGAGTCTCTCTCTAGGAAATGAGAAAAGCCAGTGTTGGTCCAGCTCCCAGGCATGCTCCGTCTCTTGCCCAGGTGGTGTGTCACTGCCAGCTGCAGTTCCACTACGCTAATTGGGTCAGCTGTGCAGGTTTGCTTTAATCCTAGACCAAAGCATTGTCTCCATGAAAGAGTATCTCGCAAGTTTCAGGCAGTTGTGCAATGCAACCAGTATGAGCTCTTAGTCACATCTGACTGTGATTGTGCATAGGATCTAGTCATATGATTTCTTGCCACTACCACAACTGAACTGTTTCTCTTCTCTGCACACATTTTTGATACCCTTTTGTATGTTGATGGGTTTTTTTTTCTTCCTCTGTTTATCCCCGGAGTATTTATTTTAATCTAATTGCTTTTAGCTGACTATATCTTAATACTTACATTCTCCAAAAACGCATTATGGAGAAACATTTTTGTGTTATGAATCAGAAAGCTATAGAAGTTAGGAAAACAATAAAGTGTTTAAAAAAAATGAATTGTTAATGTCCAGCAAACACCCAATGAGCAGAGAAAGAGTTGATGCTTCAAGACAGGAAAAGCTGCACTGAAACCTCTATTAATAATGGCAAAGTATGTGTGAAAGTTCTTCAAGTTTCTGGGAAAAATACTGGTAATTCACACAGTGAGGTAGCAAATGAATCACTAGAGCTTCTCATGTAGGTAGAGAAATCTTTCTCTACAAAGGCTCCTTCACCGAGGACACTGACGAGAACGACACCTGAGTCAGATCGACGTGAAGCTAAAGTTGGATTTCAGCAGTGGCAGATGACTTTGAGCATCTCTTTTCCAATGTGTTAATGTTATCTTGGTGAAGCAAGTAAATCATCACAATAGCAAAGGCTTCATCTCCATATTAGCAGGAACTCAAGTCTTCTAATGGAGTTCACTTACCTTTGAGACATTTCTTCAAACCAGAAAAGCTTGTTGCATTTCTCACTAGCAGGCTTATGGCCACAGAGGTAGGCTGACCCTCAGCCACGGACTCTGCATTCCCCCCATCCACTTCTATCATCCTTCTCCTCTGATCAGACAAGACACCAGCTACCTGTTGGTCTCTAACTCAGCTCTGAAGCACTGGGGCTCCAGTCATCTGAGACTCTTCACTGAAACATGTATAGGCATTTAGGTAAAATGTGCCACTTAGAATCAAATATCAGTGATGTACTCAAAGAGCTAGCCACTGAAATTCAAGGAAATTTTACAACTCCTGAGAATAAATTTCTGTTCCTGAAAACTGACACCTCACTGAGTCCTTTATTTATCAGTTTCAGATTCTTCCTAGATTATAGTATTAAGAATGCTTAAGAAAGACTTCAGTGCTTGCTTTTGTATCTGTGACTCTGCTTTTCAAAATAGGCCTTTCTTTCAGGCATAATATTTTGTTTTGTTTTGTTTTGTTTTTTGTTTT
>PVKA01000428.1:171959-185406 GCA_004027165.1 Ctenomys sociabilis
TTTTTTTTTTTTTTTTTTTTTTTTTTTTTTTTTTTTTTTTTTTTTTTTTTTTTTTTTTTTTTTTTTTTTTTTTTTTTTTTTTTTTTTTTTTTTTTTTTTTTTTTTTTTTTTTTTTTTTTTTTTTTTTTTTTTTTTTTTTTTTGGTGGAACCGGGGATCAAACTCAGGTGCTTGCACTTGCCAGGCAAGTGCTTATTCTATTGAGCTATCTCCCCAGCCCTCAGGCATAATATTGATGCTGCAATTGTGGGAGCCTCTCTGTTCCTACCTTTAGATACAAAGTGTTCACATCTTATTCTCATTCATTCAGAATATTAGTCTACTAAGTTATTTTTAATATCTGCATTTATCTAGTTGAAATATACAAAACTACTGATTGTTTTTTCAATTAACCTAATTTGATAGATATTGATAATGTGTTATATTCCAAGAATTGATTTGGGACACTGCAAGAATATAAAAATATATAGACTAAACATTTCCTCAACTAATTTATATCCGTCGTAATTAAACACACTAAGCAAATCACTTATTAACATAAAAGTAGCCTGAATTAACAATGTACTCCAAAAATATTTGTGGAGTGAATGAACAAAGAATTGATAAACAAACTTATCTGAAATTAAGAAAGTACATTTCTTTTGCATGAGACTCCCCTATGCTCTGGCCCAGGAAATAACCATGAATCCTTCATGACTGTCACCATATGCAGAGACTTAAAAACAAATGCACAAAAGGCGGTTTTGCTTCTCAGGTATCAGTGATACTTGGTACCACTGCAGATGACGCTAGAGATCGCTAAATTTAAAATACTCTTTAAAGAAACTCTGTCTTATGCTAGAGAAATGGGATTTTAAAGTTCACAGTTTGCTTTTCTGTCCATATTGAGCTAAGCATAACATCTCATATTTTATCTGACCATACTAACTCCTGTAAGATTCAAACTAAATCCTAGTGCTCAGATATCACATAAAATAAGCATATAATAATATCATTTGGAGCTTTGGGCTTAGCACAAGGTATGACTAAACATAGTTTTCTTAATACCACAATTTGTGATATTTTTCATGAATTCCTTAATTTGTTATTCAAATAGCATTCCAGTATTGCCTTTTCATCCAAACAGGATTTTCTCGTATTCATCTCATTAATTTTTCATCATTTAGGAGGTCACTAAAATGATTTGCATTACCTCATTCCTTGAGTGTTTATGTTAGACTTGCATAGCCTCTGAGTCTTTTAAACAATTTTATTCAAAGAATTAAAGAAACATCATTTTCATTGAAGAGTTTGAGAAAATTGTCATTAAATCTTCTTTAAATTTCTTATAGAATTCTGTTGTGAATCCATCAAGACTTGGCTTTTCTTTGTTTTTAGACATTTTTATTATATTTTCAATTTTTTTCCCATTATTGGGTTATTCAGAGTTTGTACATCTTCTTGATTCAGCTTTGGCACTTCATGTGTATCTAGGAAATTGTCCATATCCTCTGTGTTTTCCATCCTGTGAGAGTAAAGATCTTAGAAGTAGGTATTGGTGATCTTCTGAATTTCTCTAGAGTCTGTAGTGATCTTGCCTTTTTCACTCTTCATTGCATGAATTTGGTTTATTTTCTTACCTTTTTTTTTTATTAGGTTGGCTAAGGCTTTATCAATTATATTTACTCTTTCAAAGAACCAACTCTTTTATTTATTCTCTGTATTGTTTTCTTCATTTCCAATGCATTAATTTCTGCTCTAAATTTAACATGTCTGCTTTCTTTGGGTATTGGGCTTGACTTGCTCTACTTTTTCTAAGATATTGAGGTGCAGCATAATATTACTTATTTGAGCCTTTTCTATTTTCCTGATGTGTGAATTCACACTATTAATTTTCCTCTTAAGACAGCTTTCATTGCATCCCATACAATTTTGGTAAATTATATCTGAATCTTCATTTGATTGTATTTTTAATTTCTTCCTTAATTTCATCTGTGAACCACTGGTTGTTTATGAGGTTGTTATTTAATTTCCATGTGTTTATGATGTTTTTGTAGTTTCTTTGGTCAATAATTTCCAGTTTTATTGCACTGTGATCAGCAACTAGAGAACATACTCTTAATGGATATAAAGCAGACCTGCATGTGCAAACATCATATTGTGTCCTCAGTGTGAGAACCTGAAAGATAAAAATGGAATCTAAAGGGTAAAATAGACACTGAAAAAGGGGAGTGAACTTATTCAAAAGGAAAGAGTCATGGGGTTGGGAAGGACAGGAGAGGGAGTGGGTAAAAAATATGTCTCTACGTATGTACGCAGGATGGTTTGGACAATTGTAATGTGCATTTCTGCGAGCCTATGAAAAGAAGCAGTTAATGCTTTAATTTGTTTTGTCTCTTGTTTTCAATTGTTGCTTCTTTTTGTCTTCCTAATTTCTTATACATTTACTTCATTTTTTCTTTCTTCTTCCAATTTTACATCTCATATTTGATCATATGAATAACTGGTTGGAAGACTATTGTATTGTAAGAAATCCTGGGAAATTCGTATTAGTTTGCTAAGTGAAAATATCATTTATAATTTTTCTGTTTTAATTCTAATTTGTACTCTCTTTAAAAAATAAAAATTTTAAAAAGAGGTATCATTCTCAACCTCTACTTCTGCCACTCTTCAGAAATCCATCACCATTGTTCCCAAATCAGCATCAAAATCAATAATTCCTTTTGGAGTCTTCCCCTGATTCCTCGGAATTAAGAACATTATACACAATCTGAAAGTTTGCCCATATTTCCTGTTGGTGAATCACCATCATGGTTTTGTTGTTCTATATGAAGTAATATAACTACTCTTTACATTCTCACCTGTGTTGAAGACTTTAGCTAAATCTATTTAGCATAACTAACTTATCGAGCTAGGGCTGCCCACCTAAAATGAAATCTCCATAATGGCTTGGGAATAACAATTTCACACATTTTGATCTGTAACGAGATTAACTGTTCTTATAACTTCTTGGAGTCCTCCACAAATTGAGGAATGTTCATTCAAATGATACCCCTCAGGAAAAAAAAATTAAACTGGATAAGACAGGGCCACCCTGGGTAGAGCTGGTAAGAAATATCTGAAAAGCTTGCTATGTCTCATGCCCTAAGGTCTCTTTCTGGAGGTCCTGAATTTTGAGCAAAGGGAAAAAGAGTATTTCATAGTAGCAAAAATTCTTCACTGAATCCTCCTTCTTGACAAGCTAATTAATGACTTACTAACTGCTTAAATCTTACCCCACTCTGAGGAAAACAAAAGTACTATGGACAATAGAAGTATTACCATGGCTTTAGTTTCTTGATCTGAAGACTAAAAGACTTCATAAATCAGAAATGCAATACTTAAATTTATAGACATATAAGCAATCACATCTTTATTCAGAATGTATGGGAATACTCTGATTTTATAAAGAGAAAAGTTACTATGAGGTAGTATCAAGCACTATTAAACATAAATATATGCAAGGAAGTGAAATAATATTATTTATGAATAATATAGTCACAATAATGTAGATATTAAAAAAATTTAATTGAATGGGTGAATAACAATAACCTAAGATCTTCATGAGTTTCTCCTTTGACTTTCTGCTTAGCCAGGCCTCCAAAGCAGAAAAGCACAGCTGGTATTGAAGGAAAAGAAGAAAAAGCAGTGCACTCAGGTGTGTTCAGAGATGTCAGCAAGATGAAGCAAACTGGAAAGAGGGGTTAGAAGGGATGTAATACAAAGGTAGACACTTGTAGTCAGGGTTTGCAAGGGAGACAACTTAATACAGAACACATAATTTACAGGCTTATTTTATAGTTGCAGCTCAGAGTCAAATATAAGCATGCAGGAAATCTGTCCACATACTAGAAACCCAAAGAATTCAGCAGAGAAGGAGGATTCAATGCCAATGTCTTGTGTGAGTCCAGCTGAAGACCTAGAGCCCACAACAGCATCTCAAGTAAGTCTGTAACAAGGATCTGCACTGGTAAGATAAGGCCCAAAGGTCAGCAGTGGAAGCTAGAAAGTCTGTGCCAGTAGAATGAAGGATCTCTGCCAACAGGCTGCCCAATCTACACGGAAGCCAGAAGCTGACCCTCCAAGTAAAGTCCAGAGCTTCCCTGGAAAGTACCATAGCCATCATCAATGACAAAGAGGTCCTAATGTTCTCCAATGGTGAGAAGAGCAAAGCTCCTGTCAGAGTAGGCAGCAATGACAAGCTCCTCCAGAAGAACCAAAGGCACCACTTCTTCTGCAAAGCTCCATTTGTCCTCAGGCAGGCTTCCCACACCCAGCAGCATGCTGGTTCAGTTCAGCTAGGTGTTACAAATTGACCACTAGCAATACACCGCAGTGTGCAAAAGGGGAAAAGCAAGTTTAAAATAGAAATACAGCACTGCTTACTGTTTAATAAAGAATGAGGCTTAAAAAAATAAGGTTGAAGGAGAGGTATAAGACAGCATCAGTGTTATCAAACCTGGTTTGCAACATACAGATGAAAACTGAACTTTATCAACGAGAGTTCACCTTGACAGTCCTGTGTGTAAATATTATCACAATTCCATGCAGCCACAAAATTTGTAAAAAAAATAAAAATCTTATCACTCTAAGCAACATACGCAAAACATGTGACAATGCCGTGTGACTTTCTTTGTATTCATAGTTTACTGGCTTATTGGCTACCTTATTTTGTTTCCTTTTGTTTATCATTTAGATAAAATTTATAGGTTCGCTCATCATCTGACATGAATTACAAGGACAAGGAGTATGTTTTCTAAAGCTGATTGTGTGTTTTATTGATTTTCACTTGCCTGGTAGAAATATCCTCCAATTCCTTTTTGTATTTCTTTCCTGGGGGTGCAAAGAATAGTGAGTGAAAGTGTCTTACAAGGAGTATGAAATTTGCTTTACTCAGAGATAGATCTGGGGGACTCAACAAGGCTTAAGATAAGACCAAACTATATCAATTCAACAAGACATAATATAGGAAACATTCCTAGAGAAGCAAAATATGGAGGAAGAATGGAGATTAAATTCCAGGCTGGGAGAAGAAATGCAAGTTATCCTGGCAACACACTCTGCCCTCACACACATGCACAAGCACTTTGAGATTCAGTAAGAGAAAAACCCAGATTTTCAGTAATAAATTTCTGGGGTGCTCTTCTGTAGCTGTTACAAAGCAACTAGTAATATCTAAAAGAAGCAAATTAGACTGTGTCTAAACCACACACAATGATATTCACTTACAGTCCCAACACTCTGGGAAACTAAATAGGGAGACTGCAAATTTCAGCCTAAACTGGGAAATTTAGCTACTCAGTGATATTATCTCCAAATTAAAAAAAAAAAAAAGGAAACAGGACACCAAAAATAAAAGAAAGTTGGCTATGTAAACCTCATCTATTGTTTCAAAGTTATGTTTCCTTGGAATTAAAGACAGCCAGGTGATAAAAGACAGTAAATAAATTTATTTAAGTCATTCCAATCAATCACATGCCAATTAAAGAGAGTGGTCTAGCATTATTTTTATTTAGTTATTTTGTCGAGGAAGAGATGGCTCAGGATTTTTTTATCATAAAAAAAAGCATTCATCATGTGTTTTGTATTTTTAGTGCTATGAAGTTACTGCTGAAGAAGATAAGGTAATGGTCTACCACTATACAAATCAGCAAGAGTAGACCATTAACTGCTTAAAGAAACTCAGATATAGAAGGAAACACAATGTAGGCATATAGGAAATAACACTGGCACTAAGTCTCCCTAATTCTTGCTGATGCTCATTGTCATTTTTTTTTTTTTTTTTTTTTGAAAGACCAGGGATTAAAATCAGGCTCTCGCACTTGCCAGGGAAGTGCTTATTCCACCAAGCTATCTCCCTGGCCCCAAAGTTGTGATGGATTTTTTTTTTTTTTTTTGAGTGTCTGGTTCACAATTAAACCTGACTTTGTTTACATTTTTAAAATTGCAGGGACCAAGGAGATGGCTCAGTGGAATAAGCACTTCCTTGGCAAGCTCAAGGGCCTGAGTTGAATCCCTGGTTCTGGAAAAAAAAAAAAAAAAGCATAACCTGCCTATTGCTTCATAAGAACATCTTGGTACTAAGTAAAAGTAAGACTTAGAATATAACAGAATTCTAGGTTTTATTCTCATTTGAATTCTCCCTTTGGCTACAAGCTAAAAACATAGAGAGAAATGTGTGTTTATAATCACATGGTAATTTAATGCTTGGGAGTAGTTTAAACAAGGGAGTGGTTGATGCTGTTGGGTTAAAAAAGACAAGGGCCCCTGTCCCCCACTTGGTTTTAAGATTTACATATTTACAGAAAAATCAGTGAGTAACACTACCACTCTGGGACTACAAACTGAAAACGTAGAAAGAGAAAAAGACAGACTATACAAGTTTGTTTGAATTCAATACACTTAATAAATTTCAAATATTAATCCAGTGAATAATCATTTATGGTGCAGCTCTAGTATTAAGGATGTTTGTTGACCATGAAGTCTTTTACTAATAATGAACCATGTACATGAAAATATTTATAAGGATTTTATAAGTGTAAAAATAGAAAAAAAAATACACGCTTTGGTGTAATGCACATTAAGTTCTGGTTCTGGGACCTATCATCTGTACAATTTGACCAACTACTTATCCATTTTGTGATGTAGTTTCTTCATCTACAAAATAGTAAGAGAACAGCTATTTCATAAAGTTATCAGTATGAGAATTAGATGAGTTGATATATAAAAGCTATTGAAATAGAACCTCACATACTGTAGGTGCTATGTACAGTTAGCTTATTTTATTAAGGCTGATAAAAAAGAGAAGGTTAGGTGTCCCAAGAAGCTTCATTAATCTTGATGAAACAGATCTGTTATGTAAAGACTGAGTCAAAGTATGGCATGTTGGGTTAGGAGCAGAATTAGAAAACAGAGAGCAAGGACTTGGGATTCTAGTTATTGAGGAGAGCTTTTTCAGATACAAAAGGGGCACTGTTTAAACTCTCAGTATGTTTGATGTTTCTAGGGTGAATGTAAAGAAGAAAGGAAAAGAACAGATTAAGCCAAAGAAGGTTAAGATCATATCATGCAAAGCCCTGCATGACAACTAAGGCACTTATATTTTGTCTTCTGTGGTTGATGGAGAGACACTAAATAGCTCTAATCAGGGAAATGACGTGATCACTTTGGATTTATTTCTGGAAATGAAGAGATTGATTTTAGAATATCTTAACTGGAAGATATTGAAAGACTATATGTCTATGACTATTTCTGAAGTTAAATGGCTATTAAAGGTTAATGTATAAATAAAAAATTAATTCACTGAGTTTAGCTTCTTATCAATAAATGATAATTTAATGTCTTTTATCTAAGTGCTTCCTATAGCGAGAGTCTACAGAGAAAGATCCTGGGAACCACTGTAATCGTAATTTTGTTCAAATCTAATGAAAAGTTTTAATGGGTTGAAATCTATGTGAAAAATAACAATGTAGACCAAATACTGTGTGCTCAATCACTCAATAAAATTTATAAGTTATCCACAATTGCATATGTAAACATTTCTCCTGGGAAGCAAATCATAGGCAATGTCATTTTACATTGGTATAATACTGTAGGGGGCATTTCCAACATCACCTCTTTTTTTCTTATTAATATTTTCACTTTACTGGAGAGAGTTAAACATTTCATTCCCTTCGCTTATAACATGGTAGACAGTTTTAGCTGCTTTCCAAGTGTTTGCTCATTCAATCCACTTAATAATCTTATGGGATAGATGTTATCTTTAGCTCCATTTTATATATTAGGAAATTAAAAAAACCTGGCCAAGATCTCAATAGAGAACCAGCATTTGAACCCACATGGTCTGGTGTTATGGCTTGTGTCTAGATGTCCTCCCAAAGTCTCATGGGTTCATGGGACTTTTTTACAGGTGATGAGGTCCAGAGCATTTGCTTGATTCATGGTACAATTCCAGAATTAAGAATCTGTGATCAAAGGTAGGTGATTGCTCAATCAGACCGCTGATTGGATTGGCATTACCCTAATCTGATACACTGGATACAATATAAGAGACAGAAAGAGTCCTGTCTGTCCCCTCTTCCTTATTGCTTTTGTTGTCTTCTGCCATGAACTATTTCTCCTCTAGAATGCCCCACTGCTAAGCCACCCTGCCTTGGAGCCAGCTGGCTGTAGACTTGAATCCTACAAAGTAGGAACCAAATGAACCTTTTCCCTTTCACTTTGGGTGTCAGGTAGTTTGTGTCTGTTGTAACTCAAAAATCAAATGACAATGGGACAAGTCCAAAAAGAAAAGAAGCGCTTCATTTAAGCTGGTACCCAGTGGCGAACTCTCATGTTCAGCACAGAGAGGCTCACCAAGCATTTACAGAGATCACTATTTAAGCTTAAAAATGGCAAAAGCAGGGGAGGGGTGGGGAGATTCCTGTAAAGTGGCAGGGTCATTAGTTCAGGTTGATTACAGTAAAGTGGCAGCATCGTTAGTTCAGCGTTGGGTGGGGTGTGGGGTCGCAAGTACACAGAGTTTGCCAAGATACTCAAAAATAGGGAAGGGGTACAGATGCCCATCAAGATAAGGCTCGGGTCACAGGGGTGAGGGAGTTGGGAGGGGTAGGCGCATACAAAACAGAAACACGGCAGGTTTCTGAGGTTAGAAGGGCAACAAAACAGAGTCAATTTTGTCAGGGTATAACAACAGTCTCAGTGCACCCTGAGAGCAGGGCTGGTACAGGATGCCAGGGATCGAACCCCAGTCCCTGTGCTCTGCCTAAGCAGGAGCTTTAATCCACTGAGCTATTTGGCCAGCCCAATGAGCTTTTTTTTCAGCTATGGTAGTAGGGGGTTTTACAACAGGCACAAACGGGAGAGTTTTACGACATCGTGGCATTCCACGGTTTTTTGCAGTAAACAGGGACTGGGTCAATTCAGGAGCAGCGTAAGGGGCAAAGGGGAGCGGCACATACAGAACAGCAAGATGGCGCATCTTGAAATGGAGTTTACATAAATTTTACAAAATGAATTTGGTTGAGCCAGGTTACAACAGTGTCAGCAACAAAAGAAAAGTTATACCTGGCTTCCAAGTTTCTGCTGTTGACCACTATACTATGTCTTTTTTTATACTTGGAAAATATTTATTCTGAGGAAAATCTGGACAATTTCAACAATTTGAAAAAGGGACTGTTATACATTATAGTATTCTATTCAGAAGCTGCTAATGATGTCTATGCGATGAGAAACATTCAGTTTATTTGGTTAAAGAATTCAAAACTGAATGGAGTGGTTTGTCAGCTAGTTCTCTCATTTGCTTCTTTACAGATAAGAAACTCATAATCCCCTCCTCCTTGTTTCTAACAAAAATCGTTCCCAGTATGACCCTTAGATGCTTTCCAATTTCCAAGCTGCTACAGAAAAACCTGAGCAACTCTTGAGTCCATAGGGTTTCATTGTAAATCTACTATATAGTGGTAATCATTGACTTCGCCTTCATAAAATCCCAGTGATCTCTCTGTAGTTGGTACTTAAGGAATGTGTAGAAAGTTGAATCACCCCTGACATCATGCACACCACAGCAGAAGGCAGAGGCAGTAGCTGATCAGGTCTCTATAAGCCAAGCTAGCACGCATGTCCAGAGAAAAGTTACATGTAAATAAATATAATAAACAAAAGAAAGATTTAAATAATGAAGAGAAGGTGGAAGAGGAGGAATTACCTATTTTCCTACCATTAAGTATGGGGATAAAGGCCAAATATGTGACAAATTCAAATTTTTAAAAAAGTCAATCTGTCTCTGGCCTTTGGGCTTTTAGTGAGCCTGAAAAGAAGCCTTACATCATGAAGCTCCCCATGTAAGGTAAGACTAGCTTCTTGGCCACATTCACACAGGAATCAGAAAAACCAGATCCTGATGTACTTCCATAGAGAAATCCTCTGTGAAATATAATTGTCCGAGGGCCTAAGAAAAAGTGACTGTTAGTAACCAAAGGGGGCTTCTTTAGTCATGCCAGAGGATGAACAATGACTTTCAATACTGCTCTATGCACTCAGGAGCTCTAGGTTGTTCTCCCAGCGCATTTTCAAGGAAGTCTAATTAGAACAGGCGAACTGCTTAGGAATGACCTCTGGACCAACTAAATATCTCAGTGGATTAAAGCACCTGCAAGCAAGTGCAAGGGTTGGGTGTTCAATCCCCAGGCCTGCCATGCCAGCCCCACCCAGGGACATGCTGGGATGGGCAGTTGAGACTGGGCGTGGTGGCACACACCTGCAATACTAGCTCTTGGGAGGCTGCAAGCAGACAGATCATTACAAGTCCAATCTAGTATAGTAGTGAGACCTTGAACATCCTATGGACCCTTCCCTAAAATACAAGAAAAAAAAAAAAGGATGGCCCCTGCATCATGGGTTGAAAGCTGATGTATAAGTGAGAAAAGACCAAAGTTTCTAAGTATTCTTACAAACATAATAAACACAAATCTGAGAGTAAGTTTTAAGACTTAGTATTGCTAGCACACTTTTTCCTTTACAATCTCTATAGTACAAAAATCACAAAGCAGGCCTGTGGGGGACCACCTGGGCAATTTTCCTTGAAAGAGGAGCAATTGTCTCCAATTTGGCTGAGCCTGATCCTATTTCCATGTACTGATATGTACAGAGCAGCCTAGGACTTTTCCTTATTCCTTCAACTGGCTATAAGAAATGCATATTGGTCTAGCCAGAGATTGGTGGTGGTCTTTGAAGAAGGCAGGCAGTGCTTCCTTGGAACCCTCTTCGTGTGATCCAGGATGAGACAAGATGAAGAGCCAATGTTCCCCATGGTCAGCTAGAATGAGCTCCAGATAGAAGCTTTGACTTCCTGGGGCTTGAAAGATTACACATCAGAGCTGAAGCACTGACCCCAAAACATTAGATACTATCTCGGTTGTATAATGCAGATTATTCTTTCTGCATACCTTTCTCTGCATATTGCTGAGGGGATTTCAGGCCTCTTACCCAGCCTCGCTCACAGCATTCACTTGCTTTCCACCATTCTCACAGTCACTCATCCTCAAGTCACTCCTTCCTTTCATGAATGAATGAAAACCAGGTTTCAACTTGAGTTGATGCCTTTGTTCTTTATAGCCATTACTATGGCTGGACTTAGGACCCCTTGGCACCCACATCTACAAATATGCCTTAGTGTCTTTATTTTCACTGTGGGTTGCACTGGGTGTGGTACATTAGAACTGATGAGATTCCAATATGCTATCAACTATCAGCATTACATATATAAGCTTCTCAGACTGAGACAATGACCAGGAAGGGCTACCCCCAGAGGACCATAAAAGTCTGTATAATAGGCTCGAGCAATATTATAAATCACTAACAGTAGTTCTGATAAAAGCTAACACTAACATTTTCAAATGTTAATGATTCTAACATTTAAATCCAATGAAAAGACAACAAATTCCATATAGAGGAAGCTTCCATGTTAACAAGATCTGAAAAATCTTGATTATATGTAGCACACCTGGTGCAGCTCTCCAAAAGTTTCCTCCAGAACAAACATGTTTAATAGGGAGAAATGACCCTCAAAGAGTCAAAGACATCATCATCTATCAGAATAATCACTGTGGCTTCACCCAATTTAAATACATTGAAGAAACCAAGAATAAAGTGGTGTTGGGAGCACATCTAAATTGTCCATGGACAGACTGAAGCACAGAGAGTACTCATAGAGCAATAGTTCTAGCATGTCAATAAATAAGGTCATTAAGAACAGCTCTTCTTAAATGATTGCAATACCAAGGTACTGAACCTATGTAATGCTTTTCTTAAACGAAGCACAAAGTCTGTGTCCATGATAATTGAACCGCTCCAATTAAGAAAGGCATACAGAAAGAGAGAGAGAAAGACAAAGAGGGTTTTCATGAAATGGAAATAAAAATAAGTCTTATTAAGAGAGATCTCATTACGCTAGTATTTTTATCATGGAGTTCTCATTTGCATTTCAAAGAGCAATGGTATCAGAGAAAATGAGGAAAAAAGAGGAAGATTTTGCTCCTGTGCATAATGATAGACCCTTCTGTGTTGAGCAATTACAAAGGATTTGTGTGTATGTGCCTCTGTGTATTTCCTAGAATAATCTGACTTTGCCTAAGTGATTGATGTCTTCTAAAATTATTGCCTGAACACTTCAGAAATTACAAGTTTATCTAATCAGAGTACAATGTACTTGTTATCTGTAATTAAATTTCACACATAATTTTTATAAAATTCTGATCTTAATCATCCTCATCATTTTCTCTCATGATCAGTTAGAGAACAGGTGAAAAATTACATGGTATTAAAATACTGAACATGAGTTTCAGCTGCATTCAGAAAATATGTAAGAATGTGTAGACAGAAAAAAAAGAAACTTGTTTGCATTTTTGTGATGTTGGAGATTGAATGCAGGCCTTGTATAGTCTAGTATTCTAGGCAAGCATCTTTCTACTGAGCTATGTCCTCAGCCCTAACAATAGCTTTTAAAATGAATCTACAGAGCTATTTTTCTTCCTTTCCTTGAGAATATTACATCTAGTTTAGAGAGTTAATATGCCCTCTAAAAATATATTTTCTCTGAAGAGTCCATTACAGAAAAAAAAAAAAATTAGATGATGTTTGTAAGATGTTTGAGCACATTAGATAGATAAAATAATTATGATGCTTTTTTTTTCATTTTTAATTTTAGTTTCTCAGGGTTTGTCATGTTAGTCCTGTTTGGGATACAGAAAAAAGAGAAAAAAAAAAAAAAAAGACGGGAGGAAGGAAGGAAAGCAAACAAGCAAGCAAGCAAGCTCTTGATCTCCTTCAATAAAATTGACCCATAGCAGTACCCTGGGCCCAGAGAAGTAATCATACATGGAGAAGCATTAGCCCTCAGGTTGAACACACAGGTGTCTCTTTGCTGCATTCCTTGTCACATGGTCAGACCCAGTTAACATGCAGGGAAGGCAGAACTATGCCTGGATATCCATAGACCATGATGTGTTTTTAAAGTTCTTGAATTAGAACTAAGAGTAGTCAAAGATGACACATTAAATTTATCTAATTAAACAGTTCTTTTCTAAATATGTTAAGAACTCTCCATGTGGGTCTCCCATACAGTAAAAATTCAAAAAAAGAAAATTGTCTTTTTTTTTTTTTTTTTAAGCATGTTCCTAAAAGGAATGGGAAGCTCCAGGCTGGGAGGAAAATATTTGCCAATTCCTTTTCTAGCAAAGCACTATCATACAAAATTTACAAAGTTGACAATAACAAAATGAACAATCCTGATTAAAACTTGGGCAAACATAAACACTTTGCCATACAAACTATACAGATGGCAAGTAAGCATCTGCATTATTTAAGAGCAAATATCGTTACAGAACTACAAGTTAGGATGAACATGAGACAGTCTACACTCCTATATAGAA
>PVKA01000428.1:185506-205293 GCA_004027165.1 Ctenomys sociabilis
AAAAAAAAAAAAAAAAAAAAAAAAAAAAAAAAAAAAAAAAAAAAAAAAAAAAAAAAAAAGCCAAGACAGAAACAGGGCAACATGTAGCAATACATACATTACAGATTTTCAAAAGAATATTTGATTAACAGTGATTGATATATTATCTATTTTTATTGTCAAATCTGCTGCTCTGGCTAACAGACATAGTTACCGAGATGGGACATATGACTGAATATTACCACATGCTTTCATGAAATCTTATATGCTTACTGTGTGATGAAGCAAAGACATTCTTTACATTTTACTCAAAATGAATAAAAATTTATGTCCATACTGCACTCTGAAAATTAATTGCATTGATTGATACATTTTGTCAACTTGAGAAGTTAAAAGCTTAACTAAATAGGTGCAGCAATTCCACATCCTAAGGTGTGGAGGCCCCACCCGAGTGACCCTTCACTTAAAGAACATAAAAGAAAATTGAGGCAAGATAGAGCATTCCATTCCCCAGAGGAATTCCAGTCTTTTCAGTCAGCTTAGATGTAATATCCTGGCTTCATGGCCTCTTTGGCCTCCACCTTGGATTCTTCAGCTTTCTGGTGTAGACTCATCAGGCTTCCATCGCAGACCCATTGGCCAACTGATACACACTTGCACAGAACACTGCAGTAAGCTCTAGACTGAATTTTTCAGTCTCCAGTGTACAAATGCCCTCTGCACGCTTCCTCCTCAGACTTACCTTTGTAAGCTAATCTTATAATCTTAAACACACACATCTTGTGTTATATCTAGTAAAACCCTGACTTATACATTCACACAAATGTTTACAGGGATTTTATTCATAATTGCTGGAACTTGGGACAACCAAGATGTCTTTTCAATAGGTGAATAGAAAACTAAGCCATAAGACACCCATAACTGAATTGCATTCCACACTAAAAAGAAACAAGGTATTCATACAGGGAAACCTCCAAATGACACAGGAAGAAAAACTGATCTCCCAATGTAAAAGGTACCTGGGTCAAGTTCGAGTTCTCTAAAACTGAAGAATGTGTTTTAGGAACAAATGGAAGTTATGAGAAGAATATATTTATTGAGGGAAAGAAAGCTCCTGTCTGAGAGAGGGGCAGAAGGGGGAACCAAGTGTGTTGTCCCCAGGAAGCTGTCTCTTCCATGGACTTTTATAGAGTAAAACCATATGGGGCTAAGGTGGAGAAAATGGGAACTTGCTTAGGTGGAGGTGGGGTGGGACAAAACTATGGTCAACCAATGAGATTGGCAACAAGCACCATTGCCCAGGTAAAATTGATTAAATCCAGGGCCAAATGGGGAAATGAGTAGTGTAGCAAGTGGGCATGAATATGGGACAAGGTCTCTTCCTATTGGGGGTTGGGCTAGTGACTCATTTTGCTCTTTCAAGGTGATTGATTCCTATTTAGAATACCAATCCTTGATGCCCATCCCTAGGGAAGTATGTAGCTGTGTTTCCTCTTTTGCCTTGGTCTTGAGGTGTGGTCCATATGGGAGTGTCTGTCTCTTCCCATTTGGAAAGCCACCTTGTCTTCCATCTTGTCTCCTTGAGGGCCTGGTCCTGTCTAACTGTCTATAATATTTCTATCTAATTCAGCTGCCTACAATAGTATTATGCCATGAAAGGTCATGGAGAAATCGTATATGTATATCACTAAGTAAAAAAGGACAATCTTGAAACTATATGAACTACTGAATGACATTCTGGAAATTGCAAGGCTGTGAAAATAATAAAATGACTAGTGGTTGCCAGGGAGTAGGAAGAAGAAAAGTTCTTGCAGATCACAGAGGAATTTAGAGGCAGTGAAACTATTCTGTATGATAATACAGTGTTGGGTATTGGATAATATGTGTTTATTAAAATTCATAGGATGAACTTCAAGAGTGAATCCTAACATAACCTATATAGGAAAAATGATATGTAACTCCCACCTGCTAGATGTCAGATATCTTGTTTGTGTCCTCCAAAATCAAATAATGAATTTAAGGAACAACAGAAGTTAAGAGTAGGAAATATTTATTGAGAAAGAGAGCTCCTGAGAGACAGGAGGGGACCAGGAAGAGAGTTGCCACTGAGTCTTGTTTTCAAAGGATGCAATATAGAGCAAAATCATGAGTTGAGCACAACGTGGGTTAAAACTATGATCAACCAATAAGACCATAAGGACAGCCACTTAGGTAATTTTGATCTTACATGGGTGGGGGAGATGGCTCAGTCGAATAAACGCTTTCCTTGCAAGTGCAAGGGCCTGAGTTCAATCCTCAATCCCCCCCCCCAAAAAAAAATTGATCTCACAGCTCATGGAGCAAGTGTATAGGAAAAGAACAAAGGGCTTCTTTAGGAAGTAATGGATTAGAGGATCTTTGTTAACCATCAGGTGACTGATGTCTAACTAGGATTTACTGGACAAGGAAATACCAGTTATATTTTCTGAGCAGGCCTTTAGGTGTGGTTCTTTCATCTTTATCTTCATGCCTGGCCTTAATAGTTCCACCTCCAGCCACAGTTGTGATATGTCTTCACTGTACTGGCTTCCTCGTGGGCCTATCTCTCCTATAATATTTTTACCTAAGGGCCAGTCAAATAGCTCAGTGGATTAGGGATTTGATTCTGGAGCCTACTGTGCTGGCCAAGCCCCCAGAGCATGCTGAGATGGCAATTGAAACTGGGCGCGGTGGCACACACCTGTAATCCCAGCTCTTGGGAGGCTGTCAACCGGAGGATCACTATGAGTCAGATCTATCTAGTAGTGATACCTTGAACACCCTGTAGACCCTTGCCTAAAAATACTAAATAAATACTTTTACCTAACTGTCTATCACATAACTGTATACTTCAGATGGTAATGACATGCCCCTGTAAGTTCATCACCTGTAATGAGTTTACCACAAGGTGCAATAGTGTGTGGTGATAGAGGGTACAGGGGAACATGCTGTACTTTCTCATCAATTTTGCTATGAACCCAAAATTCCTCTAAATAATAAAGTTTATTCATTTTTCAAAAGCATGTTTATATTCCCTGCTCTTGAACACTATGAACAAGTACACTGTTGCTTTCAGTCTAAACTACCTTTTTCAATGTTTTGTTTCTTTCGAACCACTAAGAATGAAGGAGAGTAGAGAGCCCCTCTTCAATCAAGACTGGAGGAGCTAGAAGCAGACCTGTCTGCAGATTCTGCTCCAGGCTTTGAGATATAGTTGGTCCTGAGACCATTAACTTTAGCCCTTCTATAAGCTAGAAGCATTAGCAAGAAAAGAATCATAGGGGATGATAATTCTGAGCACCCCATGGATATGTGGCTTCGATTTTGAGCATATTTAATGCTTTGCAGCTCACAAAAGTATACACATGAAGAAAAAAGAAGAGTATACTCATGAAATTAACTGCCTTCACTACCAGAAAGGAAGCAAGACAGACAGACAGATTGTTGAGGGGAATCTGGGATGAGATGTTCCACCAAATGCCCTCCATTGAATTATTCTTCTAAAAGTATATATTTTCCAAAACTACCTTAACACATACTATATTTTTCCTTTTATGCTTCCTTAGTAATAATTCAGTAAACATGCAGATAGTTTGGAAATATATGGGATAACAAAGGCTGCAGAGAGATTTAGAGATTATTGTGACTTAGTTAAAATTTCTGGTCATATAGTTGTAGTCATCAAAATGACAATTTATGACATATCTGATATTAAGAATTTAGGAATTAAGAATAACTTCACATTTCATTACCACTTTTATTGCCACTTTGGAAAACACATCATGAAATCAGAAGCCTGGCTAACCACATTTAGTGAATATCACAGCATAAAGGACTCATAGCACAGGGATGATACATCCAAAGACTGCCCTGATTTGAGAACCCAACAAAATTGGAATATCTCTGCCTCCCCAACAAACTCTATTAGCATTTTAAAGAAGCAGAATATCCAATTATCAATTTCTAAGAGGAAGAGCCGACTATGCAACCATGCTTACAGAAACATGCAAATAACAGGGAGAGTTAATTCCATAATATTAATGGTCATACTTGTCACAGTTACATAGTTATATTTTAGGAACAATTTGAATACTCTGTCTCTCACTCTGTCTCTCTGCCTCTTTCACTGTTTTACAGGTTTTTTATAATAAGAATATGAATAGTTCATGTTAAAAATGTTCCAGTTATGGAACTAAGGTGAAAGTGTGTAACCTGTATAAGTGATTAAATAATCTCCAAAACCACTTACTACTAAAATAACAGTAGAAAAGGCTAAGAAAACAATAAAGAGGAAGAATAATTATCTTCCTTCCTTTCTTCCAAGTAAGAAGAAAAGGACCTTTACAGCCCAGGTCCCTTTCTCACCCCTTGGTCTGCAAAGAAAGCCAGGAGGGGGCAGCAAGGAGCTATTTATGAAAAAAAAAAAAAAATTAAAACCCAAAACAAAACAAACCCACTCCAGGGGACTTTAGGTGGAGAGCAAGACTCTGTGCAAGTAGAAAACAGCCAGAAAATACAGGAAGCAGGCAGAGCCAAGCAAGCATGGCAGTGCAAGCTAAAACTGAGTGTTGAGGCAGGTTCAGGTACCAACAGAGAACCAAGCAGCTAAACAGCAAGAAATAAACAACTCACAAGATTGCATCATGGACAACTATAATAAGGAACCAACAATCTCAGTTGGTTTGAATGTCAGGAGTTCATAGGATTCATCCTAAATGCAACAGACACAGAGTTAGACATAAAATTTTTGCTCTTCCTCTTTCTCTTCTTCTGTGCGTGGAGAACCATGTGTCTTCAGAGCAAGGGCAAAGTATGTACAATGTGTGTACACAGTGGGCAGAGACCTAATCTAGAGATAACACCCACCTGATTTTACCCAGCCCCATTCAGAAACAATATCCTTCTGATTATCAGCTATGGGCCAGATTTTGACCTGGTTTAAATTCTACCCCTATCTCCAACACCTAAATCTCTTGTGGACTAATAATGAAATGTGCTTGTGTTAGACCGGCAGATTATTCATACTGTATTGCCTCTCTGTAAAAAGAGTTTTGTCCCCTTTCTCTTCCTTTTGCTATCTAAGTTGGGAGCATAACAGTAGGACTTCAATCAAAGTATGCCCCTTTGCAAAGGCTAACTGTTCTGTCACATAACTTCTCTGAATCTGTTACTTTCCCTTTAAAAAAATAATTCAAGGTCAGTAGAGGTGGCTCAGTGGTAGACCACTTGTCCAACATGCTTGAGGCACTGGGTTCAACTCCTACCTCTGCTAAATGATAATAATAATAAACAATTATTATTTGTTTATTATTATATATCATCATCCATATATCAATGAGTTGAGAAGAGACTTGCACAATTAACTTACACAAAGCTCTTTGTAAATGCCCAGAATAGTAAAACACTCTATAAACGCTGGCTATGTTTTTTCGTCCTTTGTTATATTCCTAACAAACCCAACAAAAACAGTTCTTTCATGGATCTTATTAATACCCTGTCTGTGACATGCCCTCCTTACTCCTGTATCCTTCCGAAGACATATTTTAAGTATTTATAATTGCTACTCACATTGGTGACAATTTCCATGTCACAAATTGACTTTTCTTACAACTATTCCTAAACTCCTCTCTAAGTGGTTCTTAAATATATTAATTGTGCAAAATTTCTCACCTGACATAAGGAAAGGATACAGCTAACAACTTCAGAGTAAGTAGAATGACAACTATTAAATACTTCTCTCAAACAGTCACAACTATGTATTTATTTAAAACTGGGTCATGAGCCTGCCTTGAGAAAGCAGGTCCCCCAAATGCCTCTGAAACAAATAAATAGAAGTTTCTGAAAGCTGAAAACCAATCCTGGAACTCAGAACTTTTGGGCATTCCAAATTATGTTTTTTTGCTTTAAAAACAAAAAACATCCTTGAGGTTCTTTGGGTATACATTATAATGGTGCTAACAATAACGTCAAGCTAATCTGTATGAATACGATGAGCCTAGGACAATGGTTATATAGTACTCTGGAAATGAAAGGTGTTAACTCTTTCCACTGTCTTGCTCAACCAGGAATAAAATGAAGCTTTTGAAACTGCAAATAAAAAGAACCCTGTGGCAGTGGAGGAGCCTCTGGTTCAATTTAATATTACTGGCACAACTACAACTGTAATATGGGTACTTGAAGGAACATTCTGAGTTTTCTCAAATTTGTATCCTTAAAAGGCAATAAATAAGTTTATCATTTTGACAAGTAGACTGCCTGAGGTGTTCTGAACTGAAATAAGATAGTTTCTGAGTGAATGCTTTCATCTGAAGACTCCTCTTCTTATATTCACAACATTACTTTGAATTCAAATGACATTTGTTATATAAAAGAGCTTCCCATTTTCTTGTCATTGTTTGCATTGATGTCCAAAATGTTTTTCTTACATGAAACAGCAGGATCAAAAGCCTGAATAATTTATCAGAACTAAATAAACCCCAAGCTCTAGAAGAAGGTCCAACAAAATGAGCAAATAGAAACAATTTTTTTCCTCATTCTGCCTCTTCCTTCAGGTGCAATAAAATGGGCCCACAAGGCACTGACCCATAGACTCTGGAAGGACACTAGGGACAGCATCATGAGTGAAAAACAGAAACACTTATTTTATGGACCATTGTATGTAGTTTTCAAAATGTTGGTACATATACTATCATGTATACAGTTTATCTCTTTTGTAATCACAGAATCAGAAGTACAGTGAAAACAAATGCCTAATACTGTTATGTATGATATTTATTCCTGAAAATTCAGGAAGAGAAACATCTAACCAATGGCCACATACATGCAAACATTACAAGTAGGCTGGATATAAGAAACTGATGCTAATAATAAAATTGTGCAATGTTCAGTATCTTTATCTCTAAAGAGTCTCAGATAAAAATTTATTGTTTAAAGCAAGGGCCAATGATGGAATGGCATTTAATTATGCAATAAGTTTGTGAGGCTTTGATTTTAAGTATATTTCTGGATTTTCTATACTGGGAAATACATCTTTTCTGTCCTATGTATTCTCCCTTTAGTAAAGTGGGATGTTTGATGACAGCGTAATTTATACAAGGTAAAGTACAGAAATTATATGGTACTTGAAGAAATATTTATGTCATATTCTCCTTACCAGAAATAAATCATTACTTTTGAGCATCAACCTTTATGCAGAAAACAGGTGGCACAAACAAGCTAGTGAGATGAATTCCAGGGGAACTCTAGGCACCTAAAAACTTGAGAACATTATCTGCCAGTGGCCATAATTGTGCCAAAATTAATATTTTAAGCATTCCCTTCCCTTGGATATGCCACATGTCTAACACAATTAATGTGTGTGTCATATTAGCTATTACTGTGATCTCAAAAGAAGTATTATACTAAAGACTGAGAAGAGGCTTTGTAAGGCTTAAAATCAACCAGTGTGTAAAATTTACTACAGAGACAATGTGCTTATGAGCAGATTATGGTGAAAGACACTCATCACCCAATGTTCACTAGAGAAACAAAGTTACCATTATATATCTACAAGGTAGGCTTACAATGGCTGCCTGGAGAGTCAGTGTGGAAGACTGCAAAAGGGCCTACTGCATGCCCTGGAACCAAAGGACCTCACCAGAAGTTGAAAGTCTGGAGCTCACCACAGAGTCCTTTGTGAGTCCATGTTAGGCAGAAGACCCTATGCTTCAAGGATGAGGAATTTGGACTGGATATTTGGGGCTGCATGTACAAAGGCAGTGATAGACACTAGAACTCCTTCAAAGAAACAGAATTCCCTCTTCTCTCCCTTTTTATTCCATCCAAGAGCTAAGTCCATTGTTTGGAGTTATCCACAGCCAGGGCGTATCTTCCCTCCTCAGTAAATCCACTACCTGGGCACACCCAGAACTGTGTTAAATCAATTAGTGGATGTACCCTACTTAAGGTGATACCTTGGTTCACTACCACAGTGATCATCTATCAATCTAAATAAAACAATTATGAAATTAGGACTCCAGCATTTTGCCAAAAAGTTAAAATTTCAACCAGCATTTATGTACAAAAAGCACTACTGAGGTCCTTTAAAATAGTCTTTCAAGGGACTGTAGAGATGACTCAGTAAAATAAGTGCTTCTCTGGCAAGCGCAAGGACCTGAGTTCAATCCCCAGTTCCAGCAAAAGATGAAATAAAATAAAATAGTCTTTCAAAATGCCCATGAACAATGTTATTTGCACACAGCAACTGGCTCCTTTCTATCAAATATACAGATGATTATATTTAGCTCACCTACAGTTATGGAAATGCAAAGATGCAAAGTGATGTCTTCTGTCATGAATGAGTGATAGGGCAAAAACACTAAGGGGATGAGCCCATCTTAGAATTCTCAGTGTATCACGTTTGTTTTGATGCAGAATGGGTAGATGTGTAGAAATTAGATTGAATGAAAACACTATATAATCTGATGATAATAAACTAGAAGTTTATCTGTGTAGCATTCCTTCCTCTTAGGCATGTTAATTAGAAGCCTTCTAGAGGAAGAATCTGTTACCCTAATTTCAAGGGAAATCAGTCAGGGTCTTCTTTTTAGGTTTTACAGCTTTCTTTGAGGTAAAGGAACTGTAGATTCTATGGCCTAATTTGTGGGAAAAGTGAGAAAAGAAGGAAAGACAAGAGAAAGTCAGAGAGAACTTATTGTGCTGGGCCCCTTTCAGTTTACTCTGGTTCAAAGAACACAGTATGCCAAAGCACCATGCTTGGGAGTATCATATTCTGAGCTACAGCCATGTTCCTGGAGAAGTGCCCTCAGGATAAACACCTGTGGAAGAGTTAAGAAAGGAGACGGGAAACAGAACAGGATGTGCCTGTACAATGCCAAAGCCTGAGCTGACCCCCGAAGGAGCTCAAGTTGGAATAGACCATGAGTTATTTCAAGCTTTGGGGTACAAGAAGTAGGCTTTAAATTACCCCTTCCTTGCTCATGGATAAGCTGTCATATGACAGGTTTTCAACCTTAGTTAATTTTGGAGGCTAAGACAACTTATAGACTGAGTAGCTTAACGAACTATTATTTCTCACAGTTCAACATACTGGAAGTTTGAGACTAGAGTTTCAGCATGGACACAATCTGAAGGCCTCATTCTGGGTTTCAGGCAATGAACTTGTGTGTGTGTGTGTGTGTGTGTGTATTAACTACATTCATCTTGGAGGTTTGGTTCATATATATTATCCAGTCTTAAAGATGCTTACTCTCCAGCCCCTCTCTCTTCCCTAGATCCCTTTCCCTTCCTATCCAGTCTACCATTTCTCTTCTCTTCTCTCTCTCTCTCTCTCTCTCTCTCTCTCTCTCTCTCTTCTTGGTGGAACTGGGGATTGAACTCAGGCCCTTGCACTTGCCAGGGAAGCACTTATTCCACTGAGCCATTTCCCAGCCCCATTATATCTCTCTTTAAATTATTTATAATTTGAATTTATCATGTAAGAGAAATCACACAATATTTATCCCTCTGTCTGATTTATTTCACTTAGCACTCTTGTCCCGAGATAGGCCCATTTTTCCTAGAAATGATAAATCTATCCTTTGGGGCTTAACAATACTCCAGTGTATTATCTACTGCATTGTATATGTAATGCATGATGTAATGTATTGTAAATATTGCTGCTCTTAACATGACTATGCATGTTTTGTTGCAGTATGATGACTTTAACTCTTTTGGAAAGTTTCCCAGAGAGGAATATGTGGCCGAAACAAATTTTACTTTTATGGTGTTTTCTAGGAACTTGTATACTACTGTCTATAGAGGTTGCACTACATTACATTCTCATCAGCAATGTAGAAAAGTTCCTTTTTCCTCCAAGACCTTGCTAGCTATTGTTGTTTACTGAGTCCTTGATAGCCATCTTTACTAGGGTGAAATTGAATCTCAGTGTTGTTTTGATTTGCATTTTTCTCATAGCCAGAGAAACAAAATTTTTTCATGTGCCTGGTGGCCAATAGTCTTTCTTCTTTTAAGAAGCATCTGTGCACTTAGATTGTCTGTTTTGTGACTGTTTTAATGAGGTGGGGTCTATTTTTTTTTTTGATTCATTATATATCTTCTTTTTTTTTTTTTTTTTTGCGGAACTGGGGATTGAACTTCCCTTGCGCTTGCCAGGGAAGCACTTATTCCACTGAGCCATCTTTCCAGCCCCCATTATATATCTTCTAGATATTGGTGCTCTATCCAAGGAGCTATATCTTTACATGGCATAAATGATGTCAGCATTGAAGAGATAGAGAGTAAAACAAAGCTGTGCTTCTTAATTCAAAACATACACTTGAAGGCATATTTTTATTGTACATGTTTACTGGAAGAAACAAAGAACTCTTAGAAAAGGAGTGCTTTGCTTGAAATACATTGTAAATTCTCTTTTACTGTAAGATTTTAGCAGTTTTCCTGGTCATTTGGTTAATGGCATACACCCTATCTTCCACTAAATGGGCAATGACAATTCTAGTTAATTTTTCTTTAACTGACCATGTGTAAACAGAAGAAGAGAGACAGATCTAATTATACATGGCTAAAGGCATTACTAAGTACTTAGCTTTTCCAAGAAAAATATGGACTTGAGAGTTCTCAAGTGGGACCCACGAAATTAGGGTTTTGTTCTGGCTCAGCCTTTAACTTACTATAATACACGGACTTGTATTCCTACTCTCTGAGTCTCAGTTTCTTTTATCTATAAAAACAGGGCGCTTGGCAAAATCACTCTACTGTGTCTTTTGGGTTTGAGGACTCAAGAGAAGCTGTGTTCATTGCTGGGAAACTAACCTGGGCCCAAATCCAAAGACTGCCCTCTCTGCCAGTGATGTTAAGCAAGTGGTGACCCATGTCTTCCTAATTTCTTCACAGTAAACAGTTATACTACTAGTACCTACTTTATTGGTATGTTGTAGCACATTAATTATAACAGTTCATATTTTATGTTTTGCATTTTTCATTATTTTTGTAATTGTATATTTTATTTTATTTTATTATAAGCTATAAGAAACATTACAATATCTTATATTTGTGTCTTCTATTGGTCACATCAGACTGTATCTTTATTTTTTACTGATGTAAAAAAATGCATTCTTTCCTTATTTTTCTGTGAACTCAGATTATGAAAGAGAATTTGGTATAAGTGACTTTTTTTCCAATAAGTTTTCTGAAGAGTCTGCTTACAATCTCCAAAAATGTAATAACCTGTGGATTTCATAGTTTTCTCTTGTGGTACATTCTGGTCCCACCTTTTAGGCCAATAACTTAAGAAATGTCTTTTCTCAATTTGCTGTTTCTAGTAAAGTGTCCATTTCTGCTTGAAGAATTCTAAATCTGTCAATCAATTGCTTACTTGTAAAATATTGCTATGTATGTTTCAAAGTAGATAATAGTGAAAATTACCAGAAGCTGTTTAATGTTCCTGGATTAAAGCCGTTAGTTGTAACAGATGCAGCATATATAGAAATCGTACTACTTACTGGAAGAGTTGCACAATCTCCCGTAGCCAATTGTTAGCAGGGCTGCCAGAAAGCAGTGTGCTTCATTCTAAAATTACATGATTATTGCTCACGTTGTTTTATTTGTTCAAAAGGTCAAGATTTTGCTGCTTCTAAAATGTTGTGTGTCATTCTTTAAACACTGTATTTGAAAAATGCTGAATTTAGGGCATTTTTTCCGATGTAATTCAGCAGTAGAAAAATGCAAGGCAGTCATCTTTACATTCTGTTCTTTTAGGAAAAAGGGCTCAGTTAGAAACAATACCATCTACTTTTCTGAAATAAGGGAGTTATATCCAACTTGGGATATAACTGGGGCTCTTATGTTTGAAAATAAGTCAAAAATTCAACTTTGTTTCATAGACCCAAGAACCACTTGAAGTACAGTCTAAAAACAAAAAGACAAAAGAAGGAGCAAAAGAGAAATTGTGCAATTGACTTTAACCAAAGAAATAAAAATACAAATGTTCTCAAACACTAGTCCTTTCAGAGTTATTTCTAAACTACCCAAATAACAAATGTTGTTCAGGTGACATGTAAGAACCTGTTGAATTCCAAACTTATCCAAACAGCCCTCGAGGCTGAAACAAACAAGTAAACTCGTCTCAACCCGTCCTGCTTGTGCACCTTTCTGAAAAACATATCTCTAGAAATAACGACATATTTTAGCAAGCACCATCTTTCCCTTTTCTGAAGCTATTAAGTTATTAGAAGCTAAGTACTTATTCTGTGAATTAATAATATGCTATTTTCAAAGTCAACAGCCTTGTTAAATTGCTTGAGTTTTTGTTTTCCTTTGGAATAAACATATCCTGGATATTTCCCAGCCTCCCTGCAAACATGTCTCCTAATTACCCTTACTATAGAACTGGAGCATAGCAGACTCCATGCAAAGAAAAGCAAGCTGCTACTATTCCAGGAGTGGAATGATAGAGAGCTATTAGAGCTCGCCTTAAGATATTGCTGCTTACGTGAATGCTAATTTTCCGCTGGGACATATCTCATTAATTTTCCCTCCCACTAGAAAATTTGGAATGACAACATTTTATGTCAAGATTAAATAAGCCACATCATTATAATATAGAAACTTAGAATATTAATGCTTTAAAAAGCCTCTGAGACTCTAGTCCATATGTTCAATTATACAGATAAGAGAAAGGATTTATAAGTAGACTAATTTTGTCCTTTAATAAAAAATAGAAATTTCTTGTTTTCTTTCCTGTAGTCCTGTGTACAGTGTCATCTTGCCACTCCTATCTACAAATGTGTTATATAGTTTAATTGTAATCAAAATCAAATTTCTTCTTCAGATAAAATGAACTATCTGTGTCCAATTAATACAGTAGCTGCTGGGCTTCTGTTTCTGTAACAAGAGAAGAATACCAATGATATATATATATATATATATATATATATATATATGTTATATCTCATTTTTTAATATTTTTCTAGCAGTCAGTATTATGACTTGGCACTTGTAAATGTCACTAGGAAATTTGCATAATTTCGGACAACTTTTAGCTTCAAGATTTGGTCATGTTTAAATGACAGGAACACTTTTTGGCAAATGAATGACATAAAGCAGAGTCTCCAGTAACCATTGATTTTTTCAAAATGGAGTTGCCATGTAGATCATAAAACAGAGGTCCAGATGTAGATCAGAAGCAGGAAACAGGCACCAAAAGAATAAGGCGGACAGATGAAAGTGATGTTTATTTTCCCCTTAGTTCTTCCTTGTGAGCAAGATTCTGGTCATTCCACAGATGTCTGTGTCAGTCTCTGCATTGTGTCAAAATTTCATGACAGCTATTTTCAATAAACATCATCAGGCCTTCTGCAAGAACCATCCCTCACTCCCAAATCCAGAAAGGCTGCTGCAGAAAAACACCATCCAGCTTTTCACAGAGCAGCTCCTGTTCTGGGTTGGAAGAGAGCACAGCTATAATATCCCAACAAAATAACGAGGTACAATGTAGAAGCAACAGATTTTAGAAGAAACAGAAGATACCTCTTCTGCAACCATTGCTGCCTGAAATATCTTGTTGCCATTTTATGCCAGATATTTTAGCACCTTGATAAGGGAAACATTGCTTTGTTCTTAAGACATGCATCTGAAACCTATAATGCTTCTCATCCTTCTTGCTCCAAATTATTGTACAAATTTTAATAGTTATTATGTACTTTGACAGTGTTCTTGATGTCTAACTCTAATTTACTTTGACATGGAACCAGGATGACCATTAATTTCATTAGAATTGAGTTCTGATTCATGGACTCTGTCTTGAAAGTCTAGTCTTGGGTAGAAGCTCTCATATCTTCCTTCTCTTTCACACTGAGGTTACTGTGGAACTAAGGTGTTTGTGGTGGATCAACTAATGGTCAATTTATAACACCCAGCTGAACTGAATCAGTGTGGTGCTGGGTGTGAATAGCCCACCTGAGGATGGTTTCCAGCAGCAAATGAAAAATAAGTGGAGAGGAAAAGAAAATGCTGTTGATTCTCTTGAAGTTTGTCAGACTGATTTTCCTGATACGAACTCAACTATTCTCATCAGAGAAACTCAGATCCTCTGAAGATGTCACTGAAGATGGCTATAGTTCTCTTTTGAGGGGCTCTGGTTTTTACCTTGACTGCCATTTCCTGGCTCAAGTACAGATCTGCTAGCGCAGATCCTTCAACCTACTACTACAAACTTTATAGCTTCCACTACAGACCTGTGGGCCTTTCCAGTACTGATCCTTGACACAGAGTTGCATGAAACATTGATATGGTCTCTAGGCCTCCAGCCAGAGACTCATGGAGGACAGTGCCAGAGGCTCGAGGCTTTCAGCTGGGCCCATGCAAGACATTCCTATGGGATCCAGATCCTCAAAAGGATTATTCAGATCTCTAACATGTACACAGATCTTACATTCTTGTATTTGACTATTTTTGTGAACATTACTAAATAATCTTATAAATTATGTACCCTATATTAAACATTTTCTCTTATCCACTCTGACTGCAACAGTATTCCTATCTGGAGAGTCTGGAGATAGAAAATTGGTTTGCTTCAACTTTTCTGGCCATTGTCCAAAATTCTGCTTTAACTGGCAAAGCAAGAGGTATCCCATCCTAGACATCAGTGGTCCTATCATGTGTCAGTATCACAGTACATCACCACACTGACATAGTAGATCAGATGTGGGGAAATATGTAAAAACTACCATTAATATCTATTTTTATATCTCAAATTTTATTATCTATCTTTGTAAACATTAAACAATGTTTAGAGCATGTTACTATAGTTTGATCCATGAATATCATAAATAAGTGCATATATCATGGATGAAAGTATAGTTGAGCACTTTGCTCATCAAATGTGACTCTTTCATTAGTTTCATCCATATCATTTTAGAACCCATGAGATATCAATCTGGTGACACACCTTGTTCTTCATGATAAAATTCCTTACTTCTAGACACTTGTCAAAATGGATTACAGGAAGATCAGAACTGGAGGCAAATGGAATGGTGATGCAGAAAGACCAAACATACACCACAGCACAAAACTGTCATAAGTTCATCTGTCTTCCTCACCCACCACTTAACAAATCACTAAAAATTACTCAATTAATTACTTATTCTAAGTCAGATAGTTGATAGAAGTCAAACACTTCTATCACTAAAAATATGTTGCCTCCAAAATATGTTTACTTTGACATCACATCCTTTGATGTTTTCCTCTCACAATTATTGAGAAATCTGCTACTCCAGCACTCAAACTAGCTGTACCATTTGATAAAGAAGACATTTCATCAAAATAATTTACTTCTGTCTGGCATCTAATGTGCAACATGGTGACTGTTCTTCATAATACTGTATTTTCTAACCAACTGGATTCTTGATACCTACCAAAAAAAAATTTTTACTGAGTGTGGTGGTGCACACTTGTATTTCCAGAATAAGACAGGAGGACTGCAAATTTGAGGCCATCCTAAACAACCTAGTGAAATCCTATCTCAAAATACAAATTATATTATAGCTCAGTGGTAGAGAGTATAATATTCAAGCAAAATTTAAAGTATCTAAATGTAGTCAAGAATAACAATAAAATTCTGAGTCCTGAATTTAAATGACGTCTACAATGAGAGTATAGCTGAGGACTGGAGTCTTTGAAGCTATTTAATACATGTTCTATACCCCATGCATTCATGGATCTCACATACTTAAGTAAATGATTTTGACAATTTTTGCAAAGGTACTTAATGTAAAATAATTTGGAACTTGGCTGCAGTTTATATTTGAATCACAAGTCTGGAGGGCAACCTGAGTGAACCTTATATAGCCAGATAAACCTTTTTTAGGCAATGTGACATCATTTCTAATTTTAATAGTGAAATACAACAAAATTTTAGTGATAAATGATATGGAAGAATCTTGAAAAACCCAGATGAGTATAGAAATATTCTTGATAGGATGACTTGAGAATTTTGTAGGTTTCTGGCAAATGTATAGACTGCCTAGTATGTGTTAGTTGCTTTCATTGATTTTTTTTTTCACTAAGTACTATGAGTAATCCAGTTTGATTGGAAACCGAAATTTTGGAGATACTTTCCTGATATCAAAAGCTTTGAAGTAGGCCTGGTACTAACAGCTGATCTATAAATTCAAATTCTCTGATCCTCTGCTCCTTCAAAATAAAACTTTATTTCTGATAAGATTTTATTTGTTCCTTTGTTTTATGCATTTATTTTTGAGGTAAGGTGAAGGGAGAAACGCAGAGGTCTGGCTCGCCCAGGTAGCTGACACTCGGGTGTAGACACACTTGGCTCCCCGAGGTGGCGCACCAAAAGGCTGAGACTCCTCTGCCTGATCTCCCAGAAGTCCCCTGGCCCTTAATCTGTGTCACAGGATGCCTACACTCCTATCACAACTCTCCACATAACCTTCTTCACCCTTCAGATCCACCCCCTCACCTCCCTATATGTACACCTGCACTTCCGCAATAAATTAGATCTGCGCCATCAGCCGGTCTCCGCGATCATCAGTCGCGTCGTCTCCTACCTGCTGTGAGGCCCTCCGCCTCAGTAAGGTCTCATTCTGCAGCCCTGGCTGGCCTTGAACTCTTGCCAATCTTCCTGCCTCAGTCTTCCAAATGCTGGGATTACAGTTATGTGTCACAATGACCAGCTTCTGGTAACTTTTTTTTTGCATTACCAGGGATTGAGCTCAGGTCCTTGCGCTTACTAGGCAAGTGTTTATTCTACTGAGCTATCTCCCCAGGCTTTTCTGATAACTTTTAATCACTCAAAATCCACAGATTACTGCAATAATAAATGTATTTTGTCCTGTATATCTGTCAAAAACTGAGGCACGTTCAGAAATTAAATGGAGAGATAGATATATGCACACAAAGCTATACCATGTTGAAATGACTTTCCTCTTCCATATGTAACATGATATACCTTCTCCTCCACATAGGACAACATGCAACATGAAGCTTTTCCCAAAGTGTTTGTCGGTAATGTTATAGAGACAATGGCAAGAATTGGATGATAGATGCAAAACATCTATGGGAAATAATACATGCCTCTGTTAAGGAGGGTAATCTTTTTTTTTCAGAATTGAGGATTGAACTCAGGCCCTTGTGCTTGCCAGGCAAGCACTTATTTTACTGAGCTGTCTCCACCCCCTAGAACATAGCACATGGCCTCTACCCAGATGGGTAGAGAACCTTCCACATTTGACAGTTTTAGAGAATGTCAAAAATGGTTGCAATCTATTGGAGTTATTCACAGTAGCTGCAAGGTAATTAATTTTCCAGGAACAACAGATCAGCAGTCTCCTTACATAAACCAGCACTGTGGCAAGGGTGGACTTACATTGACCTCATTTGGGTCCTGCCAATCTTGGCCATACAGTGTTCGCACTGACATTCTTCCAACACATTGCAAGCCAGAATTGATATCTGCTTATTGCAACACAAATGATGATTACTGCACACTGGAATGGATGTTTGTACCAAACATGATGTCCGCAAGATGTAAAATTAAAATTTCTGTTGAGAATATGTGCAATAACTTGATAAAAAAATGAATCACGCCCTTCAAAGCGTTGTTTGAATAAAAATCATCCAGGGTCTACACAATGAAGGGAAAGGAGCATATCCAAGCCTTGACAATAAGAGAATAATCCTTCTTAGATGGGACCAGTGAACCTCTACTAGTGACATTGCTACAGAAAGCAAGAAAACAAAGGAACTGTTTTTGTTCTCTGTTCATCAAACTGACCCACTTTGATTCATCACCAGTAGCTCATTGAACTCTTCCTTCTCTTCCCCATATGTGTGCATAGAATCAAGATTTGTGTTATGATTGACATCTATACAGATATAGAAAGAGATGAGGACTGAAGCAGGCCCAAGGAGACTCTTGCTCTGCTGCTTTCTAACTTCACTCATGTCCTGCTCTACTGAAGACTGTCTTGGGAAATTACCATAGTCACACTGACTCTGTAGAAATCCCTAACCCATATCCCCCAAATAAGAACACACAACTGAGGTCTATAATTAATCTACTTTATAGCAGTTTTTGAATTATAAGTGATCAACTCTCCATTAATCATAGCTGTCCTGCTGTTCCCAGAATGTTAATTTTCATGGCTCAAACCTTACAGCAATCTTTTCATTTGCTGAATGCCTGTTTTCCTTATGTTGCCTGGCAGTGTAAAACTCTGTAAGGCAATATTTCATTTGACCCTCAGAGCAACTCTGTGAGGTAAAATGATCCTACATGCATCTTTTCACATCACATAGCTAGGAAGTGGCAATTCCAGGATACAAATTCACCATGTTTCTAAACAGAAGTGACTGATATTGTTAGAGGATGCTTGCTTTTATATATTATGATTAATGTCTTTTCAAAGCAAGTATAGGGTCATTTTGTTAGGCAAGGAGTTTCAATCCCTGCTGAAAGTGCATAGGACTGAAAGGTCACTCTTAGGAATCTTTTGAGTTAAGTATCTTTTCTCCTAGTGCTTTTGCTAAAATCTGATTAGTCATCAACATTAGCAACAACAAAGCTGAGGGCTCCCAGGACTCCTGCACTTCTTCACCCCCAATTCTGGCCTAAGTATTTGCAGAGTCCTTGCCCACTGCCATGCCCAGAAGAAGCAGAGACACTGCCCAAGTCAGAATGGCCTGCACACACAAGATGGCTCCTGTTCTGGAACAGATAAAAACAGGACATGAGCAGCCCAACTACTCTGCTTTCCTTATGTTAAGAGATTAAAGTTTTATAATGGTCCATTCCTCCTCAGAACCTTCCACAAGGTTTAAAATACTACAGATCAGTGGCAACGGGCTCATACACCTGAGATGCAAAAAATTCCACCTAAATAACCTATAAAGGCGATTCCATGTTTTACAAGTCTGCATATAGTTTCTGCAAGTCTTTACTCTGCAAAACTGAAATCCAGAGAGAGAAGTTTACTTTCCCTGAGTTCTGAAAGAGTTCAGTCTTATTTAGAAGTCCTTTATAAAAATCAGTGCATCTGGATATTAAGTGATGTTCTTATCACTTACCTACATAAACACCCTTTATGTAGGTAACCCTCTACGGACATTCACTGCAATGATAAAAATGCATTCTATTAAGTTCCCTTTCCATAGGATGCAATTGTAATCCTATCTTCTCAGGAGGCAGAAGTTGTACATATCTGAGGCAGACAGGGCAACTTGGTCAGGCTCTATCACAAAACAAAACAAAACAAAACGTGTTAAGGATGTAACTCAATGGTACAGTACAATTCTACCATGCACAAAGTGTCAGGTTCAATCACAAACACTTAAATTTCGTTTTACCTTTTCTGAAGAGTTTTCCTGGATTATTTTATTAAAATATTAGCTTTTAGGCTATCTTATGATTCTTGAACATTCCTTTATTTTTGTTCTTTTTTCACCCAACATTAAGAGCTATGAAGGTCTTCTTGTTTTGTATTATTTTGTTTATGTCTGAAAATAGAAATCTTGATTTATCTAAAGAAATAATCTGGAGCTTAATTAAAATTATTAGGAAAGAAGAATTGTATTTCATTTTTAATTTTTTAAAATTAATTCTGACTTAAAACTATAATAAAGGTGCATTTCAAAAATATAAATGACCTGGGATGGTGAGATAGCTCAGCAGTCAAAAACACCAGCTTAAGCAACCTTAGTCAAGCACACAAGGACCAGGCTTCACCCAAAGGGTGTCTGGAGCTAGCCACAAATACAAAAAAAAAAAAAAAAAAAAA
>PVKA01000429.1:0-35000 GCA_004027165.1 Ctenomys sociabilis
TAAGTGAAATAAACCAGACACACATGTGTAAATATCGTATAGTCTCCCTAGTATAACAAGCGAAAAGCAGAAATACAAAAGGAAATGTACAACAAGTAAAATCAATTGAGTCAGATAAGGCAAAGTGAATGGCATAAGCTGCAGGATACTAATCAGCTTTTCTTCTGGATGGTTAACAACCTAAGATCCCAAGTCAGAGCTGAAGAAATAGAAGAGCCACAAGGCCAGCCAACATTTTCGACCTAGCCTTTCAAGGTCAGCGAAGACTCAGGACATAGTTTCTCTAAGAATATATGCTTCCAAATGATTTAACAAAGTGAAAGATTGAATTATTTATGTATGTTATGATTTGTGTGTAGTTGTTTCTCCAAAGCCTCATGAAGTCAGGGGGCAGTTTCTGGAATTTGTGATTGATTTTTTTTAATGTATTTGGTACAGGGTCTACAGTGTCTCACTATGTAGATTGGACTTGTAGTGATTCTCCTGTTTTCAGGCTCCCGAGGGCTGGGACTACAGGAGCGCACCATCACATCCAGTCTCAATCGCCATCTCAGTGCGCCCCAATGGTAGGGCTGGCGTGGCACACCAGGGATTGAACCCCAGCTGTTGCACTCTACCTAAGCAGGTGCTTTAGTACACTGAGCTATCTGGCTGGCCCAGTTGATTCTTGATCCACTGCTGGGATTGCAGGTGTGAGTGCTACACTCTGGCCCTGGGGTGGATAATCTGCATTATAATGTAAAGTGAAGGGAGAGGTTTGCTAGAATTTGCAGTTAATGCCCTTCCCTTTGCTCTTTGCTGCCACCATGAATGACTGCTCTGTGCCATGTGCCACTCTGTCTTGAAGTCAGCTGAGTATGGACTGAATCTTCTACTAACTCTGAGCTAAATAAACCTTTCCTTCCTTCATTTTGGGTGTTGAGTATTTTGTTACAGCAAGAAAAGAAGACTAACTGAAACAATATAAATCATTGCTGAAGTTTGCTTCACAGTTTGAAGCATGATGTTTTGATATTGATTACATATCAAGCTGGATATTATATTCAAGCTAATAAGTACATCTATTTCTTGACAAATTGATCCTCCTTGTGCTAAGAAACTTAAGTCTATTGGCAAATCTCAAGTATACAACATGTGTGGGCCATCTAATTAAGAAAATTTCTGCACTCCCAAATTTTGTAAATGGAAAATCAAGTTTTACTTCAATATTTAAAGAATATTTTAATTGGTTTTTACAGTTGTGTTAATAAAGGGCTTGTTTCTTTCAATTAATAAACATCAGCGTCTCGTCTTGTATTTCATACTTGTCCCTTTGAAGCTGTGGCTTTCAGATTAAAGTTTTTGAGAATGTGAATTTCATAATGTGCCCTATGTTCTCTCTTAAAACTAGTACAACTAAAAAGGAAAACCAATCTCAAAATTTTCATTGCACTTGCTAACACAGTGCTCATCCCAACCTTAGGTAATTGAATAGGTGTCTGCGCTGAATTGTTCAGGAACTCTAGCCTAATTGGGACTCCTATTTATTTCCTCTGTCTATAAATTAATTTGGGTGGAACTAGACACTTTAAAGTGTTACCAGCTGTACGATTAAGTCAGCCAACTACCACTATGCCACAAGGAAACTGAAACACACACACACACACAGATCACAGATTCAGGCAATTTAGTCTATAGTAAATGTGATTCTGAATCCAATGTTCAGAAAAGGATATTGAACTTGTTAATATTGGATATACCAAAAATGTAAATTTGTCACAGCATAATTATATATAATTTTTGAAGAGGCTAGAAAATAGAGGTGAAATCAGAGATCAAATCAAGTCAAATTGCTATAAGTATCCAAATGTTGAAACTGGACTTAATGAGTCCCTGTAGAAGCAGGAATGACTCTTAGATCTGTGCAACAGAGGAGCCTGTACCTTCCTTATAAGATACTGTTAGGATATAAGAGAATAAAAATAAGACCATCATACTTGATAGAAATAAGCATGCATTATCATAGCTTTTACATTTTTCTTTCTTTAAAAATATTGCATATTTAAACATGTTTAAGAAGTAAATAGAAGGCCTCCACTGAGAGTCAGGTTACAAAGTTACTCAGAACCAAGTCCCCCAGCCCTGGGGACCTCACTTTGAACCTGGCTTTGAGAGGTGATTCCTCTGGATCATTTAGTTGTCTGCTACTCAACACCTTGTGCATAGACACGTTTTCCAGCTTATTTTGAGATGGTTTGTTTTCACCACCTGTGGTGTTATGGGTGGCTCTCAATCTGATACAGATCGCTCCTGCTCCATTCCTTTGTTTCTAAGAGGAATATTTATTCACATTTTTGTTGGTTACTTTAACTTTTCAACTGTAAAATGATTATAGATTTATATAAAATTGTAAAGACAGAATAGAGAGGTTTCAGAAATCCCCTTCTCCCACCATTTCCTGTTGGTTACAGCCTACATAACTCAAGTAGAATATTGAAACCAAGAAGCTGACATTGGTGCAATGCTTGTTTATAGGTGTATATCATTCCTCATGTGTGTAGGTTTGTGGACTCACCACAGTCACTATACCGCAATACACCCACGCAAAGATTCCCCTGTGCTACCTTTTTACAGTCAAAATCACCCAGCAATTTCATCATCCATACCCCTGAAAATGACTATTCTGACATTCATCTCTATAGTTTGGTCATTTCAATAATGATTATAAAGGTAATTATACATCATGTAAGCCTTTGAAATTGATTGTTTTTTCAATTAGTTTAAACCCTGTGAAATTCACCAAAGTTGTTGGATGTATCAGTGATTTCTTGCTTGTTATTATGAGAATTATTTATATATTGTATATATTGCATGTATTGTTATTGTACTGAAGTTTTTTGACCTATTGTAGGATACTTGTTTCTAGTTTTGGGATATTAATAAATCCACAATAAACATTTATGTACAAAATTTTGTGTGGCATATGTCTACACTATCCTGGATGAATGCTCAAGAGTGTAGTTGCTGGGTCATGTAAAGGTTGCATGATCATTCTAACTTTTTTCTTTGCATGTCTTCTCACTGTTAATTTTAAACACTTGATTTTTTTCCCCAAAATGACAGTGTTGCTGTATGTGCTGATGAGTGGTATTTCAGTGATTCAGTCTCTTCACATTTTCACAAGCATTTTCTGTCTCCTATTTATTTCACCATTCTGATGAGCAATGGCTATAGGTAATCATTTTAATCCACATTTCTCTGGAAGTTAATGATGTTGGATATCTTTTTATGAACTTACTTGTGATTGATCTATCTTCCTTTCTGAATTGTCTCTTCAGGTTATTACCCATGTTCTGACCACATTATGTGGTTTCCTTCACTGTTGCATTTTGATAATCTTTATCTATTTTAGATACTTGTGCGTATCAGACATGTTTACAAATATTGCCCCTGTAATAGTTCATTTTTTCATTCTTTCAAGAAGATCAGTTTTAGGCCAGTGTTTTTCATCTTATTATGTTCAATATGTCCAATTTTTGCTTTATGAATTATGTCTTAGGTATAAAGCCCAGTAACATTTTTCCTAGCCCCAGACATAGAAAATTCTCCCACCATTTTTTGTAAATGTTTTTTAGTTTTATGTTTTCATGAGCAAATTTTCAGTAAGTTATGAGATGTATGGCGGGACTTATTCTTCTTACATTATTTCCCTTTATGTCCTCTCTTATTTTTTCTTTTCTTTTAATAAAAGACTTGCATAGCTATTTTATTTCCACTGTGTGTCCATGAAAATCATCAGATGATCTGGTCTGTGTCTCCAACAATTATTTGTGATAGGAAATCTGTTAAAACTTAAACAGGGCTGAGGAGATAGCTGCAGCCTAAGCGCCTCATGGGAAGCACAAGCACCTGAGCTTGATCCCTGGCACTACATGCAGTGCTGACCCAGGAGCCCCAGAATTGGTGGCACACACCAGTAATCCCAGCATTAGGGGGCCTGAGACAGGAGGTCACTATGAGTCTGGGTAGTGTAGTATGACCCTTTATCAAATAAATAAAAAAGTTTAAAAATCAACTTTTCATAAACTTGTTGAATTAATAGTTTTACTATGGTAAATATTCTCATCTATAATCATAGTAGAGTATGTCTCTCTGCTTAGACATTTCTTCATATTTTGTTCAACATTTTATATTTTAAGTATACAGATAGTACACATTTTTTGTTAAATTTGTATCTAAATTTTTGGAGTGATTATAAATGCTGTTTTATATTAAATTAATGCACCATATACAATATGCCATAAAATAAAGTTCATTTTCTGTTTATGTATTTTATGACCTTGATGAATCTCTATGTTAATTGTAGAAATTTTACTGGTATGTTATGTAATCCGCAATTGGGATAGCTTTCTTCCTTCCTTCCTTATTTGTGTGTCATTCATTGATCTACTGCCCTCACTAGAACTTCAGTATTATGTCAAAAGTGCTCACAGTAAACATTTTTGCCTTATTGCTAATTTTAGAGAGTTATCATTAAATATATAATGTTAGCTGGAAGTTTTTTGAAGATGTTCTTTATCTAAAAGAAACATGTTCATATTTTTTCTTAGTAATTGTATCATGAATAATTGTTCAGTTTTGACAAATGTATTTGTTTCATGAATTGATACAGCCACATGATTTTCTCCTTCCCTTAGCCTCTAACAGAATGAGCTACCTTGATTCTCAGGCATTGATGCTTGCACCCTTGGACAAAGCTCACGTGCTCATAGAATATAATTTTCATGTATTGCTTCATTCTTTCTGATAATACTTTGTTAGGGATTTCAACATCTATATCCATGAAGAATGATGGTAATTAATTTATAGTATTATTATTATTATTATTATTATACTTTGTGTTTTGGTATTGGGCTGATATTGCATTTTGAAAACCAGACATGGTGGCACATACCTGCAATCCCAGCACTGGGGAGACTGGGACAGGAGGATCACTATGAGTCTTAGCTGCATACCAGAAGCCTATACCAAATAAATAAATAAAAGGATTTTATTAAAATATTTCATTTTGCTTAATGACATAAAAATTAGTCTTGCCTCTTCTTTCTCACTAAAGCAATTATGGAGAATTGTATCAAAGTTCTGTGAAATTATGTTGGTCTACAGATTTGTCTTCTGCAGGTTTCAATTTTACATACATTTATCTTAACATATACAGAGCTAATTGAATGTTTTCATATTATGTGAGTTTTGAGGATTTGTGCTTCTGAGTAATTGCTACCCCAATTTTGGCAGCAAATCGATATCCCAGCTGTCACATGTTGTCGTGTGTGCATGTTCTTAGTACTTGCTCATGTCTATGTGGGCTGTATGTGGTCCCTGATGTCACTAACTGTATGTCTTTCTCTATTGCTCTGTCAGTTTCATCTAAAAGTTCACCAATTTTATTGTTCTTCCCAAAGAACCAACTGTTTCCTTGCTTTCCTCTGTCATTTTCCTCTTCTTATTCTTATTGGTTTCTGCTTGTGTTTTCATAATTCATTCCCTTCATTTGTACTTTCCTCTTCCGCCTTCATCTTGGTCCCTGAGGTAGAAGCATGGATTGTTTAGTTTATCTTTATTCTGTATTCGAAGTTTTACAATTTTAATTAGCCAATAATAATGGTGCATATTTTTGGGATACAATGGGACGTCTTATTAATACATATGTTCTGAAAAATAATTAAATCTGGCCAACTAGCCGGTTCATCACCATAAATATGTATTACTTACTTGTGGTGAGAACATTTACACCTGTCTTTTAGCTACTTTGAAACTTGAAACATTATTATTACTTGCTCTAGTGAAGCTCTTCTGTAATAGAATGCATAACTAACTCCTACTGACTGCAAATCGGTATCTGCTGATCAACTTCTATTCTTCCTATCTCTGATCCTACACCTTCCCTCATGATAAAGGAAGGTGTTCTACTGTTCTTGAGTTGAAAACACAGCAAATTCAGTCACAAACTTAGAGGACATGATGTTAGTGAAGTCAACCAAACACAAATATTGCATAATCTCCATGTGAAATTCTCTCGTTTTAATATAAGCATTCAGTTCCAGAAATGTCCCTCTTAGCATGTTTAGATGTTTTCTTGTACATTTCTCTAGCAACCCATATGAGGCAAATGAGATAAAAAGAAGGCCAGATCTACTGCCCAGCCCCTCTGCCCTCCTTCCTCTGTCTTCAGGAGCCCTGTTTCTGATCTTTGCTTCCTGTCCTCTGTGTGACTGTCCTTAGCACTGAACAGACAAACAGCTTCTTCTCCTCTGTCAATCAAGAAGTGGGCATCTTTCATTTTTTGTATATTTTTTTTTAGGGAAGGGTCCACAGGGTGTTCAAGGTCTCACTACTAGATCGGATTCATGGGGATCTGCCTGCTTACAGCCTCCCAAGAGCTGGAATTACAGGCATGCACCACCACATCCACTCTCAATTGCCCTCTCAGGCCCCAGGGGAGAAACCCACATGGCAGGCACACAGGGATCAAACCCCCGGCCCCTGCTGCTCCTTGCAGGCACTGAGCTATTTGGCAAGCCCCATCTTTCCTTTTTAGTGCAAGCTCTCTGGATACATTTTACTTTTTCTCTTTCTTTTGTTTTGATATGTTTCCTGGAAACAAACACCCAGTGCCCAGAGGAACCTGTAGAGGTACAAATCAGAAGCTAAGTACTGTTTGCTTTTCAGTTTCTAGGGAAGACTCAGAAGAGAAGGACAGATATGCAGTGGAATATGAACACTGCTATGTGTAACTGGGAAATCAGCACACATGATTTAACTGAAAAGGTGGGAAATGAATGGGGAGAAAGGAAGGGCGGAAATTGCCTCACTTCTTTTTGCATGCCCAGTTCCTTGAGGGAATCTGTGTAGTAGCTGGTTAGATGCATCCCAGTGGCTCATACTGTGCCTCTGAGACATGCCAGTTCCCACGTGCTTTACCTCTGTCACAGTTTCCTTTAAATCAGTCTCATTGCACCCAGAACTAGATGCACCCACTAAGCAGCATGGAAACAGCTTTGCTGGAAGCACTCTGAAGTTTTCACAGTTGGCCCCCTTCTGCAAAGTATGGACATTGTCTGCAATGTCCCATGCCATATTGTACTGTGTGCTGCTCTGCTGACCATGCTCCCATCAAGAACCTGGGTCACTTGCCCTGTCCTTTCCTGCCTGGCTTTTGCTTCATGTTGCCTGCTCCGGGGCACTGGATGGTTGGCCCTATCGCCCTTGCTCCAGTTTGCTCTTGTGCAGGCACCCTTCCACATCATCCAGCCTACTCTTTCTAGTGTTACTTCTACTTCCTTGGCTTTGAGCTGCCCCTTTCAGAGTACCTCCTCACCTTTCCCAGAAGCAGTGCTAATCACCCAGGTGCCTGCTATTAGAGGAACTGTGGCATAAATTTCTGTTTTATTATATTAAGTGAAGCACATCTTTTACAGCTTTGAAAACAATTCCCCATTAAATTCTTCTTGTAAGGGTATATAACATACTGTGAATTCATAAAGTTCACTGATTATTTTGATTTAAAGTTGAAGAGAAGTCAGGGAGCCAGGAATCTATTTTTCTTTATCTCATTGTGTCTGCCATGCAGGAATTCCAATACAGACTGCAAATTAGAATCACTCTGGACGTTGAACAGAACTAATGCCCGCTCCTTCTCAGAACAGTTCAATCAGAAGCTCGTGGATGTGGAAGCTGGGAAAATGATGCCATTATCTCCACCAACTTCTAGTTTGGAAATGGAAATATATTTCTACACACTGCTAATAAATGAGCATGATTTGAGATTCTACTTGAGTTTTGGAAAGATTGGATATCTCACACTAGCTGAAATAGAAAATATCTTAATTATATGTATCCAAAAGAATAACATTATTCAGTAATTATGGGTCTCATAACTCATCACGTCAACAAAATAATGAACACACAGCAGACGCTTCCTCATGGGCAGGTCAGTGAGGCTTGGGTTTTGATGAGTTCTGAATTCTTTTGCAGAGAGAACACATAGAAAACATTTGGGTTTCCAATCAGATGAGGACAAGCTACCACACTGAAGTCACCCTTTTCCTTTGGGAGTTTTATTTTAAGGAATCAGGCTACTGGATGTTCAGCCCTTATAAAAATTGAGTCTTGCTAGCCATGAGAACAGGCAGAATCTTGCTGCCACTTTCAGTGCCCGGAGAGAGGAGAGTAAGGCTGATTTTTTTTGAGAATGGGGATTGAACTCAGGCCCTTGCACTTGCCAGGTAAGTGCTTATTCTACTGAGCTATCTCCCCACCCCTAAGGCTGACTTGCAGGAGGAAGCTGTTACTTTCTTCAGAGATACCTGTCTTTGAACACCAGAGTGTGGCAAGAGCATCACTGACTTCCTGGCATATTAGCTGAAGGCCCTGAGTTCCAGCAATGCATGAGCTCATGGGCTTGGGCTCTACTATGTGGTTGGGCTCAGGGTCTAACTTGCTTTGATTTGTAAAAGAGCAATTGCTGAACCTTGTAGCCCTCGACCCATGCCTCATCACTGATTTGTCTGGGAGCTACCTAGGTGTAGCGTGGCCAGGCATAGTATCACTGAGATGCTGCTGACCCCACCTCTGCCCACACACCCTGCTTCTTTATGCCCACCTCTCTGGACAGTGATGCTGAGTCTCACCATCTATTTCCCTTATTCATGGAATAGCAACAGTTAGGATCTGAGCAGTCCACCGAAAGGATTATGTACCATCAGAGTGAGGGATGAAGCCTCTCTCAGCAGAGTGCTTCTCCAGGCCTCAGTTCTCCTTTCTTCATATGGGTGAGTGAGCTGACTTCAGTCTCAGCAATGTGTAGAAAGGAACATGAACGTTAAGAATGCTGATTTCTGGGGACATCCATACCTGTTTTCTACTCTGCTTAGTGTGCACTTGTGATACATAATGAATACACTCCTCCTGGAGAACTGGTGTGGACACACGTACGCAGGGTGCCTTGGTCTTTGGTCCTTCCTCTTTCCACCTCTCCTTTCCCAGATCCTCTTCCCAACTCTGCAGCATGTACCACCCTATTTCCTGCCACCTCTTCATTTTGCTCTTTAAATTATTTCCAGTTTGGGATTTCCTAAGTTGATTAATCTATTTCTCCCTATAAATATCTGTACATAGGATCTCTATTTTCAGATTAATACATAGATAGCCAACCATATCAGGTCTGGCATAAATTTGTTAAGGTTTAACATTCAAAAGTGTTCCATGGATACCAAAAGTAATTTTCCACCTATCACAGGCCTCCATTTCTGGGTTGGTTATGTCCAGAAGGTGTGCCTGGGGGGCAGGCACCTCTCCAGGGATGAGAGGACAGGGAAGGCCAGATGCTCACAGTGGTGGGGGTGGTGACCGGTGACTTATGGAAGAAACACTCAAAACCACCCAGACTAGAGCTTACTTTTTTCCCTGTACTTCCTGTGTTTTTTTGGTTTGGTTTGATTTTTCTTTTATGTATTTAATACACGGTCTCACTACACAGCTCAGACTCATAGTGATCCTCCCGTTTTCAGCCTCTCCAGCACTGGGATTACAGATGTGCACCATTACCCCCAGTCTCAGTGGCTGACTCAGCACCCCTGGGATTAGAGCCAATGCAACATGTGGTGCTGGGTCTTGAACCCCAGTTCCTATCCTTCCATTGTTTTTATTTAAAACTCAAAAGTTTTTTCTTCAAAACTTCCTTATTTTAACAGGATTATATTTTCCCCCTAGGCTGTCTACCACTCAGAAGCACTTTGGGGAAACAGATAAATTACACAATATCCATGTGAGCGCATGTGTATACACACTGGCATACACATGTGCACATGCAGAGCAGGGAAAAAAACCACACCAAATGGGGAGACTAGTAGCTGAGGCTTTACTTTGAGCCCCCATTTCCAGGGGTGATAATATGATAGCAGTCCGGCATGAGACCTCACTCTGCAAATGCGTGTGCACCTTGGTCCTCTTGTGCCTAAACTAAGCAAGACCCGCTTTTCCTGGAGTCTGGCTGGCTGCTAATGGTCACAAACTCTAGTGAAGAACTGCTTTCCTCTGCCTTTAGCATGGCTGGGGTTCATCTAGCAGGTCTGTACTGCTGCTTGGACAAACAAAGTGTTAATGATTTTTTTTATCTTAAGAGACAGGGGTTTGCTATGGGAAAAGTAGAAAAAGTAGCCAATAGTGTACTATATCCAGGCTTTTATACTGATTTCTTTATTCATTCTGTAATTATTGGGCACCTACCATGTGCAAAGCAAGTGTAGAGTTTGGGAGGAACTTGTAAAATAAACCACTCAGATTGTTGCACATGCCAGCTGACACTTGAGGGACAGCACAGCAACAATACACATAAAATATATGCAAAGTAAATGGTGGATGTCACAGTGAAAAGTGTCATGGATAAAATCAAAGGTACTGCAAGACAAGGAGGTCAGGAGTTGGGAAAGGCAGTGCATTTTTTAAAATTCGCTCTGAGCCATTGGCCTTATCCGCACCTCTGTCTAGACCTAGGCAGAGCCTCATCGGTGTTCCAGTTCTTTCTGAGTCATGAGTGAGGGACTGAGCCTGGGATGAGTTCTTAGTCCAGCTGCTCAACACTACTGCTGCTTCTGTCTTTTCTTGTGGCTCCAGCTTCATCAAATTAAATGTTACACTTCAGAATCCTAAATTAAAGAGAAAATCCACTCCATGACAGAGAACTCAAGGAAGTGGGGTACTGACACCAACAATGCTGGACATGTCTCTCCCAGTGGTTCAAATAAGTCCCAGTAGAAAAGATCCATTGTTTTCTCCTGAGGAAGGATCCATGTAGGCCCAGGGAGGACAACATTTCCAGGCTGCTCTGTTTTGAGCAGCCAGAGCTGGCCAGGTCCAGCACCGTCAGTGTCTGCAGTTGGAAAAGGAGGAGCCAGGGCTACTGGTGCCACCTTTCAGGCTGAGGCTGAGCCACTTGGCAGTAAGGATTCTCAGCTGGGGCCAGGTATTTAACTCTTTCTTGGAATTTCTCCTAAGCAGAGCCTTGGGCGGTCATAGTTTTCTTGTCCGACCTGGTTCATTTTGCCATTCTACTCTCCTTAAATTCAATTATTTCTTCATAAAAAATTCTGAAATATGAACCATTATTTATCTTTTTTATTAATTTTACTGAGAAACAAATAGCAATGAGGCAGTTTCAAAACTGATTAGTAAGACAGTTTCAATAATTAATACATTGCATATTGTTGCCTCGTGGTGGTTATTCATAGTACAAGATGCAGACATAATATTCTATCCAAACACTATTAGCACAAATCTTTCTTCTCATTGAATTAAGAGAAAGCAGCTCTATATCTATCCTATTTTATATATACAGATATAAAATACTCCTTTATCTGTATCCCCTTTTTCTTTGTTTGGTTTTGTCAGAGATGGGTATTCTATTGCCTTCTAAATATTGTATTTATCTAACTTTGTATATATTTTCAACATTTTTTGTTCTATCCCAAGCTGTCAGCAGCACGCAACTCTTAAATTCAGGAACCATAGAGACCTATTCAAACTTAATCTTTATGTCCAATCTAAATATTGCAAAATAGTGCATTGCCTTTAAAAATCAACCATTTTAACTTGTAATTATCCATTAGTGAGATTTTTTTGTGTACTCTTCTAACAATTCTTGTCAATAATGTAAATTCATCTGCATTTATTCTATTAATTAGCTTATACACTTCAGTTTACATTTTCTGTTATAATTTTCTGTCGATCACAAATTGGCCATCTTTGATTCTCAAAGCGTCTAACTTCATACCTCCTCTACAGAATATGCTTCCTTGTCCTGTGTACATTTTATAACCCCCACCCTTCAAACCAGAATAAAATTGACATTAAGCCTCCTCTGACAACTTCACAACTCACTGATTCCCTTGTAAGACCGATATCCATTGCCTATATCTTGCTTAAGTCCCAGATGTTGTTTAGGTGAGAAGTTTAAAGCCACGAAAAAACAAACAAACAAACAAACAAAAACTGTGCCCTCATGAGTAACCCATAAAATAGAAGAATGCAGTGCTATCATAAACTGCAGTGATTTTATATTTTATAAATATTGAGCAATATGTATAAATTTACTTATGGTCTCTCTCAGATACTATTCAATTTATTCAAGATAAGATTTCTATTTGAAATATGGCTTACAAACTTCCAAGTAAAATGTCAGTAAGATTGGGCTTTGGAGTTCCCAAGCCCCTTACTTTTCAGTGAGAAAAATAAAATCTATTTCCTTTATGTTCACAGATAACTATGCTACAATTTTAAAGTAAGGCCAAGTCATGGGAATACTATTTTCTTAAAGTTAAACCAATACCATTAGGAAAAAGATATAAGGAAAAATACATGTACATAGGTGTTATGTAGATTTTCCACTCTATGCAGGAAGATACAAACAAATGCCAGGAGACTTGACAACATCCAAATTTCAGTAAAGGTGATATTATTGGACAGTGACTGCAGCTGGGAGGCAGCATGTGATTGATTGTGTGTCTGTGTGTGTGTTGGGGGCAGCCGGAATGTTTTATCCAAACTTTCTGAACTAAAAAATGAGTGAGTAAAAGAGGTGAAAAACAAGAGTTGCATGGTAATCACTGTTCTGGAAGGAGCACTCCACACGTGATGCTGGAGAACACTTGTTGCTCACCAGATTGCCCACACTCTATGAGAAGGGACTCTTGCCCTGAGTTGAGTGACTGTGATAAGTGTGTTCTCAGACTGTCTCTGGGTACATATCTCTACCTTTTTCTCCAATAATCTTATCAGTTGTGGGAATCAAAAATAATGACATAAAATATACCATGCAGTTTTAAGTATTTACTTTAAATTAATTAATTAATTAATACAGAGTCTGGCTATGCAACTCAATCACATGGTGATCCTCCTGTCTCAGTCTCCCTAGTGCTGGGATTACAGACATGCACTACCACACCCAGTGTCAGGCGAGCACTGTGCACCAGGAGTTCTGGGGCCAGTATGGTATGTGGTATGAGAAATAGAACTCGTGGGATCTTCAGCTTGCCAGGAAAGCTCTTAGACTGCTGAGCTATCTCCTCAGCCCTTATTTGTTTATGTAATTTAAATGTAAACTGATAGGTTTTTGACAGTGTTACAGCAGAGAAACAGGCAGAAGGAAAAAGAGAAAGGGGCTTTATTACAAAGGGAAAGGGGCTTCATTATCTTAGAGGACACAAAAAGAATTTGGGAAGATAAGGATTTCTCTGGATTGGAACAAAGGGAGGCTGAGGCTTTTATGGCCCTTTGCCAGGGGTGGGGTTTGAAGGGGATGTTCACATATACCTGAGGAGCTGATTGGAGCCTTCCAATCAGGAAAGGTGAAAGGAAATTGCACCCTGGGCTGAGCTGGAGAAGAAGTGGGGAGGTGGTCTCTGGGAAGATGAGCTATTGTTTTAGGGCTTCAGCCATATTGGGTGACCACCATAATAATTCAGCAAATCATACGAGGGCCATACCCTATCATAAACTTTTTAAAAATGTATTTAGTACAGGGTCTACAGGGTCTCACTACACAGATCAGCCTCATAGTGATCCTCCTATTTTCACCCTCCCAAGCCCTGGGATTACAGATACGTGCTACTATGCCCAGTATCAATCATCGTCTCAGCATGCCTCTGGGGCAGGCCAGCATGGCAGGTGGGGAATGGCATCCCTGTCCCTGCACCTGCTCTAGTCTGCTGCGTCATCTGGCCACCCCCGAAATGTAAACCTTTAGCTACTTCATTTTCTGAGTATTTATTAGATGTACTATAATTATGTAAATATATTAATTTAAAGAAAATAGTTGTTGGAATGAATGCTTCTTAACATTCATTTCAAGAAATGTTTCAGCTAATACAAAGATTAATATGACACAATATCTGTTCCACCTACTTTATCAGCAAGTAAAACCCAAATATAAATATAGTGATACATGGTATAATCTAAATCTACAGATGTAGAGAATGTATGATAAACTGTTACAGTTTCATGTAGGATCATTTTATATTCCATCCATTTAAAATTCTCTGCACTGATTTGTTATTAAATATATAGTACCATACAATATGTTGATTTATGCTATACATTTAAAAAATTGACCTCTTCCTTATAGAATTTCACTCCATTTCAAAACCTAATCAGAGATAATAACATAGTAAATTCAACCATTATTTTATAAAAATATAAACTCCATATCATCTAAATATCTAGCAAGTGAAATGGACATTATAATAGTTATAAACTATGAAGCAGCCACTAAATAGTGTAGAATTAAATTGTTCTATAAATTAAATATTTGTAGAAATGCATTGACTTATGAAACCCCTCCAGACACATTACGTGATTTAACAAGTTTATAAAATAGCATTTATCAATATATTTAAAGGAAAAATATATTTTATTTCTACAATGAGTTTAAAATTAAAAGCACAGGAGTGTATCAGTTGATGCACAAGTAGCATATCCATTTATGATAGGAAAATGTTTTTCAAAAGAAATAGAACTTTATCAATTGGATAGAGAATATTCAAAAAAATTCTATACCTAAAAGTTTACTTAATGGTAGGAGCTGTGGTCTTTTCTCTTGCAAAGAGAAATTCTCATTTCTGTTACCAATGCTTTGTTACAAGTTCTATTACTTGCAAAAAGACAGGGAAAAAGGGCAGAGCAAATAAAGGAATTTCCATAATTCTCTACTTAGTGAATCTGCAAGATTTACAAAAGACTCTTAGATAAGCAATTTGCAGGATACATGATAAGTGTGCCAAAACATCTAATTTCTGTATGCAATTACGAACAACATAAACATATGGTTATAAAAATTAAAAATAAAATAATATATATTAAGTAAAATTTATCCTAAGGGAGAGAGGAAAAGGAGGGAGACCGGCAGTGAAAGAGAGAGAAAAAAATGCATGTTGATATATTTCATTCACATTTTCTATGTCATATGTATGTTTTCTCCCTCCCATACCAACCAGTTCTCTAATACCACTGACAGTGTTCCTTAGTCAGGTGTAATAACCAAGCACTGTGAATTTGTGGTTTATAGAAAACAAATTTATCACCTATGTTCTGGAGGCTGGAATCTGAGGTTAAGGTATTCATTAGTTAGGGTCTGAGGAGGCACCCTACCATTCTGCTAACAGCCAACTTCCATCGCATCCTCTTGTAGCACAAAGGGTGCTGGCTCTCTCAGTCTTACAAGGTAATGAATAACTTCATGGGGCCACTCTCATAACCTAATTATCCCCAAAGCCCCACTTGAGAACATCACCACACTAGAGATTAGAATTTCCAATATGATTTTGGAGATACACAAACACATACTCCCCTACATTGTCCTAAATGTCAATTCAATTCTGACCCTGCCTACTTAATTAGCTTCAGGTCTTACAATTTAACATTCAGCTGTACAGAACTTATCCCATTTCTGGTGCCAAATTCTTGTGCCCTTTTCTCTCCAGATGATAAGATATCATGAGTTCCTGAAACCCTTTCAGTGGATGATGCAATTTGTCAGAATGACTCAGAACTCTGACAAACAGGTTACTCACTATTAAGTTTCTTCACAGGGTACAACTCAGGAGTAACCAAATGGAAGAAATGCAGAAAATGAGATAGGCAGATTGGAGCCAGGAGCATCCTTATACCCTCCCGCACGCCACAGTGCAGAACCTTGTTGTGCTCACAGGGCTGGGAGTATTCTGAAACCCATTGTCCCTGGATTGATAGGTGCCCATTATCTAGGCACAGTTAAGTAAATTAATGGCCATTGTAGATAACTCCATTTCTAGTGCCTTCCCTCTTCTCAGTGGTGGGCTTGAAAATCCCAACCCTCTAGTCTGTCATTTTGGCTACTAGTCCTCAATCTGACACTACCTAGGGGACTGGAAGCCATCAGCCATCTCATGAGGGTAAAAAAGGGTTCTCTTCACTCTTGAATTTCAGGATTATAGAAGAGGTTTACAAAGAACACAGAAGAAAGGAAAATATGTAGCAAAAGATGCCAATATCAACCAATAAGTTACAGAGGTACTTAATTATATATTTATATACTTACTTATTTAGTTAGTTTGCAGTACCAGGGATTGGCCATGGGACGCTGTGCTTGCTAGGCAGGTGTTCATACTGCTGAGCTATCTCCCAAGTCTTACAGGGGTTTAAGACCTTTGTGTAAGCAATCAGGGAGCAAGACAAAATGTGTAAATTCTACAAAAAATGGTATGGCTTGAATTTGAAAACTGTAAACATTCTACAATAATAGAATTCATAGATTAAAACACTCAACATAGCAGATATTTAAATCTTTCCAAAGCATAAGTTCAATACAATTTCTGTTCAAGAATGAAGATCTATAGATGTGAATAAGATTTAAAATAATTTGCAGAGGAGCTAGAATACCTAATCCAAATTTTTAAAAGATCAAGATAGGAAAACCAGTATACCCTATTTATTATAGTTACATAATTAAGACTCTTGAAATCATATTCAAAAATTAAAAGTAATAACCCATAATTCAGGTGACTGACACAGTATCAAAAATAAGTATATTCATTTGCTACTGATGTGGATTAGAATTGTTACTGCATGACTTTTTCTTAAAAGGAATTTAGCAATACATATGTAACTGCCTCAGAAATATTTAATATACAGGGTGGGGAAATAGCTCAGTAGCACAGCTCCTGCCTGATAAGCACAAGGTCCTGAGTTTGATTCCACATACCAAAAAAGTAAAAATAATTAATTTGAACTGGGGAGATAGCTCAATGGAATAAGTGCTTGCTTGGCAAGCACTAGGTCCTGAATTAAATCCCTGGCACACCCTCCCCCCTCAAAAAAAAAGAAGAAAGAAAGAGAGAAATATTTAATGTACAGAAATCTTTCTAAAATTGACTAAAATAATTGACAGGCTTTTTTTCGTCTTTTTGAGACAGGGTCTCAGTATGCAGTTCAGGGTGGCCTTAAGCTCACTTTGTAGCTCAGGCTGGTCTTGAACTCACAACAATCCTCCTGCCTCAGCCCCCGAGTGCTGGGATTACAGGCATGTGCCACCACACTCGGCCTGACAGGCGTTTTTTGTAAAGGAGTAGTATGCTTGCTGTAGTGGTTCTCATGATTAAAACAGCAGAACATTACTGAATACTCCCTACTTGTGTGGCCCTCTTAGCTTCCCTTGAACTAACTCAGATGCCTTGTTTCCTAATTATTAAAGAAGCAATTAGGGTTATCACACATATCTGAGGTCTCCACATTTGAACGCTGCAGTAACTGCTGATATGTACACAGCTGGCAAAATCTTGGGCTCTCCAGGAATCTCAGGGGAGACTACATGGCACTCGGGTCCTCCACTAGAACTCTTGATCCTGTAAGTCCTGATAGCTTTGGAAAAACAATGGTCATGATCAAACTTACCATTGCCACAATTAGCCCATACCTATAAACCTGGGAAAATCAATCATTTAATTGGTTATAACTTTTAAGGTATGCCTCCATTTTTAGTTAGTTATGCCAAGTCATTTGGTTCTGATATTTTCAACTATAATCCTTTTCTGAAAGGTTCTCACTGAACCAAGCTGGACATTTGAAACTCCTGTGAGCATTGCTACCACTGTTTTGTTGATTTATATCATCTCAGGGGAAAGACGCACAACTAAGCACTTGTTATGGGCACTTTTGAGAGAGTCAGGATGCAGTCATGAGCAAAGGGGGTCTGATCACCAGCTGTGTGGAACAGGCAGTTCAGGCAGATCAGATTGAAAAGTTCCATTCGAAGTACATGATGTTGGCCCCACCTACAGGACACACTGAGATGGTGAATGTGACTGGGTGTGGTGGCACACACGTGTAATCCCAACTCTTGGGAGGCTGAATATAGGCAGATCACTATGAGTCCAATCTACATAGTGAGACCCTGTAGACCATTACTAAAATACAAAAAAAGACAAAGTAAATGAAAAATTACCACTCAAGTACATTAACTGGCCAAGGCAGCTTTGCAAGCAAATATGTAGATGTGATATTGTAATATTTATCCTTCACATGAAGAGTCTGGAGCAAAGACCCTGAGATGAACTTAGAGAACAAGGTCAGCTGGAGGCCAGGATAACTACAATGCACTGAGCAAGACTGCTACAGGAGGGCGCTGCAGGATGAGTTGGAGAACACAGTTTTCAGGCAATGTCAAACACTGGGAATTTTGTCTTCCATGCAAGAGTGGGCTACCTATATGTGGGGGTCTTGTAGCACAATATGATTTTCACTGTCCTCTGTATATTGGGGCCAACCTGGCTGTTGTGTTGAATGGGTTGGAGGGAGACAATTGTGGAGGAGAGATTCTGTTTAAGAGGCTGTGGGACTGGCCCAGGTGAGATATGGGTGACAAACTAATGGGGAAGACAGTCTAATGGGTAATTACAATTGTCAAGAGGATCCCTAGGAACAAGTGTAGGATGCTATAAGACCTTATATCAGGCTGATCTAAATTACATTGAAGATTAAGAGAACCTTTCCTGTAAAAGTGATGTTTAATCTGAGAGCTGAATAATGAGACAAATCTAGGTAGGTAAAGAGAGAAAGACTGCCAGGGAAAAGAATAGGAGATTAAAAAACTAGTTCTTTTAAAGAGTTGAATAGAGGGCTATGTGGGTAAAAAAGTTTTTGTGGTTTTTTTTTTTCCAAAGGAAAAAGGCAATCTACAAAATACAAAGCTTCATCCATGACTGATCATATAGTTTTGTCCCAAGGCATTTGGATATTATTCTGGATAAAAGAAATCTAGAGGATTGTTAAGGTGAGTGGGTTGCATGAGTTTTGACAGTGAGAGATTACTCTAGCCGTTGTTCAAGATTGATTACAGAAAAGCAGGGCAAGAGGGAAGGCAAACAGCTAGAAAAGTATCTTTGTGGCTTTGGGGAGGGTAGCACAAGGGACTGGGTAAGTGGTGGTGAGGGTATGTCAGGGGTCAGGACTCAGGGATGTGCAGGAGGAAGAGTCAGTAAGAGTTGGTGATTCAACCAGATTGTGAGAGGAAGGTCGCTGTAAAAGTAACTTCCCATCTATTTTCTGCCTATCTCATCATATAGTTAAGACAGAAAAGGCCCAGGTAGACTAGGATGACAGCAAACAAAAGTGAATGAAGGCTGATAGTGGAATTTGTTAATTGTTTAAGGTAATATGGGAATAACTTAATGAAAGAGCACCCGGTGCAAGATTCAAGTCTCATCTTGGTATACCCATAGTCCCTGTGCTTCTGGCTTCTTTTGCTGCTCCCTGATGTGTGAGCATGATCTGGAATTTCTTGTGAGAATTTTTAACTCCATCTTTGCAGTTCTAGCACAAATTCATACAATTTTCAATAAGACACTGCATATTTTGTTAACATTTATATGCATAAGATGATGGTCTGATAGATCTGTGCTCCATACCCCGTCATTCATCTTCCTTTTAATCATTTCCATTCTCTGGACCCATCCTTGTAGATGTGTATAAACACTCTCACCTTCACTGTGTGTGGGGTGCATGGGATCACTGCAAGGGTATTGACAGTTCACTTATCCCTGTACCTTTGGATGTTTTCAGTGTTGACAGATTTTGCCACCATAGAGAGCTGCTTTGAGTGGCACAGGGTTTCCCAAGTCTGTGGCAGCTAGGCTGCAGGAGAAACTTGACTGGCCTCGAGATCCACACAAGTTGTTAATGCCCACTTCCCAGAGTGTGGGGTGGGTCCTCCAGGTGTGACCTCTGTCTGGTCTCCAAGGCCCCTCTGACCCCGCTCTGCTCTACCTTCTGGCTGCAATCTTTCTCTTCTGTGTTCTTCTGCCATGATGGCCCTGACTTGGGGCCAGGTGACCCTGAGCTGACCATTTCTGAAGTGCTGGGACTAACTCTCTTCTCTTTAACTTGTGGGGATCGAGTGTGGTGTCCTAGCAACAGGAAACCTAACGAATGCTAGGTCCCTGGCTGCGAAGGGCAGTGTTGGCTTGTAGGCAGGCTCCCTCCAATACATCCAGGAACGCGAATCTGCTCCAGGGCCTGAACAAGGCACCTCCAGGTGGTGTGCAGCCCCACTGGCTCCTGTCAGTAGTTGATATATTAGATGTGTTAATCTGTGAGAAATGTGAAATACAGTTGCATATTTTTTACTTCTTTGCTTATACAGCAAATTGAGCACCTTTGATATATTTACTGGCCATTAATGCCATTTGTAGTTTGGATCATTTTTCAGTTCTGTCCTAAAAGTTTTTCTTTGATATATTGGAATTCTATATGAATTCTGGAATCTGGCTCTAATGCATTCTTTTTGTAAGTTTTTATTTGTAGTAGTACATGTTTTCAGTACACAGCAATTACATTCATCATACAAAATGGGTATACATAGCCCCTTAATTCATTTCCCTTTCCCTTCCCTCTCCTCTTCCCTCTATCCTTGGTCTCCTTTCCATTTGTGAAAGATTTATCTCTTAGTCATAATGAATGAATATCTTCCCTTAGTTTCGGGCTTGCCTTTTCTCATTCTCCTAATGCTGTCTTTGCTAGTTAGATATTTTTCATTTTCTGAACCTAAATTTATCATTATTTGAATATATTGACTAATAAATCTTCCATGTCCTTCTGTGGTAAAGTGTTTAGCTGAAATGGTCTGAGGTATGTCTCTCATCTTTGAATAACTTAATCCACCCAGAATTGATACTTGCTTTAGGTGTCCAGTAGGATTCGAATTGCATGTTTTATTCTCTGTGTTTAACTAACTGTTGCCATGTCTTATGTTTGCTAGCTGCTCCTTTTCTTTGTGGTATGCAATGCCTCAACTTTTCCGATCTATTATTTGAAGTTGTTATGTAGATTTATTTTTTATGTATTTAGTACATGGACTACAGGGTCTATGGCTCGCATTGTATAGACAGGACTCATAGTGATTCTCCTGTTTTCAGCCCCAAGTGCAGGGCTTACAGGCATTCCCCACCATGCCCAGTCTCAGTGGCGGGGCCAGACTAGCTTGGCATGCAGGGGATTGAATCCCAGCTGCTGTGTAGATATTTTTAATACATAATTTTAAGATGGCCTTTCTAACTTATGATCCTCAAAAATATTTTCTTGTGAATTTCGTTGATTGTATTTAAACATCTAAGAAAACTTTATACCTTTATGATTCTAATTTTTCCATAGTAAAACTTCTCAAGTGATTTTGTTTTAATGCTTCTCAGTTATACTGTATATGATGACATATGTGGTCATTGTCTTCCGTTATACTTAGGTAACCTACTATTTTGTAGTAATTTCAAATATTTAATAATCCTATTTACTTTTATAGGTGAGAAAAAATCAGAAAGTGTTGGTTAATGTTGCACTTGCATTATCATTAAATTCTGACTAATTTTAATCATCTGTACAGTCTGTTGGCTTTACTAGTTAAGATATCATAAAATTATGTTTTTACAATTCCTATGATTTCTTTTGTCTTACAATATTAAAAAGAACCTCTCTAAACTGTGAATAAAATTCCTTTTCAGTTAGTGCTGGAGTTTTGGTCCAGGCTTCAAACATGCTAGGCAAATCTCTACCACTGAGCTTTATCCCTGCTCCAGAGAAAAATTTTGACAGTAGGCATCATTATTTTATCCAAGCTTTCACTAAATATGAATTCGTAAATATATCCTCAGTAATTTAAAATATGTTTAATTCACAAATTTTTGAAAAAGCTGAATGATCTTTATTATTTTCTGTATCTGTAATTAGTATAGTGATTATTGTAGGGTTTTTCCCTATTAAATCTATTGATTTAGCAAATGAGATTAGTGTATTTTCTCACTAAGCCAATCAAGCATTCATAAAATAACCTCAGATTTCAATTATGGTCTATCAATATAGATTGACAGACATTTTAAAAAAATATTTCTTAGAATTTTTCATGCCTATATGTGGTAATCTGAGCAACTAATTTGAAAATAACAATATGCAATATAATAACCATTGTTAATTTCTTATCTTATTTTGAAATTCTGTACAATTTTTATTGTTCTTTTTCACTTAAGAATTAAAAAAATATGAAAATGAAAATGAGAAAAATTTTGTCAGCTTTTCAGGGAGAAGGTTTGATTATTTGTGCAATTTGTTAACCACATTTTTTCTTGAGTGCTCTATTGATTTTTAGTTCATGGTTAGTTTTAACTTCATATAAATGAATTTGGAATATATCCTCCTTTTTCTGTTCCTTGAAAGACTATGCAAGCTTGAAATTGTGTGTCTGATGAAACTCACCTTTAGAACTGTGGAATCAAGTTCTTCTTTGTGGAAAGAATTTACGGAACTGAGTCAGCATATTTTATCATTATACAAACATCCACATGCTTGCAGCTGGGGCTTAGGCAAGTAGGTACCTTAACTCGTTCCTCAATACTGCTCTTCCTAATGTGTAGCCTGAGAGTTTTTATTCCAGGGTTTAGTAGTGCCCAGGAATACTAAGGAGATGCAAAGGCCCAAGCTCGACTCTGACAGCAGGATTCGAGGTCTCCAGGGAAACTCAGCTCACTTTCTCATCCACACTGCCATTTCTGTGTTTTTTCTGGCCTCTTAAGTGTTGGAGACAGGGTCCTGGAACAAAAAAATCATAGGAAAGAACATGTGTCAACCTGCACAGATTCCTTGACCTGCAGTCTGAGCAATGGGCTCAACTGCATTCCCAAGGTTTGAGACAAGAGCTCACCTGTTTTCCCAGGTCTGTGCAATGTGTGAGATCCTGTTTATCAGCTTGGCCTTGCCAAGCTATTCCATTGCCAAGAAAACAGAGAAGGCTTACTGTTAACTAGGGCAAATGTTGGGCACATGTTCAAGACTTTCTGTATGTAATCTTGGAACCAATAAATGTAAATACTGAACCAGCAGCTTAGTCCTCCCAATCCCAATTTCCTATGTTTTCATTCTCTCTTCCCTCTACACTGTTCTCCTCTGTTAGGGTTTGACCCCATCATCTAAAAATTTCACATGTTAAACAATCATTACTTCATTAATCCTATATGTCTTTTTTAGGTGTTAGCATTATCACGTTATTATTACTAAGAAAACAGGGTTCCCTCCTTTGTCAACCATATTGCCAGTGAAGAAAGACGCATTTTAATTTTCTGAAAAATTCCATAAGAAATATAAACTGATGCCAAGAAGATAGGTACTCAAGTTTGGAGCTGAAATCCAACAGCTTCTTATGAGGCACATAAGCTTTACTTTAGTGAGCTTCTGAGAACTGACTGAGTCCTCAAGAGGAATGTCCTAGGGGTAGCTGGAGAGGGCATAAGATGGTTCCCTAGGGCACCAGAGAATGGTAATGTGTAGTGTGGGACTTAAATAAAAAGGAAAGCAGTACTCAACTGTGCTGAATATTGTTGGAAAATCAAAGGTAGTGAGAGCAAATCACTATCCACTAGAATTAGTGGTGTTGAATCATTGGTGATCTACCCTGGCAGCACTTGACAGATCTCTTACTCCTGATGATTAAGCACTGAATGTTGGGTATGTCACTGTCTCATTTTTTTGAGACATAGATTCTGGGTGGAAGTAAGGCATTGAATACAGGTTAGGATATAACAGCTCCTAGAAAAGTCTATTCTAAGGCAGAAGTTAATTTTTTAAACAGCTAGTAAGAATTCATGGAGGTTCAGGGAACACTGGGAATCTAGTTGACACCAGGAGATCATTAGGCCATAGGGTGAAATCAGTAGCAGACGTGCCATGATCCTAAGTTAGATGAGCTGACTGCTCTTTTTTGTCCAGCAAGACAAGATGACAGAGATCTGCTCAAAAGCAGGCCTCGCTGTGTCTTGGAGGACTGTAGGTGAGGAGCACAGTCCTTGCCTTGTGGCCACATCTTCTCTGTGCACTCCAAGTAAAATCACCTTCTGAAGCCCAGAAAAGAGCAGATGATAACTGAGAAGTTATGAAGAGGTGTAGGAATGTCAGTGGACATCTCTTGCAGTATCAAGAAGTTGGTTTTAATCACTATCATACCTGACTCACTAAGCAACCAAGGTACATGCAGGGCAATGTGTATAGTTAGTCTAGGGCTCAGCATTTTCCTAAGACAATGCAATTAAAGTATGTGGCAATTGACACTTGAGTTAGTCAAAAGGAAAAAAGTAGAGTTAAGCGCAGTGTAGGAGATGGACAGGGAAGAAGATGAGAATGTGAACAAAAAATCTATAAGGACAAGGAAGGATGGAATAATATAGCAAGAAAGATGAAAGTATTTCTAATTCTTAGACCTGTCAATTAGCCTTTTCTTTGCTAAGAAGCTGGTAGTGTTAGTGGGTTGTATTCATGTAGTACTTGACCACAATAAGCTTGCTTCTTAAGGGCCCCTGGTCATAGGTGGTTAAAAGAAGAGCCCCAGAAGTTGGCTCCTGTACAATTTGATGCCATCAGCCCAGAGTTGTAGGCACCAGACTAAACATGACACAAGGGGTCACTATGAAGACGCTGTTCAAATAAGACCCCTGTGATCAGCCAGTACAGTGCATTTTATTTATGTGTCTGGATGAGGAACACAGACAAAGAGGTGTGTGTTGTGGAGATGAGGGGCATGAAGCACCTGTGCAGCCACATCCCTAGGATGGAAGCTCAGCCCAGCAGATATTGCAGTGCTGGTACAGCCCGCTGAGCTTTTCTGCCTGTCACATTAGTCACATGGTCTCCACAATGTGGCTCAGCTCTGGAGCAATAGAGCTTTGTACTCTCTGTTCTGGAGAACTCAGATTTCCTTGCTAAAATCCCTTTGTGCTTACTCACTGAGAGCCTATAAATAGCTCCACTGTTTTTCTGAGGTCACCTTAGGGAGCTGCTGCTTCTTTTCATGGAGAAAACAGAGGAGCTCTTCTTAAATTGTGCTTTTAGTATATGACATGTATGGACTGGTTGATTTTGCTTCTTCTGAAACTGGGAGCTGCACCTGATGCTGCTGAGCTCAGAGTGCCCTTGTCACCCAGCTTGCATGGCTGACAAAATTGACTTCCTGCATCAGCAGTGGTCTCTGTCTATGGTGGCTTGCAGCTGGAAGAATTGCTCTGGCTGGAAACTGTCCTGTTTCTTCCATTTCATTGACCTCAACTCATGGTCACTTTGTTAATTGGAAAAAAGCCAACAGTTCCACAGCTCTTGTCCAAAAACAGTGACTTCAGAGAACTACGGGATTTTCTTAAATATTTAAAACTGGGAACTTATTAACTGGGCATGACACTGAGGGCATTAGATAATTGGCTGTTGCCTCAGAACAGTCCCACAACGTAGCTCCCTCATGTTGATGTCATTCATGAAAAATAACCCAAAGCTGTGTCTGATGTCCAAACATTATGTATGTGTCTTGGGCTAGAAAATAATGCATCATCTCTACACAAGGAATTAGGCCCTATAGCACCTTTAGGGATCTGTTATACTAAGATTTGATTGAAATAAAAAAATGATACCATAGGATATGCCTGAGCCATGCAGCACCAGGAACACCCTAACCCAGGACAAAGAGAACTGTCTGCTGGTTTTTTTTTTTTTTTTTTTTTTTGCTTTAGTGGCTCTTGCTTGGTAGAAGCAGTGTACTATGCTTGACTTTCATTTTATTCCAAGCAACCCTTTCTAGGTCCCTGGAGAGAAGAGTATTACCTAATAAAAAAGCCAAACAGAAACCAAGAAATCAGACATGGCCAGTTCTTAGAAATGCTGATTCACACACAGCAGTGCCAACCTCCTTCTGCAAGCCCGGACAGGCCAGGAGAGCAGGGGTCTGAAGCTTGTGATGGTCCAGGCTACTTTGATCAGGGCTTGGTATTGTGCGCTTTATCTCGCTCTCACTGGGAGGGCGTGAGCTTCTAGGTCAAGGTCAAGATGAAGCCAGGCAGCAGCAGCGCTGCCTTCTCTTGTGCTGCCTTTCAATCTCCTGGCCGTGGATAGAGATCTTCAGCTCTTAGCCCCACCGGTCTCTTCACTGCACAATCAACTGACAAGCACAAGTAATTTCCTGCTGCGATCACTTCAGTGATATCCTGAAAAGAGAAGAAAATAAGAAGAGGAAAAAACAGGAACAAACAAAAAAAACCCTGAAGTGCACTGCCTAGAAAGAGAGGAGGCATTTTAGTTAACATATGTTCAATGCTTTCAGCTACCATTTCTTTCAACTTAGAAATTATTTATTTATTCTCTCCACTTCTCTAAAGCATTCTCTCCCCCAAATTGCACATATGTGCCCTATTACCTCTTCTCAGCTTTACTTTTATTGTGTAGAGAAAAAAAAATGAATGCATGTTTCCCTCTTAATTCAAGTCAGAAATCTCTAACCATTTAATATTGCCTGATGAATTAATGAACACAGCTAAATAAATTAGTAAACTAGAACTTCATGCTTCGCCCTGCACCACAGGGCAAAGTGAGTTGTGCCAAGTAAGCTGTGTTGAGCTAGGGCTCTGAGTGCACCCTACTGCATAGTGATCTGGTCGTGTTTATGTTTCCCCCCTTACTTTTGTTAGCCCAGTAAGTAGATGAGTAGAAGTAAGGATCCAGTGGCTTTTCTATTAAATAAACTGTGGGTTTATTTAGAAGGAGTAAAGAGCACAAGAAGAGGTTATTTTGCATCTGATTCTCTCCATGTAGCTGGCGGGCAGTACGTTTAAGATAATGGCCCTCCCAGCAGGCCCTCCAAGCACTCTCAGTAGCACTATGAGCATGTGTTCCTATCCTTTGCTTCAGCATAATGAGATTGAGACTTAGAGAATGGAGAAATTACTCAGGACTCTGCTGATTTATCTGCTGCAGATCAGAAGTCCATGCCCACATCATTGTATTCAATAGCTCCTATATGACTAGTGGCCTTAACATGTTGATTGCTAATTTGCAGCAATAGTTATTTTAAGACTACTTACAGCAAAATAGGAGATCCTTGGTGACCTTACTTCTAGAAACCACTATCAATGAGGAGTGTATGAATGGGTCTCCATGAGAGAAATGTATGCACAGGGTATGGAAGCAGTGCTGGTGCCTGGTACCAGAGCCTCTCCTCTAATCCACTAAAAAGTCACCTTCCAAGGATTGCATTTATTTGTTGTTTTCTTTTTTCTAAGATATCTACATATATAGCTTTCATCCTCTGTAATCAATTTTTACACACAAAAGAAAACAAAAGCAACAACAACTGTATTCCACAGCTAGCTAGGGTATCCTATGTATAAATTCTAGCAATACAAAGTCTTGAGTAAAGGGTATGGGAAGGAAGGAGACCATTGAAGATATCGAACAGTATGGATTCCTCAGGGTTCGGTGAGCAAGCATGGAGTGCTCTAGAGCTTAAGAGGAATTTTAACAATTGGGATAATTATGAGTGATACAGTTAGTAAAGCAATAAGAAAAACACTGATAATTCCCAGAATCTAGAAAGGAAAAATGTACAAGATTTTAAAAAATGCTCAGATTAAGGTACTTAAAGGATTAAAAATGTTTTGCTGACGAACACAAGAATGCCATTTTATAGACTCCAAGAATTCATGTGCTTTTTAACCACAATGTAAGCACCATGGAAAGGGCCTAAAAGGGAGGGTGACGGAGTGTGGACATGATCAAAGTATCTTATGGCACAATGAAAATGTCACAGTGAACTCCAGTATTTTATAAAATTAATTTGCATTAATAAACATGTAAAGAGGGACCAGGGAGATGGCTCAGTGGAACAAGCACTTCCCTGGCAAGTGCAAGGGCCTGAGTTCAATCCCCAGTTCTGCCAAAAAATTAAAATAAATAAATAAACATGTAAAAAACATGTAAACAACAATAGTATTATGTAAGAATATTACATCTAAAGAATCAGATAGTTACTGTCTATTAGTTGCTTTATTATTTTTTTGTCTTCTTAGTATCTAATTCCATAAAACTCAGAAACACCCTATGAGAATCACTATAGAGACTATGGTAGAACACAGATCTTGTGGTGGTTTGCATGGAGAAAAAACTGGAAAATAAGTATAAAAATACTTATAGTAATTGCCAAATTCTGTTCTCATTTTTTTCTGGTGTTGCGGGGAGCAAACCTTATATCTTGGTCATGCTAGGCAAGTGCTCTTTCTCTGAGCTACATCTACAGCTCCCAAAATTCTAAATTGTAAAATATTTAGAAACTTAAGTTGTTTTCAGAGTGCCTACTGAACAATTCATGAATTAGAACACTGACTTCAATTAAGTCAATTAACTCACAGAAATCAGGAAGAGGGTGTTTCTGTAGAAGGCAACTTGTCCCGTAGCCTGCTCTGCACAGGTGAGGGTACAGAAACCCTGTCTGTCTACGGCAGAATTAAGACCAGATGACCCGAATGTGGAATCTCAGCCAGAATCTAGGCATTCAATTCAAAATGCAATGTGATATATATATATATATATATATATATATATATATATATATATATATATATATATATATAATTTGTGTGTGTGTATGTGAAACCAAGAATTGAGCCCAGACCCTTGCACTTGCCAAGGAAGCACTTATTCTATTGAGCCATCTCCCCACCTCAAAATATATATCCTTATACTACACATTTTTTAACATTCCTTGAAGAAAATTTACCTTCATGCATTTTCTAAACCACTGTTAAGTACAGTTTCTTGACATCTTACATAGTATGTTTACATGGAAAGATTAGTCTTAAATTTTTATTTTTAAAAATGAGTATTGTAGAGTCTTAGTATCATGGTGATACTAGACTCAGAAAATAATGTAATAATATTCTTTCTCTAATTTCAAAGTTGTTTGCACTATAAGGCACTGGGGATGAACTTATGGCACATGTATTATTTATTTTTCTTTGAAGACAAAAGAGGTTAATGCATGAAGTTTTTTTTGTTTGTTTGTTTTTTCCTAAACTGAAACCTCAGTATTCAGGTTTAATTGCACTGTTGTCACTTTGCAATAAATAAGTGGGTTTAGGGTTGCAGTTTGGGCACTGGTCTCTAAAAGTGCCCAAGTTTTAGGCATTTGCCATAACTGTTACAGAGATTACCCCGGGATATATTGATATAATTTTCAATTTTAAAGTCTTTGCCTATTACTTCTGTTTTATCCCCAATATTATTTTTCTGAGTCTTTTTTTTCACTAGTTGGCAGACATTTTTCTGTTTCATTTGCAGTTTTCAAAGCTAGCTTTTGATTTTGCTTATATACACTATTTTGTTCTTTGTGTTCTGTTACTACTCTATGTATTTTTTCTCTATTTTATAAAAGTTCAATTCCAGTTTTCTTTGACTGGATGCTTGAAGTATGATTCATTTGATTTCAAAAGCTTGTCTTACTTTAAATATTAATTTGAAGCTCTAAATATTCATTCCTCCAGGTTTCTCATTAGCTGCATACCATACTTTTATATTTAGTTTTGTTCATTTTTAAATGTTTCATAATGAGTTTTGATTTATTAAGTCTAGACTTATCTAGAAGTTTAGTTTTTATTTTCTAAGCATATTAACTGTATTTTGATTATTGTTTCAGAATTTAAATATATTTTAACAAAAAGATGTAGTTTCAATTTTAAAAAATCTTTTGAAATGCCTTTTTTTAACTATTCAGCACTTACATTTTGCTGGTGGACCTAAAATCTATAGGTAGATTGTTTCATCAGTACACATTCAAAAGTATTTATATTCCTTTTTTTTTTGGTGTTACCTGTCATTGAACTCAGGACCTTGTATAACACATGAGCATAACTACTTTGAAGATAACAATATGCAATATAACAGCCATTATTGATTTCCTATCATCTTGTTTTGAAATTCTGTACTTTTTAAAATATTATTTTTATTTTTAATTCTCTTTAAAATAAAAACATGAGAATATTAATGGGATATTTTTTGATATTGATATGGAAAATACAATAGATAAAATTTAAGTAGTATTGCTGATTAAAAATGCTTAGCAAGCTATAAAATGATTATGGGAACTTCTTTAATGTAGTAATTTTAACTTTCAAAATCCCAAATGGGAGCATGGTGGTACACACAATTCCTGTATGCGAAAGGCTGCAAAGTCAGATACCATTTCAAAAAATCAAAAAACAAACACAAAAGAATTCCAAAAGAAAAATATGTAGATAATTACAAGCGGTCAGGGAATAGGTAATATCTATTACCTATTCTCCAATTGGAGTCTTAAGATTAAAAAGTATACACTGAATAAATGACTGATAATTACAAGGAAAAAAAAAAACAAAAAACAAAATGAAATGTTACTTTCACCTACACGCTGACTTGCAAAGTGATCTGTTGTGTGATATGATGCTTACTTCCATTGGTTCCTGTGGTCATTAATGCAATGGAGAGGTAAACACTCTTTTGTGTTCTGCTCAAGGAAGGCACTTGATTGCTAATTGAAGAATAACATTTCCCTGTCAAGATGAACCTAAAAGGAAGAAATGTGGCACATCCTGAAGATGGAGTTGAGAAGTGGTGCAGCAGTCATTGTCTTGTTTTGATTGTTTGTTATTTTTAATGGGTCGACTGGCCTCTGGGCTCTTTCTCCTACTTTTGCCCTCATAAGCTTATCATCACTCTCCTCTTGTTTCCACCTAAGCTGGAATCTTGACTGGCAGTTCTTAAACAACTTGAAAAGTTCTTTTGTTGCAACCATGTCAAGGAATTGTGAATATGAATAAAGAAATTGCACATAAGTAAAAATGAGGTCATTGCCATTCCTCAGGAGGACAGGGTGGTATTTGTGTCAATGGTCTCTGATTAGAAGGCTCATTGTTGCACATTTATTAACTCAGATGAAATCAATACTGCCACCCAGACCCAGGGGTTTCTTGGACATTGTTCCGTAAAGCACTATTGTGTGCATATCAGGGCCAAGTGGAGCATCTTCTGATGTAACATTCATCCATGATGGATCAAATTACCCTTTATTTTTAAAAAATCAAAATTTTCCTTTTGGACATTTAGTGAATGACAGGCTTGACCTTTCCTGGTTTGTTTTCTAGTCATTGTACTCAGGACCCTGCTGGTAATGGAAAGTGCCTTTCCTTTCTGCTCTCCCAACCTAACCTGACCCCTCAGCGATGACACTAAGACAATGCAGGCTCAGAAGGGCTCCTCAGGCAATCTGGAATTCTCACTCATGCCAAGCAGTGTATGCGGCTGTGTCACCTGGTAGGCATGGGGCTTCTTATTTGCACCCAAACCTTATCATTCATGTTAAAGTTATAGTTTTGCAATATTTAATCATCAAATCTTTAATAATATAAACATATTAGATTGTTAATATTTAAGGTTAAAAATAATGCTTCTTTTTAATTCTTTTTTATTGTCTTTCTACATTACAACTTCTTTTATTTGGAGTGGTGTAACTCTAGGTTTTAAACATGATCACAATCAGGACAATTCTTTTAGTATGAATTTACCTTTGGTTTATCATAGATTCATTTTTACTAAGACAATGAATCCAAACTCTAGTTTCACACATATTTTTTCCCCTCTCTTGCCAATAAGCATGTGTTTTTCAGGTGGCATTGGTAAAAAAAAAAAAATGTTAGAGTTGTTTTCCCAGAGAATACACTTTGGCTTATTATAGAAAAACTCTTCTAGAAAGCATTTGACTGAATAAAACTGAGGGCCTTATTGCCATGCATACAAATTGAGGATGGTATGCAGTGATGCATATTTTCAGTCTGGGGTAAGCTTTAATCAACACAGTATGTCTTTCCTTTCAGCTAGGTAATGTGTGACAGGATCCTATGCAAATTTGTTGACACTGTAAATGATAAATATAAACAAATTCTGAAGAAGGTCATCCAAATAAGCTAGTGTAAGAAACGCAGTGTACAGGAGTCAAAAGGCAGTTTCAGTAGGGTTGTAAGCATTGGTTCATAAGTCATATGTATCTGTACTTGAGTTTTTAGTACCTAAATTTTAGGCATTAGAATGCAAAATGCCTTTTCACTGATTTATTATAACATCTTGGACTTGCATAATCAATTTGAGGCCACTGAATCCAACTTCTAATTTTGCAAATAAAAACAAAGATCTCCACAGGAATATTGCTTAGTTTAGGCTACAACTAGGTAGAAGTAAATCAGAGACCATATCTTCAAAGAGTGTCCATCATACTTTGGTTTGGAAATACAAAATAAGCAACATAGTAAAACAAAATCATCACTTATTACACTGATGATAGCTTTAGCATATGATTAATTTGTTCATTTTTAGATAATATGCATATTTGTGGTAATATGTATGAGACTCACTTGATTGAGTTTTCAAATGGCAATTCTTATTTGGATCCATAACAGAGGAAATCTACTGAGTCCACTCAAAAATGCTGACATGAATCAGAGACATATTTTGGGCACATATGTCGGAATCTTAATAAGCAGTAACACAGGTAGATAAGTGTCTCCTAGAAGTTTCACAAGAACACACTTTTAAAGAAAATCATTCCTAAAGTAACATTTCCTTACTAGCCTGACAACTTGGTAAAATAGTATACTATTTTCATTGTCTTGTAAATTTGATGGGGTCATGCTTTGCAACTACATTAAGTCAAATTTTCTGATATAATTTGTCTCAAAGCCCTAAATGGTGACACAGTACCCACTTGATTTTCTTGCCAGGCTTGCCGGCCACAGTGTGAACAGGAAGACCTCACTTCTCTGAGGACAGATGGCATGGGAAAGCACAGGCAGCAAGTGTCAACTACAGGTTCTTGGTTCCCACTGAGCTACCTTGGCTACTGCTGTAGAAAACAGAACTAGACAGTCCCAGAGAGCCCCCGAAGTCGGCCATGGAGTCACATATATGTGTGTTTTGATCCCAATCCTATTTTGAGGCTTAAGATGCAAGATATTATAAATAGATATCTTTATCTTCAAACTTTTTAAAATAAAGGATGGAAAATGTATTTACAAAAGAAGGAAAAGGAAATACTTCACACATCGGCAGTTTGTTTTTCTCCCTATCAAAATCATTAATCGCTACTTACGGCATACCACTCATACAGAGAAACATTGTGTGTCATTATCCTTAAATAATGCATCATGAATAATTGAATTATACTCACAGAGCATAATTGTCATCTGAACCAATCAGTAATATAATTATATATAATGTTTTGGTATGTACAATTAAAATCAAATTTCATATTTCTGTTGTTTCACTCTGGAAACTGCTTATGTAACTTACAAATTCTTTAGAAGAACCTTCCAGTCTCATGAGATTGTTGTCAAGGTTTCATAATTACATTCATAATTTTGTGTAATCATAGTGTCTCAATTGCTCTTGTCAGTATAATGTGCTATTATTGCAAATGTAAGTATTCAGGGCCCTTTATTTTTATAAGCAACAAACAATTCACCAGCTATGGCAGTTTTGCTGTCTTTAGATGTAATTCTATTGCACACAATCAGTAGGGAAAATGGTAGGAAATTGGGGGTCATTGCACCATGCCCATCCAAACCCCAAGAGTGCAAGTGAAGTGCAAGTGAAAGATCGGCATCTTCTTCGCTAGCTTTTCTCCTGTCAACATGAGACACAGTTTCTGAGTGAGTCAGCTTATGCCAACTATAATATCAACAACAGCTAAATGTATTTATGATTTACATGATGTGAAATAAAATAAAAATATGTGCATATAGAAGCCCAAATAGCACATTCAAAATTCATTTGTTTAATAAATACTTAGTATGGACTATTTTTATCAGGCATTATTTCTGAACATGAAGAGTGATGTGCATTGTTTTGTGCAGCTGTATCAGAATAAACAATGTGGGATACAAAACACAAAATATACTGGGTCTATTCATTTCATAGTTTTGGAGAGAAAAAGTCCAGGACTGAGCAGCCCAGCTGCTGCTCAGCCTCTGGTGAGGGCTTTCTAGATGCTGACACTGTGGTGGTCTGCAGCATGGTGGGAGCTCACCCTAGTGAAAAGAAAGTGTCTCATGGTAGTGCAGAAAGCAAGAGGGTGGCTGGGGCCAGGTTTTCTTTCTTGTAATAACCCATACTTAAGAGGGATTCATTCTTATGTACTCCCGTATACCTGCACTCTCTTTAATGGTTGTGTTCGTGGAACCACCACATCCACTAGATTTTACCTCATGAAGTTTCTTCTTCCTCCATGCTATCAGTACCCCACGCAGGATCAGCCTGCTAGCACATATTTTGGAGAACACAACACACAAAGATCATAGCAGACATCATCTTGAATACTGCCAGATTCCGGGTTTAATAGACTTTGCTCTCTGGTAATTCTATTGGAAGGAATTTATATTTAGAGTTAATATGTCACAACAGGATGCTACATTTGAGTAGCAGTCCTGGAATTAGTCCACTATTAAGAATACTCTTCGAATTGATACCATTTTCTCAAACTGCCTTTGTCATTCCTTCAAATTCCTAGAAACAGAGTGGCAGCTTCAATAAAAATGTTTTCTGTTAATCTACCTTATGGTTTTCAGGTAGCTATTTTTCTGAGCCTGATAATCTCCATTTGCCAATTTACATGGGACTTTTTTCATAATAATTACGCATTTTAGAACTCAGTTTGAAAACTTGAATTATAGATAATGTGTTTAGGAATGAAGCAACAAATAGTTAATTATGTTTTTATCTGAAGTACTAATTAATAAGTGTACAATTGACAAACATTTCAGAAATATATACCCTTTACATTTAGTATAGAATCTGTATAGTTTCCTTTAGCGATTACTTACAAACTTCATGATTCTCTATGAATTAAGTTCCTTAAGTGTGGTATCATTCTTCATTTTATTGCAAGTCTAGACACTTGCATATGCTATATAGTTCAGTTTTTCCTGTATTTAGAAAAATATTATTTCGTTTTCTATAAGCATCCTATGAGAAGTTGAGACTCCATTTCTCTCTGAAATCTCCTCACTGAGACAAGGCTACACATCTGGTTTCTAAGTTAGAGAGGTAAGTGATGGAGTTCTTATAGC
>PVKA01000429.1:40000-60000 GCA_004027165.1 Ctenomys sociabilis
TAGATAAAATAAACATTTTAATGCTGTCATTTTCCACTTTTTTTCCCATACAGTCTTATCATGTTCATAAACATAGAATGTCATTGTGTAACGATTTTTCAAGTGAAATTGTTTATGCCATCTTTATAATTATATTTAGTCATTACATAGTATTTCATTTCATAGAATTTATTTATTTTCTAACCTTTAGCTATTAACCTTATTTGAAAAAAATCAGAAGAGCCACTTTCTCCTGAGACCTTTTCATTTCATCAGATCATTTCTTTAGGAAAGATAATATCCAGAAGTTGGAGTAATGTAATCAGTGCTATGAGTGGGTTTTCTGAAGAGTGGCTAAGAACATTTCAGCTTGGGATTTATGGAGCCCTGGGGTCTCCACTCACTGGCTATAGATACTGAATAAGATACTTAGCCAGTTGAAACCTCAATCTCCTCATCTGTATACATTAGAGAACATCAGTGCTGACCCAATACTCTTGTGAAAAACAAATGAGATGATGCATGCAGCTGACTTACAAAGGTGTTACGTATAGAAATTATGCAGAAAACTGTAGCTATTCATAAGTGGCAGGGCCTACTCTGTGCACCCTCTCCACTACTACCAGCCCATTGGGCTGCCGGCCAGAGGAACTAGGTGGAAAGCATATTGCAGTGAGCTGGTTATTGCTCTGTCTGCCTTGTCCTCTAGCCTAATGGCTCCAAGCTGTCTGATTGAAGAATGGTATTTGTTCATATGATGAATTAGAAGCTTACAAGGTATTCACTTATGGAACATGTATTTATCACCAAATAGCTGAAAATTCTGAAAGGTGAATTCTGGCATCTCTGCTCCTTCAGGTGGGCATCTCCGACAACCTGCTCCCTTCTCAGGATAGTTCTCATAAGATCATCTAAAAAGCATTAAAACTCTGCTATAGACACTCAGATAAACATCTCACTTCTTCTGGGATTTCAGCATTGTCCATTTCCATGGCCCACTTTCCCCATTTGATGGGAAAATTGTTTAAACTTAGAAGCTAAAATAACTGCTAGGTGGCTAAGATGGATATGGCACCTTTCTGTCCTCTTGTGATGAGGCTTGAGGAGACAGAGTGCACCACTTTGAGTTCATCATTTCATGGAATTTGGACTTACTTGATTAGCATAACACAAAACCATTACATGTGCATAGGACAGTTGAATGCTCCTTCACAACTCATTTGGAGAGACAAAAGGCCTGTTGCAATGGGGGCAAAGCTACTGGGAAGTAATTTTGCAAGATGAAAGCATTGTGCAACAATTAACAAGAAATTTCCTAGCCAATAGCTTCACCCACTGAGGAATGACTCACGAGTGATTGGTGAGCAGTCCACTTCATGCGCTTCCTCCCGCCTGAGGAAAGCATGCTGTGTATTCACTGCACCTCATCACTGCTGTGAGGTGTTGTCCTGGGGGCTTCTGTGCTGGCAGAGATCAGGCCTGACTCCAGCAGCCAAGCCTAGAGTTCACCCTGCCCATCAAGCTCCTACCTATCTATGTGCCTTCCTCCAGTTCAGCTTTCATTGCAGACATGTCTTGAAATAAGTGCTTTGGAGTCTTCTCACTCAGTGTAACTTGCACTTTGGGCAGCTGAAAAGCTATGTAGCCACACAAAGCTCTGCTGTGGAATTGCAATTTGCCTGGGAACGTTTCAGTCACAAACTTGTCAATGAGAAAGACATGCACAGGCCAGAGTTGGTGATTCTTTTGCATTGAACTTCCTAGGAATTCTCATAGTCTTCCCTTCCTAGATCCTCATTCTTATTGTATGCAGGAAAGTAGCAACACTAGCTGTACTTTGCAGATATCTTGCTTGCAATGCTGGTTAGGATATAGCTAACGTTCCTCCACATTTCACATCGTGATCCCAGAGAAAATCTCAGAATGAATCCCCAGAGCAACATCTTCCACCCCCAAAACACGGGTGACTGTCTTCATCTCTTTAATTTTGCAGAGGCAGACACATGGAAGAACACCTTTTACTTCGTACCACCAAGAATTGAAAACTAAGGTTTTAATCAACTCTATTAACTGAGGAAATCTATCAAAAACAGCACACAATTTCCTGACTGCCGTGGTTTGGAAATGTTCCGTTGTATTCATTCCTTTATTTTCTTTCTTATAAATTCATTTTTCACTATTTTGCACTGTGGATTCTATTACATTGTTGTAGTTCATCCTCCATCCTTTCTTTTAATCATGGTGCTTATGTGCTGACAATGCATTTGCTTTCTTGCCTAATTTTATAAACTGTTCATCCGTGCCCTTATTCACTGTTTTCTTTTAATTATGTATTCTTGTTAACCTCTGTATGCATTCAGAGTTACAGATTGCCATTGACACAGTATTAATTAAAGCATATAATTTATGACATTGGAGCTTGAAATTAATAAGTGACAATACAATTACATGGTTTGCCTAATTGTCCTTCAGTAATATAAAGATTGACATTTGAAGCAGCATTAGAAGCTAAAAGCACCTCATAAACTCACAATAGCTTTGAAAGTAATCACAAGAGAATCTAACGAAACCATGCCATTTGAAAGGACAGAATACTGGGCAGTTAAGTGGAAGGGCAATTATCTTTTCTTTTTTTATTAACAATTCAAATCTATGGGGGAAAGTTGACTTTAATATTTGAAAACTGGCTTTTATTATATTTAACTTGTATTGTACAAAATTGAATAAATTGTAGCCAAAGTCCCTTGCTCTTTGAGTGTGTTCCATCTCATCTTTGTCACCTTTTCTGCTGCTATATTAACTTCTTGTTTGCCTCATAGTTTGCCTTTAGAGGGGAGGAGAGTTCTAAACATGTTTTCTTTGAGACTGACAGTTTTCAAGTCTGGTATTCTGAGGCAATGCTAGCATCTGATTACATATAGCCCTGCTTTCTGCAGTATATTCCGTGGCACCAAAACGAGTCGTGACTTGTATTTATGCTGTTTCAAGCAACATCTCAGGGACAGCTTTCTTCCAAGCTCAGAGGATCTTCTGGGGGACAATGCACACACTAGCAGCACTCTGCCTCAAACCTGGAGTTAGGGGGTCTTCCAGGAGAAGTGGAGAAGCTAGAGCCATCAAGGATAGGACTGGGAACCCAGAAAAGCCAGGGATCAACTCTGAGCTTGTAATTTAAAAAGTACAAATATTTAAGTTTGTATTTAGAAATCAGTGAGACATCAGTTTTTCCTTAGAAAAACATATTGTATAGTACAAGAAGTTATTTAAAATGTCAAGTTAACAAGTTTTAAATTCTTTGGATTAATATTTAACTTGCACAGAGTAGCATATGCTCACAAAAATACATATGTGTGTGTGTGTGTGTGTGTGTGTGTGTGTGCGTGTGTGTTCATGTTTGTGTCTGTCTCAGTTACTTCTCTCATTGCTGGGACAAATGACCAACACCCAAAATGAGGGAAGGAAAGGTTTATTTAGCTCACAGTTACTGGAGGTTTCACTCTGTACTTGGCTGGTTCTAAGGCAGACTAGCACATGGCAGAGGGCAGCATTTCATGGTGGCAGCAAAGAGCAGGAGTTCTGAGGTTAAGAAGGCTTCCACCTTGATTTCAGAAGGCCTGGGAGGCCAGGCAGTGTGACCCTAAGAGGGCAGTGTGTAAAGTTGTGAGTGAGAAGCCAGATTAGTGGAAACCTCAAACGTTTGGAAAAGCCAGGAATGTGGATCATCTAAGGGAAACTGCAAGAAGGAAATAAAGCCAGCCTAAGAGAGAAGCCATAGGAGCTACTAGAAAGAGTTTCATAGGGGCGGAGCCACATGCAGCTCACAATTTGCCACAGATTGCTTCCAATGTTCCAGAAGGATCTACAGGTCTTAATGTTTGTCCTTCTGGATTTTGGAATTTCTTTGGTCCCAGTACTTCACATCCTGCTGTGTGTACTTTTTGGAATGGCAATGTTTGTTGAAAGTTTCTACATTTTCTTTTGTACAGGGTCTCACAGCTAAGAGTTTGCCTAGATCTTAGAGGAGACTTGGAACTTGTACTTTTGAGCAATGTTGAAGCTGTTGGGATTTCAGCAACTTTTAGATATGTGCTAAAATGCCTTTTGCATAAAGGGATGTGCATGAATCTTTGAGGGTCCGGGAGATGAATGTTATGGTTTGTGTCCAGTTCCTCCCCCAAAGTCTCATGTAGTCATAGGGCAGACTTCTAGAGTTTGTGATTAACTCTTGATCCACTGGGATTATGGGTGTGAGTGCTACACGCAGCCTGGGGCAGATAGCCTGAATGTGATTTGAGAGAGACAGACTTCCTGTCTGTAGCCACTGTTGCTGTTACTCCTCCATGTTGCTCTCTGCTCTTTGCCACCACCATGAGCTGCTGCCCTCTGCTATTTGCCAGTCTACCTCGGAGCCATCTTTGTATAGACTGAAACCTCCAGTACCAATCCTAGTTCTCTTGCTTCCCTGTGATCTTAAACAGGACTGATAACACATCAGTTATCCGGTTAAAGAGTAGAGTCTAGCTCAATTTATCAAACTTTTAATGTTTTCTGTCAAATAACTTTTGTGTGCATTATTTTTTATTGAATGAAGTTAATTTACTATTTTTCAATAAATCTTTTACTGTTTTTTTTGGATGCCAGGAATCAAAGTCAGAATGTTGTGGTTGCCAGGCAGGCCCTTATGCTGCTGACCTATCTCTGGGACCTTCAGTAAATACTTGTGTAATAAAGATGACCACAGAGTGAAAATAGATGTGACAGTTTTGTGCCTGAATATTTTGATAAGTGAAAGCAAAGCCAAACATTATGAATAACTCTTGTTAGCATTTGGGTCATGTGTCAGAAGCTTGGTCTTCATCTGATGGTGGCCTTGGGAGGTCACACACACTCTGGAAGGTGGAGTTTACTTGGAGGAAGGAGGTCCCCAGGGAATACAGTTCCCTGCTCACTTACTGGCAGCCATAAGGGGGTGCAGTGATGCTCTTCACTTCCTCACCATTGCTATCCTGCCTCACCTCTCTGCTGAGAGCAATGGAGCAAAAGATCATGGACTGGAATTGTGAATCAAAATGAACCTTTCTTCCTTTAAGGTTTTTTCTCAAGTACATTGTCACACTAATGAAAAGTTGACTAACAAAACTGGTGCTCATAAATAAAACAGAATAATTCTCACAAATAACAAATAATTCTGATATAGAAATAAAGTGACTGAATCTCAGAAAAATTCATCTGAACAAAAAATCCTTACCTGCAAGCAAAATACATAGTGGTAGATTTCCTTTACTGTGAAATTCAAAGTAGGCAAAGCTAATCTATGATACAAAAATCAGAATAGTGTTCTCCTCTAGGGATGTGAAATAAAATGTCATTGCAGAGAGTCCTAAGAGACTGGGAATGAAAATGAGTCTGCCCCCTAGAAAAAGTGTGTGGCTTTGCCAAACTCAGTGAACATACCCCTAAAGTTTGTGAAATGAATGTGTATTAATGTACCTGAGAAGGAAAAACCTAGTTAAAGGTACACACTGTGTAATACTTATGGGGAAGTACTTTAGTATCTTGCCCATCAGATGGCCTGTGAAATGTTTCAAATGTGAGGAAGTGGGTGTGTGATAAATAAGTACAGGGAAACACTAATCACCTGATGTAGGAGGTTAGTGGATACATGACAGCTACAATTTTAGTGTTTCTTTACATTTTCAGAAAATTACATCAAATTATTTCAGTTAACGTAATGAAGTTAAGGAAAATCACTTCTGTGGTGTGTGGCATTAAAAGCATGAGGCATTTTTACTTAAAATGTATGTCATAGTTGCCCCTATGGAACTTTTAGATTTCCCATTACAGTTAAAAAACAGTACTGATAAGGAAGGAGTCATGCATTTTATAGACACTTCAGAGAAAAATAATTTATTTGGTTTTCTCAAATTAATTATATATATATATATATATATATATATATATATATATATATATATATATTAATGAAATTAATAGAGAACTTTTGAATTATTTGACCAAATATGGACTAAGTGTAAATCCAAGTAACTTTTTCTTTCTCTATCCTGTGGACATTAAATCATACTAGGTTTTAGATACCTGAAGCCTCAGCATAAATATGGGTGGCCCAGACCTCACACACTGAGAAAGGGAGACAGTACTAGTACACTCCTGGAATAGTCAAGTTTTGTAGTTCTGCCGTTATGTTATTAAGTCATTTTACTGTGTTTGTTAAAATTAGATTTTTTCTTTCTCACAAGGACATTACCAGTTTTCCAAAACTCGGCTCATCCTCCACAGCATGCATGGCCTGAGCCCTCTGCAGAGAAGGGGAGCAGGATGGACAGTCTCCTGCCCCTCTCCCAGCCCTGGGTCTGCTTCAAGGTGGGGACTTAGGTGCAACTGGCAGTTGGGTGAGAGCTCATTTCCTAGGGATTCCAAAGTAGAGAAGAGCAAAGTTGGTATGTCTTTCAATCAGAACACTTGAAAATACCAGCATCTGCAGCCCTCACTTCCCCATAACTGTAGAAATTATACTGTCCTTGAGGAAGCATGGGACAAGCTGAAGTTCTAGTAGATGCATGGCTTTGACTGCAGATGAAATACCACTGTTAGAGTCTGATGCTGTGTGTGTGTTGAATGCATTGGATGGCTATGTCTACACTTGAGAATGGGCTCCCTCTCTCGCCTGTTTCTTTTTTCTTCATTTTCACTAAATCATTAAGGAAACTGAATACTTTGTAATCTATAATAGTGTACCTTCTCAGCAGATTTCATATTTCCTTCCTTTCTCTCTTATCTCTCAAACTCAAATTAACTGCATTTAGCAAATTAAGTTAAAAGTAGTTGAAAAGAAAACAAACTACAGACAAACACAACTTTGGACTTCTGGTTTTCATTCTTGAATATTTAGTCCTTTTATCTAAGCTAGGTACTTAATCATAACAAATAGGTTCCTCGGGTGGTTTTTCCTAGAGTTGGTGAAATAATTATTCATGTAGTATTTAAAAAATAAACTTTACATTCTGTGTCTGGATTTCTTTTTGCTCAGTTTTATGTTGGTAAGATTCATTTCTGTTGTAGAGCAGTAATTTGTTCGACCTTATTGCGGAAGCAGTATAGTTTAAGAAAACTATACCGAGGGCTGGGGAGATAACTCTGCAGTCTAAATTCCTTCCTGGCAAGTGAAAGGACCCATATTTGATCCCTGTACCACATGTTGTGGGCCCGGAACCCTGGAAGCACCATGCTGGCCTGAGAACCCCTGTAATTCCAGTGCTAGGGAGGCTAGATGGGAGGATCACTCTGAGTCTGAGCTGCATAGTGAGACCCTGTACCAAATAAATACACAAATAAAAGATTTTTTTAATTAGAAAACCATACCAAACTGTAACGTTTAGTTTTCATTTGTGAATGTATCTCTATGGAAATTACTATGGCACATTTATGTGTGGTTTCTTTCTGGTACCTGGAACTATTCCAACCTAGTCTGATATGTTTTGTCACATCGGTGAAATTAACAACTATGCTTCAATCTTGCTCTTTTCTTTCTTTTGGAGACTCCAAGTACATGCTTATTGAATATTTGGTCAGTTCCTTAGAAGGTAATATTTTCACTTGAAAGTTTTGGTTTATATCCTTGTGCTTACACTGTATATGTAAAGAGATATAAACTCAAACTGAAAAGCAGTCTGCCCATGTAACTAATTATTCTTTCAAAAGGCATTTTATTACTTCCTACCTTATGGGCAATAGCTGCTCAACTGGATGGTTTACACAACAACCCATGCAACATCAGGTTAGTCTTATTTTTCTTTCCCATTCTTTTTTCTTCCTTAGTCTCCTTTTTAAATGATTTTTTAATTGACGGAAACAAAAAGCAGCCTTTTATAATGCCTGACTCAGTCTTTTTGATACAGCTGTGAGGTCGTAACTATTTAGTTACAAAACAAGTTCATGTCCCTAAAAGGAAAGTCCGAAGTCACTAGCAGGAACACCTGCTGCCTACCACCTACGACCATTCTATCCATCACTGGCATCTGGCAGCTAATAATCTACTTTCTGATTTTTATTAAGTTGCATTTTCTGGACATTTCAATCTAAGGGAATCAGATAGCATGTGACCTTTCGTGTCTGTCTTCTTTCACACAGCATAATATTTTTAGATTCATCTATGTTGTAGTCTGTATTGCACCACTCTTTCAATGGTTAAATAGAAAACCATTGTAGAGATACAGGAGCTGTCATTGGCAATGCATTGGCCGATGGGTCTGCTATGCTATGGTTCTCACACGCACCATACACCCTTACACTTTCATGATCATTAGAAATTCACCTGAGGTCCCATAAATGAGGCTAACTGATCTTAGATCTTCAGCCTCCTGAACATCTGTGAACTACATAGGTCTTTATGAAGTCCCCTGTTTCATGCATCTCATTATGGTAATGAAAAGCAGACTAATGCATTATCTGTATGAAGAATGCTGCTGTTATACACTTCTGTAGACTTTTTTGAGGAAGGATAACTTAAAATCCCTTTCATATACTCCTAGGCATGGAATTGCTGAATCACATGGAGGAATGCATTTAAATTTGTTTCCCCACTGACTAGAGGTTTTATGTTTTCTCCAAATACACACACAGACATCCACACTCATCCACACAGTTGTTTATGTTCTGGTTTTCTTTAGGAGGGTGTACAATAGGCTTTACTGATGGTGTGCACCAACAATTTGTTTTTCTTTTTTAAGGGGAATACAAAAAATAATAAAAGAGCACATCAGAAACAATATATAATTTCACTTAACAAAATGATAGAAATTGACCAAAGATTGTTATAATGCATATTGTTGTCTTCAAATTAGTTTTTCAGCTTACCAGATGTAAGCATGCAAAATTTTACTAATTTTTATTTGTTTTACTATATTTACAATCACGGATAGGATACAGCACTGGATTTTCATTTTGATTTGCATTTCTCTACTGACTTGTGTTGCTGAGCACCTTACTGTGTGCTGTTCACCCTTTATATATCATCCTTAGATATCTAATCAAGTCCTTTGTCTGACAGTACTTTAATTTTATTGTTTACCTTTTTATTGTCTACTCTTAGGAGCTGTTTATCGATTGTGGACACCATACATTTAGTAAATACACAATTTTCAAGTTTTGCTCCCATTTTATTGATGATAGACTTTCTGTAGTCTGTCCCCTCCTTCACAAAGCATTGTGATATTGTTATCCTTACATTTCTTGAGCTTGAGTGCCATTGCTAAAGAACTGTTCCCAAATGCAAGGTCCTCATATTTACATTTATATTTCTTTGTAAAAATTTCATCACTTTGCTCTTATCTTGAGATGTTAGATCCTGTTGAGCAGGGCATTGAAATTTATTTAGCTCTTGTGGAAATCTAGTTGGCCTAGCATGATTTGTTGGAAGGATGAATTTTTTCTCCATTGAATACTCTTGATACTCTTGTCAAGATTCACATAGTCACATGTCTGAGGAATTACATCTGATCTCCTTATTCAATTCCATTGGTCTGTGTCTGTCTCTATGTCATTATCATACTGTCTTGGTTAATGTAGATATTCAGTGATTTCTGAAATCAAGAAGCATGAGTCATCCAGCTTTGCCTTTTGGAAGATTTTTTGGCTATGTGGGTTTCCTTGCATGTCTGTGTGAGTTACAGAATCAGTTTTGAGGAATAAGAAAAGACTACTCTTTGAATTTCAATTCAGATTGAACTAATTTTTATATTATTCCATTGCAGTTGAAGAGTATATTTTGCAAAATATTTATTAAATTCAGTCTTGATTTATGCTCTAAGTGGTCTGTCTAGAGAATGTGCAATATGAACTTGATAGAATGAGTCCTGCTGTCGAGTGAGTGGTCTATAGATGTTTTCTAGGAAAAACCTTTTTTGTGCCTGATGTTCTTTCCTCCTACCCAAGTAAAATTTCTTATTCTTGGCACAAAGGAAGAAGAAGCAATGTTGTTAAAATTGGTTTGGCACAAAAATTTAGAAATAGGAGCCTTATCTATTGAAATAAAGGAACAACTATGTGCTCCTTCAGCCCAGTGATTAAGTTTTGCTCTGTGATGTTCCCGAATTCTCCTCTTCATGACTTCTAACTTGGAAGCAATAAGATCCGTAACTCTGACTCTGTCTAGCTGCCTTCATATCCACATCTTGTGTCTCCTCAGTTTACTTTGTTTGCTCTGAAGAGCAATTCTGGCAACAGCAAACATTCTGGTTACAAAGGGGACAATTATGAGGCAACTGAAGAGTTTGGTTCATGACGTAGATGGGGGTCAGAGTGCAAATTCCCATCCACTGAGAAATTTACCTCATACACACTACCAGGTCTCTCACTACATGGGTGATCTGAAGCAGGTAGAGTCTAGGAACCTGATTTGGCCTCAACCTCCCACTCAGCATAAGAGTTGGTATCACCAAGTGTGCCTGTAAGGTCTTCATAAAGGACTCTGTGCTGCTTGATCTAGCTAAGAACTCTGTCACAGCTCCATGGCCATACACCTGGGCATAGATCTAGAGGAAGCTGTACAAGTTCTACTGCAGCTCAGCAACCCGGGATGACACATGCAGGGCATGCCACGCAGTGCAGGTATGGTGGTGATGATTTAGAATGCCTCAGGGCTTGCTTGTCCAGGCCGTGCACACCGACCACATTCAGCTACCACCACCCTGTCTTCAGCCTGCATCCATGGCCTTGGCTTGGCCCCTGTGATCACAGTAGAATTGCTTGGGCTGCGGCTGTCAAGATTGGATGCTTGCACTGTAGGTTCTGCTTCTCACATAGTCTTATTCTCTTTCAGTTAGAGTTTTATGAGCCACTTGTGCCAGTCCAAGTGAGCAAGCTCTTAGCCATGCAAAATAGTTGAAAGAAATTCAGAGGTCTCTATATGGGACCCTCAGTCTGAAGGTGACAGTTTTCAAGCCTAGGTTCTCCTTGTTTATATGCTCACACAGTATTTGGCAGACATCAAAAAATATAGCTGCTAAAGTTCATGAATACATACATGCGTAGGATCATTTTATCTTCATAGCATGAAGATAAAATACTCATCATCACTTGATAATATCATTCTCCCTCCAAAAGGCTACTTTTAAGAAATGAATGGTTTGTTTAAGTGCCTACCTTGTCATTACTCCCATGCAAACTTAGCCTAAATGACAAGGATGTGTTTTACATGAAGTGACTTCTTCATTTAGCACTTTGCACTGCCCTGTTTGTGGTAACTGGCACAGGGCTCTTTTCTGCTACTTGTATATCAATTATCATGTGGCTATTTATAGGTACATATGTGTACCTCATAAGACACACAGGCCTTTCCCTTGTCATTTTCATTTCACCTAATTTTTCTGGTAATCTTATCATCATGCCCAGCTCGCACTGTGGGTAGTCTCCTTCGTAGGCTCCTTACTTCATGAAATATTTCTATGGTAGCAGCCCCCAGCCTGGTTCTGCATGGAGCCCAGCTGCTCACGCTCCTCCTCGCTCCTGCGTGCTGTGCAGACCTGTCCAGCCACTTCTACCTCCAGCAGACCCTTTTCTGCTTCTCCATCTGGGAGATTATGAAGGTGTCTCATCTATAGGTAGCAATTAATAAAAAACAAAAGAAAAAGCAAAAACACCTCTTTTACTTTTCTCTGGTCTCTGTTTCTTTAAACTCATTTGGAGGGGACCTGGTGCCCTTTTGTCAGGAACATAACTGACATCCTTGCAATCAGTTAGCATTATCCTTCCTTATTAGTAGGGACAAGTGGCCAACTCTCATGCATATGTTGTGACATCAGTGTCCCCTTCTGCTCGCTTCACCCAGGTATCCACAGGCTGCTGAGCAACCATTAACAGTCTGCACTTGGTGTCCCAGGAGCTTCTCAGAGTTCTTCGCCTTCATGATAACAACTGCTCCTGGCTGGCATCACATTCCCCGCAGGTGTGAAACAGAGGGCCTCTGGGCTTTGACCCAGCTTTCTACCGCACCTTCCTGTATGTTCTTGTAGATGCACACGTGTGTATGGTCATGTGAAAGTATCTGCATATGTCTGTGCATGTGTGTCTCTGTGTACATGAGCTGCAGGCATATATGTGTGAATGTGTGAGTGCATGTGTGAATCCACATGTGTACATGTGCATATACATTTGAATATGCATGTATATGTATGCATATATTTATGTATATGTTTGTGTGTGTACACATGTAATGTATGAGTGGATGTGCATGTTTGCATGTATGTAGATATAGCAGATTGTATGTTTCCCACATAGTATATGTATGCCTATGTGTGAGTGTGTGCAGATGTGTGGATATGTGTACCTATGTGTGTGGATGCATATTCACATGTGTGTGCATATGGCTTTGTTAGAGCAGGGTCTGCACTGAGGTAAGTGAAATGCTCACTCCAGGTATAAAATTTAAAAGGCATCACAAAACCCAACCAGAAGGTTGAATAATGTTGTAGGCAATATTTTATAAAAATAAAGAGGAGGATCAGTGAGATAGCACAGTGGATTAAGGGCCTTCCTTGGCAAACACAGGGACCAGGGTTCAATCCCCTGTTCTGCATGTCACATGCTGGCTCCACCCCTGTGGTACACTGAGCCAGAAACCAAGCCCAGATGTGGTGGTATATGGCTGTAATTCCAGTGCTGAGGAGCTGAAAACAGGTGGATCACTGCAAGTCAGAGCTGCATAGTAAGACCCTGTACCCAACACATAAATGAAAAAATAAATAAATAAAAAGTAAAATTAACGCCCTAAGTGCCTTATGAGTAAAATGGCTCAGCTTTAAAGAAAGGCTGGATTGGACTGTACCCATTCTCACTGACTTTCCCTGTTTCTGGCTCTCAGGCTGGTAAACTTTACAAAACTGGCAGCTGGCCAAAGGACATGGCTCATCATTTGATTTTTTAAAAATTTAATTGAAGTATTACTCCTGTCACTTAATGAAGGTCTTCTGATGCCCACTTAACCTAGGTACTCAGTTACCCACAGTTAATGTACATAGGATCTCCAGGGAGCCCTGCCTTCAGCTATCTGCATTTGAGCTGCTTTGATAGGCCTTTTGCCCAGAAGTCTTGGCCCTGATTCCATTTTCCATTGTCCTTGGAAAATGGGGTTGCACCTACCTTGAAATCAGTAATCAGTGCTTGGTCTCAACCAGACCCAGGCCCACTAGAGGGTGCAATGAGAGCAGTAGAATCTGAGAGGCACTTTCCAGGGACTGCTCTGTGCATGTGTTTGTGCAGAACTGAATCCTATGTGGTCAGAGTGGAAGCTGGGGGATCCCAAGGTCTGTCAGGAGGAACTGGTGGCCTATGGGGCCTGGTAATGATAGTGGAGTTGAGAGGGCACAAAGAAGAGGGAATGCACTGGGAGGGGTGGAGTGTGTTTTGGAGGTAGAAGACTGGTCCCCGGTATTGCTGACTTGAAGCTGTAGGGAAGCTGTAGATTTTGACATTTTCACACTGACTACAGGTGTGGCCCTGAATTTTTCCCTTTTCTTTCTTCATTGCTGTTCTTATTTCTCCACCTTAATTCCTTTCTTCTTATTTTGAGATCAGTGCTACACTACTGTTCTTGGAGAGCTCAGTGACACAAGGTCTAGATCAGGAACTACTTCAAAACATATGGCTTGTCACTAGGGTCCAAAGGGAGCTCACTAGTAGGACCATGCTACATTTTCTGGAGCTAGTTCTGCTCAAGTCCGCATGGTGAGCACAGAGAAGAAGCTGCTCCTCTCACAGAGCCCCTAAAGGATTTCCTGCACTCTCCGGAGCAGTTGAGCGATTTGTGAACATAGAGGCGATCCAGGAAGCAACAGTGTGAACAATATAATAAACAACAAATGCTTTGGTAGGCTGACTTTTCTTTTCTTTTCTTTATGTATTTTGACTGACTCAGTCTACCTGCAGGGGAATTGGTTCTTGGTCTCCTGGCTGTGGATTGTGCAGACGAGTGTCATGCTGAATGGGGAGTCTCTACACCACACACTTGCTCTTTAAATACTAGCGCATATCCACAAAAGCCAGTATGCATATGAGCTTTGTTTTCTCAGGACATCACTTACACGGTAACAAGCAAGAGGAAAAGGAGGAAGAAGCCCCCCAGAGTCAGGTGCTGCTTAACAAAAAGGAAGGATAGTTGCACTCTGTGATCTTTAGAAAAATCGGAAAATGCTGACGATGGTATTTCTGCCCTGTATTGTCAAGTGCTGTGGCTTCTGAGGAGAAACACTCACCCTGATATTTGAATTGCTCTGGAGCCTCACAAAATTGAAAAAAAATTCTACTGAGTCAGATAAATGTCCCTGACGATGCAGCCACACAGACACAGCAAACAAATGATTCTCCAGCTGGCTCTTGGCTGTCAGGGAGGAGCCAAGAAGTTAACAGACGGAGAAAGTTCTCCACGGTGCCTCAGAAGCAGACTCCAGTGAGCACTCTGCCACACCCTGGCCAGCACCTGCACTGTACACCTCGGTCTTCCACGAATTCCATGTAGCAGAAAGAGCTCAGGGAGTTGACTCTGCAAACGGAACTAGGAAAGCCCTCAGCCCAGCAGTGCCAGCACCCAATATAGAAACTGTGATTTCTGCATTCCTCCTTCCTTTCTCTCACCCCATTTCTGATCTCCCTTCTTCATTTTTTCTAATGTTATCTTTAACCTTCCTTCCTTCTACTTTCTCTTCCTTTTCCTTTGCCTTTCTTCCTTCCTGCCTACATCCCTCTTTCATTTTTTCCTTTCCCTTTCCTCTGTCTCCCTCCCTTTTTCCTTCTTTCTCCTTTCTTACCTCTTCGCTTCCTCCTTCCTTCTTAGTTCTTCAGTACACAGTGCAGAGAACACTACACTTTGGAAGAGACAAAAGAGATGAAGGAAACAGCTGTAAAATCTTGCTATAGAGGCTGTGCTCCTGGTGAATAATGCTGCTGTCATAACGGCAGGGATAATTTAAAACTGGCACTTAGCAACATGATAAATAGCTTGTCAGACAGGCAGCCATAGAGTCAACTGAACTGTCTATGACTAGTTCTGAAATACTGATGTTGGTAGACGGAAGCTGTGCAAGGAGGGAAGGCACAGGAAGGCCACTTGTGGGAGGGACCCAAATGCGCAGAGATGCAGCATAATTAACACCAAGTTTTGTCCTTTTCCCTACAAGCATGTGATCTGTGAAGCAGTATCTCAAAAGTAAAATGTGTTGTGCTCTCAAGGATGTGATTGAAGTTTTAGAGAGATCAGAGAAATATCACCTTTTTGGGGTATGCAGTTTGGTCTATATTTCCTTTTGCTCCTTCTCCAAATCTGTACTCTTTGCAATTTGATTTAAAATAGTATGCTTGACCTTTAAATATCTTGCTATACAAGGATGGATGTAAAAAGGAGTTTAAAATAAATATTTTTTGTAGTTTACCTTTTCTCACAAAAGGCTTTGAGATAACAAGAATACCTATGATAAAACTGAAACATAAAAATAAAACACGTATTAAAAGAGGAGGAAACAAATGAACATATTTTATTGCATTGTTTATTTTTTATGTATGTCAAAATTTTCTTGTCCCACAAAGACATTTGAAGCAATGAATATGAATATTAAAGTTAATATAAAGAAATAAGCTGTGTGGAAGAAAAGTTGACATATTTTAAGACTTGTAGAAGATTTGAAGGATTTAGGAAGATAGAAGTGCCTAGCCACGCTTGGATGATACTAATTGCATCTGAATTCCAGCCTGGTCTTCCATGAGCTCTTTTTTTCACATAGTTCTGCTGATCATTTATGTTCCCATCATGCTTAAACGTCAGGATAGAAACTTACATATAGGGCTCGCCAAATAGCTCAGTTGATTAAAGCACCTGCAAGCAGGTACAGGGGTCAGGTGTTCGATCCTCAGGCCTGCTGTGCTGGCACTGCCCCGGAGGCACACTGAGAGGGCAATTGAGACTGATTGTGGTGGCACACACCTATAGTCCCAGCTCTTGGGAGGCTGTAAATAGGCAGATCAGTACAAGTCTGATATAGTAGTGAGACCCTGAACACCCTGTAGACCCTTTGCTAAAATACAGGACAAAAAAAAGGAAAGTTACACAAAAAAGTAACACTTATTAGGGAGTCATTTCAGATTATTTCAAAGGCTTTTGGGCCACAGGCTAAAAATAACCTTCTCTGGCCCTTAAGAGCATTGGGGTCAGAGCAGGAAGAAGGCTGGAAAGAACTGGTCTTGGTTGTTGAGTGTTCACTTATCACTACCATAGCAGTGTGTTGGGTATAGTTGAAAGAATCCTGCCTTCCCACAGTGAACACACTGCACAGAAAATAGAAGTGCAGTCAGAGAGATAGCTCAGTAGAAATAGTGCTTACCTGGCAAGGGCAAGGGCAAGGGCAAGGGCCTGAGTTCAATCCCTGGTTCTGCAAAAAGAAAAGTACAAACCCACACTTCCAAGGTGGATCTCCTGGATGCGAGCTGACATCCACCTACCCTATTCCTGGCACTTCATCCTATCTTAATTTCACAAATCTATATGAGGTAAAAGTAAAATTTTTAGATATTGGCTAATTATCTGCTTTTTATAGAGGAATTTAATGTGCAATTATACACCTCTTCCTATTCAGCATTTTATTTCATTCTACTACCAGTTACTGTTGCACACAATCAATTCCAAAGGTACCAAGTTCTCAGAATGACTGACAGGAGGTGCTGCTTCTCTAAGTACCAATTGACCTAGGTGGCTTCATTAGCACATACCAGAGCATTTACGAGAACTCTCAGTAGTGGCCAGTTCTGCTGCGAGAAGAGCAGGAGCGGTGAGGACCCCTTTTGGGCTCTTTGCCTGTCCAGCCTGCAGTGCCCAAGTAGAGACCTGGTAGTAGGCTCCTGCGCCTGAGGCTGTTCTGGCAAAGGCTCCAGGAGGCACCCTCCATTCTTTGGGCCTTTTGTTTTCTTCCAGTCAGCACAAAACAGGAGATGACACCACTGTGCACCCAACAGAAATACATCCACACCTCAGGATACTGATGGGGACTCGAGGGATTTCTTGGTGGAGTCCTGGCAGAAGGCACTCTGAAGCTTTGTACGAATACAGAGTTCATTTGGCAATGGGCTCAAGTGTGTCATAAAAGTATTTATAAGCAGCTGTACAGCACTCCCTAGATATGTCAGGGGTGCTACAGATGGCACTTTTGAATTTTATTCCCAAGACTGAATGGGCCCCTCAGATTACAAAAATAAGCATATCTGCAGGCTTTTGTTTTCACATGTCACAGGAGACTTTGTCGATGTCTTTGAAAAGATCATGCAACTACATGTGTTTTAGATTTTACTTCTTTCTTTCAGAGAGAAGAAATAGATTTGAGACAACTTGTCTGGTAAGATTATATCACACTGCACAGGAACATGTTCTATGGGAATCAGTTTGCTGTTATTTGGGGCAGCAGCGATCAGCACCAGTGTGAGTTTGGAAGGTTTTGTAGGAGGCACTCGGCAAGAGCAGGCTCAGAAGAATTACCTCAGTTGGTTCTAACTCAAATATACCCCACTCCGCTATACCTTTTATAGATATGGATGTCATTTAAAGCCATAAGCTGATAAACTGAATGAAAAATGAGACTGTGGTATCGACTTGTCAAATGTTTTCATTGCAAGGGAAGATTAGGGTGCCTGGCAAGGAAGTTGGTTCCCAAGTCGCCAATTCTGATGATATTAATTGTCCCCGATCTAGGAAGCTGGCACAAATAATTCTGTCAAAAGATTTACTGTGCAACATTCAATGCTATTTACTGATAAATGATGGGGCACTTCATTAGCTAATGTTGAAAAATCATGGTAGACATAACAGAATTATTAGGGCTTGTATAGAAATCCTATTCCATAATGAGTTATTACTTTAAAATAATAGCAGCAATATGTTACAATTAACCACTCTGAAAAGGAGCTTTCCACAAGAAAGGTGTCAGCGTTTGAGTGATCCCCTGAACTGCTGCTCCTTACAAATGAATTCTACTGGCTCCCATCCATCAAAACTCCACTTGCATTAACTAATTAAAGAATCCAATGAAGGCACAGAGCCTGCATCACCCTATGTTCCGGTGAGTTATAAACCAGAGAGCTGTGGGCGGGCAGGGTTTTCTCGGGTTTTCTTTAGTTCCTTCTTTTCACCCATGGTGGTGCCCGTGGCTAGCCAGCTCCACAGGTTTCATTTATTGTGATGCTGCAGGTGTCACTAGGTAAGCTTCTGGGTAATGACTTGGAAACAACCCCCCACTCAGGGTCTTCTTCGTAAGTAGTTGGATTAAACAGACTCCAAGCAGGAAGAGTTGTATAAGACCCTAATTTCTGCACAGCAAGGGACTGTCTTTTGCTTTTGGTTTTTCTCTGGATGGTTTCTCTAAAGAAACTGTGTGTGGGCATGTTTGTAATCCCAGTGTTCCGACAGGCTGAGGCAGAATATTGTGAGGTTTCAGACCAATCTGAGCAACTTAGTGACTCAGCCAGATCCTGTCTTAAAATAAAAACAAACAAACAAATAAATAAAGAGACAGAATACAGTTCAATGTGAAGATCTAGTCCTATCCTCCACATTACAAATACAGTAAATAAAGTACAACGTTGGAAAAGATGAGTGAAGAGATTCAAAATTACTATTTTTTCTCCAGAAAGTGATTTCTGTCCTCCAGTGTACAAAGGAGGTAAACATTTTCTATACAAGATTATTTAATTCTAGGTACTTGACCTTCTATTTCAACATGGAGCTCAAGGCAGTGGACCCAAGGCTCATGACCTACCTGAGATCAGCTAAGAGGCTGGGCAGCAGGGCTTGGCCTGAGGCCTGTTCAGTTTTCTCTACTTGGCTTCTACTTTTCCAAGGCAGTGTTGTTTATTGCATAAAATCATGCACTTTTATTATTAGGGTGTTTAATTTTGGAATTCAAGCAACAAGCCAGCATTTGCTCAGGAAATACCAGTACTTTCTCTTGTCTGAATACAGCAGTGGCCGTCATAGATATTTCTGTTCTGACAAAGACCCCAGGGAAAGGACAAAGAAGACGCGTGGAAAGGATGTATTTTCAATTGGTTAACATTGAAGTGATTTGACAAGGACAGCATGTTTGTCCCTGGTTAGCAAGATTGGAGGCTGTATGTAGACGTCTAAATTGATTTGATTCCCAGCACCTTTATCTCAAAATGTTTAGGAATAGGAAAGTTTGATGATTTATTACTGATGGCTATAAAATCTCCTGATGACAAAATGTAGCCACAACACCTGCTTATTAACCTCACCTCCCAGTTGCTTTTGATATACTTAAAATTGTTTCTACTTTTGAGACAGTGGAAATTAATTATTGACATTTGTTAAGTCATGCCTGAAATTAAGCACAAAGGATTTTATTATTTATTTCAAAAGTCTATCTGTGCAACACAAAGGAGTTTGATTCAGCTGTTTCTGCCTTATTGGAAGGGGTCACTTAAGCAATAGAAATCATCACACTAATGGAAGGAGAGTGGAATGTAAAGATTTCTAAAATAGTCATTTCATGGTAACCGTACACTGGCTGGAATTAGTACATGCTTTAGCAGTGGTGGGTACTACAGTGTGCACTGACTCCAGACAAAATAAGCTAGGAACAGTCTACTAACTGTCAAAAGTAAACTTAAAAAATATAAAATACTGTATTCTTCTTTAATATGGGCCCGGCAAACCACACAAGACAATCTAAACGGGCATGCTCCCCACCTCTCTATTTATAGTCCAAAAGAACTTTGTTCATGTCTTTGAGTGAGTGTTCCCTATTCAGCATTTTAAAGAGAATATTGTATTTTCGCTGATGTATGACTATAATTAAAAAACATACCATACTTTCATAGTAACCTTCTTCAAAATCACAATTATTTTTTGTTTTGTTTTTTAAAATTGCAATTATTAAATTTTATTTAAAATTTTAAAATATGTATCTATTTGTTTATTTGACACAGGGTCTCACTACACAGCTCAGACTCAT
>PVKA01000429.1:62500-204772 GCA_004027165.1 Ctenomys sociabilis
ATTTTAGACTGCCTTAATTCAACTTCTCCTTCCCCTTCCTACCTCCAGCACCTGTGCTTTCTCTACTCAGAGACTGGTGTGATGCTCCTTAACTTTACTTAGCCACATGGCTATGGGAAGCTGCTCGTGCTTTCCAGATTCTTTTCCGGAGTCATGAGGACAACTGAGCAGCAGATATGCTCCCTAGCTTTGGGGGGCCTACACTCTACACAGGGACACTGAAGGAAGTGAGCAAGCTTATGTCTGCCTGAAAGGTGCCATGGGAAGTGATTGCATGGTCAGCCTGCCAGGAAAGCTTGAGAAGGAAACAGCTGGAATGTCCTACAGTGGCTTTCATTCAGAAGTCCAGCAGGAGCAAGTTCAGAGGCACTTCCTGTCCAGAAGTATAGTGAAGGATCAATACTGGAGGGTGAACAGGAAACTTGCCTAGTTTAGAAAACAGCTGCTTGGTAAGGTCCTTAAAGTAGGGGAGTTCCTTCTTAGTGGTGAGCACCACTGTCTGGGTGATGCAGATGTCTCAAAGAAGGGTGGAGGAAGAGTGAGGAGAAAAGGTCATTAACAATAAGCGGGGAGTGATACCCACTAGGAATAAGGATGTGGGGCTCCTGGTCTTCATTCTGCATCCCTCACAAAGCACATTTGGAAAGCTAGAGATGGGATGCTCAGAACAGCTTCTAGGAGGAGCTGACTATCAGTCTGAACATGTGGTACACAGAAGTCAGGAGGACTCCTGGGAAAAATACTTTCAAGAACCCATAACCATGAGTCAATTCTTGACCAGTGGAATTGTGACAGAATTGTTGAGTAGGAAGCACCATCCAACTTTCTGTAGGTCTGGACTCCAGGTCTCCTGTCCCTCCTCAGTATAAGTATAGCAACCTTTCTCACAGGGTACTTGGCATGCTGTGGTCTTCAGAACCATCTTTTGAGGGCTGGCCAAATAGCTCAGTGGATTAAAGCACCTGCAAACAGGTGCAGGAGCCAGAGTTCCATCCCCAGCCACTGTGCTGGCCCTGCCCTCAGGGCATGTGGAGAGGGCAATTGAGCTATTGAGACTGGGCCTGATGGTGCACCCTTGTAATCCCAGCTCTTGGGAGGCTATAAACAGGTGGATCACCTTGAGTTCGACTTAGTAGTGAGACCTTGAACACCCTGCAAACCTTTCCCTATAATACAAAAAAATACGTATTTTGTTTTCTGAAAAGTAATAATCTCATTCTGAGGCATGATCATCCCAGTGTCCATAAAACTAAAAAGAAAGCTTTTGGGGGTCATAAAAATAAAGAAAAATTCAAAACCACTTATGCTATACATATAATTCTTTTCATGCATGCACTTTGTTGGCATATTTGAACAAAAGAATTCTAACTGTATTAATGTTTATTAATATAGAACACATAAAAAAAAAGAACACATGTTTATTCTTATCAGACTTTAGTTTTGAGGTACTAAGGAGCATAATTACTTTTAGATCAGGATAGATAAAGTCTTTCTCTATTTAAGATTTTTTAAAATGCCACCCTGGTCCTTTCTACACAGAGATTTCTGAACAGAATAGCCATCATTATTTTTATAATGTTAATTACAATAAAAATTGATATATAAGCTATTTTATTGCTTATACTTGTCTCTAATATAATTTCAAATCCATAGCTTACTAATATGTGCAAGATTTCACTTAGATATATAAAGCAAATTATTATAATTTATAATATAAAATACTTTGATTAAATAAACCCCTAATTTTGCTCTCAGTATGTAGTCATCATATTACCCTGTGTTTCATATTTTGGGTGGACAATTTCTATTGCAGTGATTGTAGGTTCACACACAGTTATAAAAATTGATAGAGAGATGATGTACACATAACTTACCCATTTTCTCTCTTTTATAACACCCCATAAACCTATGAAATAATATCACCATCAGGAAAAAAAATAACCTAGTTTCAATATGCTAGTCTTTTTATTTTTTTATTTTTTTTTTTACTTTTTAATTTTTTTAAGAAACCTTGACAAGATGGATTTGATAAATTAATACATTGCTAACTGTTTTCATAATGTTTCGGTACCATAGAAGGTGCATACATGATATTATACTTACAGACATTATTATACCATATGTATCTTATCAGTAAATAGAGTGTAGCTGTTTGCGTATCTTATTTTTTATACCTGAATTACATCAAAGATTCAATGATTAATACTTTCTATCTTGTTATTTTCCTAGTGGTTGTCCATAGTACTAGAAGCCAACATAATATCCTCTCCAGCCACCATTAGTGCAGATCTTGCCTCTCATAGGATTATGTAGAAGCACAGCATTACCTATCCCAACTGTACTGTCTATACACACACATCATGAGTTTTTCTTTCTATACCCCTTCCTTTGTCTACACCTGTCAAATGTAGGCACTCCATTGTCATTCAACTAACTTAGGTGCTTGAACTCGACAACACAATCCAACACAGTCCAGCATTCCACTACAATAGTGAGTTATCTGAAGAAGTTGTCGCCCATAGCCATTTACAGCTCAGCTTAATATTATGGCCCCTCAATGTACACTTCATTTTTATACTTTTCTGCTGGATGGTTAAGACCTAGATAGAGCAAGACTTATATACCGACACACGTACTTTATGTTTCTTATGAGGTCAGTGAAGTCCCCTCAGGGTTTATCTTATAGTCCTGTACCTTATTCTATAGATTCTTTGTCTGTGTCATCCATGTGGATGAGTAATGGCCAATGCTTGACCAGTTTGCACTCTGTGAAAGCCTGAGAGAGTTTTCTCTCCATGTGACTCTCCCCAGGCACACTATAGAACTTTGATCTCTTTCCTCTGTGGCTCCATAATAGCCTTGTTCAGAAAATTTGGAGCTCAACTGAGTTTCATGATGTTGCAGTACAGGTTCTCCTATGTCCTTAGTCTTCGCTGACCATGAAAGGCTAGGGCCAAACTGTTGGCTGGCCTTGTGGCTCTTCTATTTCTCTAACTTTGATCTATGAACTTAGGTTGTTAACCATCCAGAAGAAAAACTGATTAGTATCCTGCAGCACATGACATTTTGCCTTATCGGACTCAATTGATTTTAGTTGTTGTTGTATGTTTCCATTTGTATTTCTGCTTTTTTTACACTTCTCCACTGCTGGTAGGAATGTAGACTGGTACAACCATTTTTGAGGTCAGTGTGGAGACTCCTCAAAAGAGTAGGAATACAAATCCCATTCATGCCGGCTATCCACCTACTGGGAATTTTCCCAAAGGAACTGAAAACATTGTATCATAGTGATATATGTGTACCTATGTTTATAGCAGTGCAATGTGTGATAGGAAAATCTTGGAAACAACCAAGATGTCTGTCACATGAGGAAAATGGTTGAAAAAGATGTGGTATTTCTACATAATGGAGTATTACTCAGCTGTTAAGAATGATAAGTTTGAAGCATTTATACTGAAGTGGATGCCACCTGAACATATACTCATAAGTGAAATAAACCAGAAGAAACACATGTGTAAATATCGTATAGTCTCCCTAGTATGCTGGTCTTTTTAGATTGTCACAAACTTTCATGTGTCTCTTGACATCTGTGTATCTCTGGTGAAATTTCTATTTTCTATACTTGCTTAATCGGATTATTTGGCTTGTTCATTCTTGGAGATTTTCTCATACCTTGTAGAGTTTAGTTCTTTTGTGGCTGGAAAATCTTTCTTTCTCGGGCTATTGCTTACCTTTTCATCATCTTAACTGGGATTTAAATAGAGTAGTTTTCTAACTTTGTAAGGCCTACTATATCAAGTTTTGCTTTGAAGGATCATGCTTTTGTATTAGGTCTAAGCACAAGTCCTGCATGTGGAAGCTTTCTCTTCTGTTTTTTCTGAATCTTTTTCACTTTCAGGTACATGGTCCATTTTGAGTTAACTTTGATCTGGGGTGAAACATTGGGGTTTAAAGTAATTTTGGTTTTGTTTCTTTTTTTACTTACTAATGTCTAGTTCTGCTCCATTGTTGAAAAGTCAATGCTTATTCAAATGGATATATTTGAAGCTTTATCAAAATTCAGCTTAGCATATTTGAGGGTCTTACTTCAAGTTTTCCATTTTGTCCCACTGAACTATGAACAACATATACCACATTGTTGTTCATTATTGTCACTAGGCAGGAGGACTTACTAACAGATAAAATAATCCATAGCATGTGAAATTCAGTGTGTTTCTCCATTTATTTAGACTTTTGATTTATTTCACTATCATTTCATAATTTCCAACATCTAGATCATATACATATATATGTATATATGTATGTATATACATGTATATATATATATATGTATTTACTTTTAAGTATTTAATTTTCTTTGAAATGACTGTATATGGCAATTATTTTAAAGTGTAGTTTCTATATATTGATTATGTGTATATAGAAATGTGATGTATTTTGCATGCTGGTCTCATATTCTGTAGTCATACCAAAATCCCTCTGTGTTCCTATATATTAAAGATCCTTATATTCTTGTGGTAACTATATCCTTGTATACCTTATGCAAAATTATCGTTCTTTCTGGTGTTTTTAATTCATCTTCTACTTTAAAACCTACTTTACCTCATATAAATATAGCTATGTCCTATGTGTTTGTGTTTGCAAGGTATATTTGTTCCTGTTATTATTTTAGTTTCAAAATATTTTTGTCGAATTTGAGTTGAGTTTCTTGTAAGAGTGTCTTTTGGTTCGGTTGCCTTTGCTTCATTGTATATTTGTCTGTTGGGGCACTCTGACCTCTACTGCTTATTTCATGTCATTCATGTGGTTTATTATAAGGTAGTTACTGCTTTCCTTATCTTAATTCTCCATTTCTCTTGGTATTACTGACCCTGTTTCTTCTTTCTTTTTCTTTCTATCTGTATTCTTTAAAGAGGATACATATCTTATTCATTTATTTACAGTGTTTATTTTTTAAATTAAATTAAAGTAAATTTTGAATTCACGGTGTTTAATATTGCTCTGCATATTTTTCTTAGGGGTGGCTCTGGGAACTCTATCACTCCTATTTCATTGCTCTAAGTGAAGCAGATTAACTTTCTGTCATTTAGGGTCCTTTGCCATCCCATTCATCAGACTGTTGTCTTTACTACGAGACAGTGGAATAATTTCGTGGCAGTCATCAGTGCAGCTGACCCACAGCAAGAAAGAGAGGCTGCATTCACAGACTCTGTCCTACTCTTCCTTCCCTTCTGCAATCTGAGATTTCTTTTTGCCATTTTCTTGTTTCTTTTGGACATCATCAAAACATTCTTTAAACATATCTCTTATAGCAACAAAACTCCTTTGTTTTCTTCATCCAAGTGACTTTGTGTTTTCTCCTCTTTCAGCCAGCACCTAGAACAATGTGCCATGTCCACTAGGCTTTAAAGGGCAGAAGGAATCTTCCCAGGTGGCCTCACATTGCTCTTTGTGTGCATCAGGACACGAGTCCTCCTCAGACTGCTCTGTGCAGCTTCGCAGTCTCAGCTGGGGTGTCCTACTGGCCTTCATTGTTATGCCATGAACCCTAGAATATCTGTGAAGAAGGAAGAGTCTCAGATCTACAGAAACAAGACTTTTGAGCTTGGCTCTTGGCTTGATAAGATTCCCCTTGCAAGTATCTTCTGGTACCTATAGAGGTATACTTAGGTGAGGGAGAGAGCCTCATGGGCACTTGTCATGCCATGGTCCCTCATGTCTGAGGCTGTCCTGGGCTCACCCAATGTTGGCCACAGGATCCTGTTCAATATCCCTGTCTGCCTTCTTTTCTGGTGAGAATGTATTGTTTTATAATTTAAAAAGCATCTGTTTCTTTCCATTGTTACTAGTTTCTCAGATTCTCCTCTTGATTAATAGGCATGACCCAATCATGCTTCCATCCTTCAAAAACAATGACCATGTAAACATGTGAACCCGCATACAACTATGTCTCCACATGTGACTCTGTTCCTTAGCAGACTTATAGGATCACGTAATGGTATGCTGCCTGATAGACTGGGTGCAGTAGCCCTTCCAAGGCGGGGACAAAGAGCAGCCAGGCATTTTGCAAATTCTGCAAATTACCCATAGTGTTCTGGCAGCCTCTGTCCTGAGGTTCATAGTGAAGAACTTGTAGATGCTCTTCAGAAGTGCATATCCAGGTCATTGTGCTCTGATCATGGCAGTTCACACTGAGTGGTCTGAGGGCACCTCAGAGATCCATGTACATGGTTACGCTCAAATTCATATTGGCCAGTTTAACCATAGTAAATTATCTGGCTATAATTTTGGTTGATCAAATGATTTATTTATATCAGAACAAATGCACAAATCTTATACAAGGGGGACAACTAAAAGCTTCCCCTAATGCAGAGCTGGTGTGACCCACCAGAACTCACGTTGTTTCTACATGTTTTTTTTTTTTCCTTCAAGGGCCTTCCATGCTCTGGAGCATGGGGAGCCATGTCCCAGATTGCATGCAAAATAATGCGAACCACCGAATGGCCTTGCTTCTGCTAGGTGGTTGATCCATTGACCGCATTAGATAGGAACCTGTGACAAGCCCTCACTCCTAGCCTGCCAGAGGACATCAGAGAAAAGCGTCTGCACCCAGAGAAGCTGAGGATGTGTTCACCTATCCTGCAGTCCTGCTGTGTTTGCTTTCCCAGGCTCTGGTGCAGGACAAGGATGGGGCAGGGCCAACCCTTCACTGTCCCCACTCTTCTTGTGAGTCCTAGATGGTATACCATCAGGCAGGGAGTGTGATGGATAAGAAGTAGGCAGAACTGTAAGTACCTGATGGTCTACTCTCCCCAGTGGTTGGTGAGGGAAGGCATTGGTGATGCTGGGAATGCAGGAAAAGGGTGAAGCAAGCTTAGCGGATGTTTGGTGAAATATAAACTATCGGACTTTGAGTATGTTGGAGAAATAGGCATGGAGTAGACCACAGACAGCTCCTCAAATGGATCTGGGGCTACAGAGGAAGTTCTGGGCTGCATATAAAAGTTCGAGAGTCATCAGCATACAAATGATAATTGCAGCTTTACCTAGGGATCAAGAAAGGAGGTACTAATAAAGAGATAAAATGGCAAAGTGGAAGAGGAACAGAAGGTAATGATGGAAGAACAGAAGGTAATAATAAGAGGAACAATAATAAGAAGAACCCCATGGGGAAAAGGAACCGAAACATAACAAAAAATAAGTAAACAAAGAGAGAGAGGAAAAACAAAAAGAGAGAAGTGATGTTGTCACTAAGACTGTTAATGGGATTAACTTACCTCACTAGGATGCAGCAATGAAGCTGGAGCTGAAGTTTATATGGTGCTATAAAATTGTTCTGGGGTAATTGCATACCCTCCCCATCACACTGAGTGTGAGAGAGAAAGTGGTGTTCTGAACAGGGCTGTGACGTGGAAGATGTGAGTATTAGCCCAGTCCGAAGGGAATGGTCACCATGAGTACCCTGAAACTGGGCAACGGCCACCATTTCTGCATCACAACCCTGCTCAGACCACTGCCCTATAGAAAGGATTGGAATGTGGCCTTTTTGAACAGTCTACCAGATCTATGTTTTGAATAATATGGTGCTATCTCTCCTGACTTCCTTCTTTAGGTGCTATCAATGATTATTTCTGACTGTCCAAATGCCCTCTGTTTTATGTTACTAATTTTTAAATAAAATGCCTGCCCTGGAAAATATTTCTCAGATGGAATTTACTTAGCCTACGAGTGCATAGTCCCAGGTCCCAACCACAGTGCTGCTCCTGGCCACCAGATTCATGTCCTGGCTCCTGACTTTCGAGCTGCTCTCCCAGTGGAGTTCTGGTGGAAAATAAGACAAATTAAAATGCATACAGCTCTTGGATCCATGTAGGACAAGCTCAGAAATGGTCCAGAGATTTGCTGGAGCTGGCTTTTACCAAAGCATGGGTACCAGTTGTGCAACGTTGAGGATTTCTGTAAGGCAGTTGACATAAAGTTGTTGGTTTGAACCCAGCCATAGTAGGAAAGTGGCAAACACTACAAACTGGGTTTCTATTGTTTTTGTTTTAGGAGATTCCGTTGTTAAAATTTTAACAAAACATTCCTGTACTGTATACTATTCTTTGAATCTTTAGATAGTGGTTTGTTCATTCAATTCATCCAATCTAAGTGTAGAGTCATCTTATTGTTTTACTTATTATAATTATTTGGAATTTAATTTTGTTAACACATTCCACCAGGCCTCACCCTCCTTTTGTTATCTGCAACTTGGATAAATCTACTTGTTTTATCAACAAAAACTCCTATAATCAGGGTAGACTAAGGAACTCTGCAAAGCAACAGAGATGCTGAGAGATGGGTGCTGTAGGGTGCTGGTGATGACCTGCAGAATGGTCCAAAGCTCACAAAGGGGACAGGTTGCTGGCAGTACTGGACTGGATGACACACTGAGCAGAAACTGAGGGAGAGAAGGCAGGTGGAAGCCCAGCCTAGCCCATCCATGGGGCCTCACTAGGAGCCAGGGATGCATGCAGCTGCTCCTGGAGACTGGATTTTCTGTAGCCACATGAATCTTCCTTCTCATCTTCTCCTGTCGCTCGTTCAACATCCAAATTCCTGGGAATAAGCTTGTACCTCAGTTTCTTGGACGGATAAATGCAGTGACCTGCCTTAGGTCTTGTTTGTTTGTTTGCTTCCATTTCCTAAAATTCCAGGGGTTGGCTGGCCACATAGCTCCACCCACAAAAGCCCCTGCTTATGCAGATGCAAGGACTGTGCCTCAATCCCCAGAATGCAGTGCCAGGCCCCCTCCCCTGGGAATGCTGAAATGGCACTGGGTGTGGTGGCACGCTGTAGTCTCAAGTGCTTGAGAGGCTGAAAGCAGGGGATCACTATGATTCTAACTTGTGTCGTGACAGCCTGTACTGAATACACAAAATGAAAAAGCAAAGAACTGCAAAGGGTGACGCAAACACAGAAAAAAGAGGATAGTCAAAAAATTTTAAATGTCAACATGTCCTACATGGCTACATGTCAGGTCAGCCTGCCCTCACCTCTATTTGCATTTGCCAAACATGTATTTCTGCTAGTATACTTCTCGCCTCACTCATGTATCCAAAAAGGAGCTAATTTCTTCCTTGAAACCAGGCAGTGTAAATTTCTGTGAGTCTTTACATGAACATTTAAACTATTCAGAACCAGAAACACTCTCCCATAGACCAAACATCAAGTCAACTCTCCTATAAAAATAATGAAGGAAAGACAGGAGGAAATAATTACAAGACACATAGGCAGGGACATTTCCCTGGAAAGACTGCTGGGCTACTTGGGCACAAGGATGAGGACAGTGCCAGAACGTAGGTGGTGTTCTGTAGGACATGGCTAAACTCTTGTGGGTTCTCACACTGAGTTCTGCCCCCCTTGCTCCCTGAAGCTCAGCCCCAATATCAGAGAAGCCCGAACCCCAGACTCAAAGAAAGGAAGAAGGCAGAAGGTGTCAGTGCAGTAGTGATGCAAGAAAGCAGCTGAGGGCCTTCCATGACAGCCCCAGGTCTGCTGGGCAGAAGGAGATGGAGAAGTGGGCTCACTGACATGGTAGGGGAGGGATGGTTGCCCAGGGCCATGCCATACAGAGACCTAGTGAGCTCATCAAAAAAGGAAAAAAAATCTTGTCTGCATGACGTGCAGCAAGGAGTCCTGAGTGTCTTTGGCAAAGAGCTATTTGCGCTGAGAACAAATAGTAAAGAAAGGGAGTCCTGAAAGAAGAGCAGAGCCTTCGGGCCTTTCTCTTGTTGCAGTCAGATGTTTAAATTTTGCCTTAGCTATAAACCTGCTTTCTTTTGCTTTTTAAAAAATATTTATTATTTATTTGTTACAGGGTCTCACTACATAACTTGGAATGACCCTTCTGTCTCAGCCTCCCCAGCACTGAGATTATAGGCATGCACCACCACACCCAGTTTCTAAGGCCAGTGCAGCTTATGGTACCAAAGATCAAATCCAGGTACTTATGCTTATCAGACAGGCGCTTACACTACTGAACTATCTCCCCAGCCTTTCTTTGATTTTTAAAATTTATTTTTAATTGATTCTTATAAACATAAGGATGCATATTGAATGATAGCCAGTGATTTTTCCCCTCATGTATATAGTGAGTGATGTTTAAATCCCACTAGGTTTGTGTCCATAAATTTATCATTCAACACCTTTTCTCCTAGTTTTTTGAAACATAGAGGATGTTATTGATAGCAGCTATCCAGATTTCACTGGAAATTCAAACCCTCCTGTCAGAGTGTGATTTCTAGTGGCATGGTTGACCATTTTTTGGTTCCAGAAAAGAGCCAGGGAAGAGCCAGGGTGATATGCTGGCCTCTGTGACCTAAGGAAACCCAAGGAAAAGCTCCAGAGCAGAAGGCCTAATCAGTAGGCAGCCAAAGCTAAAAGGAAGACACTTGTTAGAATGAACTGAAAGGAGGAAAGTGGAGCACTTTGACCATATGCAGAGGACTTGGCTCTGGAGATGAGCCATCTCTCATCTTCTCTGAAATCTTATTAAATCTTTTGAGTCAAAACAGAAAAACTTGTAGATAGATTGCCTCCCCTGCCATGAAATTCAACTCGTGTGTACACAGTAGTTACACACTCATCAAAAAATCTTTTACAATTCCCCTTAGATACCCAGATTCAAATATCCTCAATATCTTCAGTAACATTGAATCCAAAATGCCCATGTTCCAGAAAACCAAATGTCTCCTTTAAATATATTCTGATGCTTATTATATTAAGTAATTTAGGTAAACAAGGAACATTCCCCACCTTGAGGATCCAAGCATCATTACTTACATTTATTTTAATCTCTAGTAACCTGTCTTAGAAAGATTCATGGCTGTCAGTATATTGTGGTTATCAAAATTGTTAGATCATGGCACCACATTCTAGTTTATGATTGGTAGGCAAAGATAAATTATTGGTAGTGCATATTTAATATAACAAGGTATATATTCTGTTGAACATAAGTATTCAGAGTAGGTTTAAGTGCTCAAAACTTTCATCTGGAGTTGAACCCATGTTCTAAAAACACTATCATTACCCATACTATATTTTTTTTCAAAAAACACCTCTGTAAAGTTTCATTGGCCACAATTATTTTTAATAGAGACAACTTATGCAGCATGAATCAATTCCTTGCTTTATCAGAACTAGCAACTATAGTCACATGAAACCTTTCATAACTTCAGAGTATGTGTTATTTCTTTTTTACTGAAGGGAATCATTGACTTACTATAGGAGAATAGAGGAAAGAAAAACAATGAACCATCTATATAATGTTGATAGGAAGGGTTCACCAGGATGATCTTAGGAGTATATCAACCTTTAATTCTCAAAGAGGATAAGTTTGTTTCATTTGATCAAAATTACACTATTAAAAATATTTTTAATACAAAAATAGGTGTTTTCTGTTCATGTTTCAAGAAAATGTCATATTATAAATATGGCTGCTTTCTTTAATGGTTTGCAAAAATAATCTAATTTCTGCTTGCAAAGGGAAAAAAACATACATACACATCATGATTCCTTCCTTTCCAAGGAAGGATACCCCTTCCTTTGTTTACACCTGTCAAAGATGGGCACTCCATTGTCATTCAATGTGTATGGACAGTACAGTTGGGAGAGATAATGCTGTGCTTCTACATAATTCTATGAGAGGCAAGATTTGTACTAACAGTGGTTGGACAGGATATTATGTTGGCTTCTAGTACTATGGACAACCACTAGGAAAATAACAAGATAGAAAGTATTAATTATTGAATCTTTAATGTAATTCAGGTATAAAAAATATGATATGCAAATAGCTGCACTCAATTTGCTGATAAGAGACATACAATATAATAATGTCTGTAAGTATAATATCATGTATGTACCTTCTATGATACCAAAACATTATGAAAACAGTTTGCAATGTATTAATTTATCAAATCCATCTTGTCAAGGTATCTTAAAACTGTCTCATTGATATTTGTACTTCAATAAAACAAAAATAAATAAAAACTAAAAAAAATCCAAAATATTCAGCCAACCAAAAAAAAAAAAAGGAAAAACCACATATCACATTACAGAACATTTTTCTCACCAAGGCTGACAAAAACTTAAAATTGTTGTCCGGTGTCAAAATTCAAGCACTACAGAAAAGCAGTGGATGTGCCCTGCGCACTACTTTGCCTTTGGCAACAGCTAACAAAGCATCGCTTCTTGTGACAATGGTACCTGTTCTTAAGACCCATCAGTAAGTCATAAGAATTTAATGTCAGTACTTATGTGACAGAAGGACAAGTCTAATTGATACAGAAACACATTTTCTATATTAAACAGAACAGGCTTCCAACGATGAGGGAGTTCAGCAATGATAAAGCAATGAATTAAAGCTTATAGAACAGGTTTGTGGCACTTAATATTTAATTAATGCAAGGTGTTAAATCAAAGTTTACAATGTGATATTTGATTTAGACAGCCCTCACTGCAGAGCATGCACCTCTTCTGTCCACCCATCCATCATTCTTCCATGTTTCCACTGTCTACCCTCTACTATCTATCTGTCATTCAACATTCATCTACCTTACCAGCATCCTTGAGATTCTCCACCACTTTCCCCCTGACATGCCACCCCTACCAGCTCTCCCTCCACCACCCATACCCCTCCATGCTCTCCATCATCCACTCCTCCCTCCTTCCACTCCTAATCACCCCTCTACTTCTCTACTGCTTCTGATTCTTCATCACTTCCCCCAACCCTCAGTCTCTGCCGTCTACCTTCCCATTCTTTGAGTATCTGCTGAGCCCTAAGCAATTTTAGAAGATGTGACTGCAACTGTGAGAAGGCACACTCTCAGCACCTTACAGTTCTGTGGAAGAAACACTTAAGTATACAGGAAATTACAATACACTATGTGTAGTTCTATAATGGGATATTGACTTCCCAGATAATTGAAGGATAGGCAGGACTGGGGGGTGAATATGAAGAAGGAGAGGGGTCCAGAAATAGAATGTGTAAGGAGAAAAGACTCATGGCTCAGCCAAGAAACATTCAAGATTTTGATATGTGCGAAGTATTGCATTCAGGAGGTGAGACGATGAGAAATGAGCCTGGAATAGTATTAAGGAGAGTAATAGTATTTAGGATTAATAGTATTTAAAGTGCTAAAATGCACTTTATAAAATATACAGAGGTTTTGAAACTACATGATGATGACAATGTATACTAGAAGACTCACCCACAAATGAAAAGGAAAAGAAGCTTATTTGGACCCTACTTTACTACCCTCACTTTCTCTGTCATATGGGAATGCCACTAGGGAAAGAACAAGTGTGTTTCCGTTCTGTGGCTGCAACAAATTTATCAAGACATTGTCATTAGTAGTCGAGGTGCTAAGGGGTGCTTAGATCAATAAAACTGACATCATCAGCCTTCCTTCTCTGCACGTGGATCCTAAAAAGCATATTGTCCTTCTTTTGGTCGGTTTTTGAAGGGTTGCAAGCTTTTATGGGAGCCATGTAGCAGTCTCAAATTATTTGTGTCTGAGTTTCACATGAGACTCATGTACTGGAATTGGTTCTGATCACAGGGACTTGAAAGTGATGGGGACAAGGCACCTCCTTCCTTACCTTCTTCCTTTCTTTCACTTGAGTAACAGAGACACACACACTAAACATATTTTTTTTAAAAATCACAGATTTTATCAATTGAAAAGAATTTAAACACAAAGCTGCAGATACTTTCTTCCTTGGAAAAAGTTTCCTCCCTTGGACAATGTTACTACCTGTCCCTGAACACAGCAGCGGGGCAGTGGCCTGCCAGCCCTGCGTGGCCACCTCGCCACGGGTGGACTTTCAGAGCTCTTCAACCGACAGGAGCTCAGAGCAGGGAACGCTGTGCAGTGCTCTAGTTCCCCAGAGCGTGCCACCACTCGTAGGAAACAGAGCCCTCCGCCTCTGACAGCCCGCTGTTAACAGCCCTCCCCAAGAAGCTCTTCACCACATCTAAGCCCTGCCCTCGAAGCTAAGCCCATTTCCTCCTTCTGAGCCGCAGCGTGGAGAGCAGCAGCTGGTCCCCACCCTCCACATGATAGCCCTTCATGTCCTGAAGTCGCTATTAGGCCGGGCGCTGTGCTCCGGGCTAAGTGACCGCAGATCCTTTAATCTTCCTTCATAGGTCCTATTTTCCGAGTCTTTAATCGTTTCTGCTGCTCTCTGCTGAATCCCTTACAGCTTCTTAAGTCCTGGTGTGTCACCTCTCCAGAGAGTGGCAGGGACAGTGTGAAAATCCAGGCAGTCCCTCCCAACAGTTGCATCTCTGTGACATGAAAATGACACCTGGGTGAAACATATTACCTTAAATGCCTCTCCACTTGCCTGTGGGGTCAGGAATTCCTGCAAACACTGCCCCCACCTCCAAGGAAAAGCAGAAGACTACGGTGATGAGGCATAACTGGGGAGACAAAGCAGCGTACCGCAAACCAGCACATTAAAGCGACGATGGCCAGTGTTGTCAGTGTCATTTGCTTTGGACAACACATCCTATGACCATTTGTTTTTTAAATTTAGTAGATTCCTATATCAGTCCTTTTCTATTTTAATTTTTAAATATGAATCATTTCAAAGATAATTTTGTTGCCTTGTTTTCAGCCTGTGGTCGAAGTTCTTTTCCACTACTTTCCAAATGCATCATTTTTGGATCCTGTGCAGGGCCTTGATCAAAAAGCGGTCAGAGTCACCTGAGCATCTCTTGCTGGGGCCTGGACAGCCAAGCACATTGCCTGGACTGTGTCCTGGCCTCAGCCTGTCCCAAGGGCGAGCAGCTGGCACCAGGCAGAAAAGCTAGGTGGCCTCTTGACCAGGGCTCGGCTCCCAACCTGGAAGGGCGGCCCCGCTCCTCCTCCTACCACTTAGCTAGATTTCGTGGTCATGATTAAATCTGCTGCTCTTCTCCATGGTGTTATCTGCTGCGCCCAGCCTGGTTTCATTGTGCACTTAATGACCATGCCTTCCATCCTATCATTCAGAAAATTGATGAAAGTGCTTAAATAGCATCGAACCCAAGGTTTTCCACCGGGAAAAACCACTTGTTATGCTCTCTCATATTGCTCTTAAACCGTTTATTAACTATGCTTTGAGTACTGAGGCCAAGCATTATCTTGCTTACGATTAGATGATCTTTTCCCTATGTGTTGACTAGAATTTCGTACACTAACCCTAAATAATAACACAGGAAACAGTGGAAAGGTAAAGTTTAATTTTTCCTCCACTGGAAAATGTCTTATCTATCTTGTTACAGTAAAATTATCCTGTTGATTCTCTTATTAATAAGTTACTTACAAGGCAATTAATGATCTTTCTCAAGAAGAAATAAAATCCTTTAAGCAAAGCATATTTCATTTATACTTATAAAAATATTGAAAATGTATAAGTGTTTTTCTTTTTTTTGTAATGTATTTGGGTTAGGGTTAAACTACCCAGCTGAGACTCATAGTGGTCTTCTGTTTACTCCCCAGCACTGGGATTACAGGTGTGCACCACCTGGGTTGTGCCCGGGGGCAGGGCAGGGGGCAGCATGCAGTGCTGGAGATCGAATCCCAGTCCCTACGCTCGCCTAAGCAGGCACTTAGTCCACTGAGCTATCTCACCAGCTCTGAAAATGTAAATTTAAAATGCAGTCATATGTAAAATAGCTTCAATTAAATAGTCATGTGTTCAAACTCAGCATATTGTAACATATGTGCTTTAGTATTAGTAACATTCTCACCTAAAACAATTTAAATATTTAAATCAAAATTTAAACAAGTTTTAAGATTTCCTCTGTGTATATTTAGAGACATCAAGCTTGTTCATTACCCACAGTCTGCATTCTGGAGTTGACCTCAATGTTAGAGGAGGTACCATGGCCTTTCAAACATATCCCATCAAGGTCCTCCTGAGAGGAAATCTGTTTTTCCTAAACAGCAACAGAAAGAAGTGACCTTTCTCAAAGGAACAGCACAAACTTTGAATGTGGGAATTGGATATGGTGGGCTTCAACTACTTTAAAAGTTTCAATCCTTTATTATTATTATTAATCAGAGCACCAAGGGAAGCTATCTTCTGATGAAGAGATGCTTACTTCTTAAAAATGTTCCCAGTTTTGTCTCCTAATAAAGTAGGCAAAGTAATAGCAATATGGAGATGTTTGTCTCAACTAGGAAAGGGCGTAATAGAATCTGTTTTAACCCACCACCCTGGAGGGATTCTTCTCTGTTTAGAAATGAAATAATATTGTTTCAAACGTATGCAATTTCCCTTTATTCCTGAAACAAGCAAACTGTAAATTACAAAATAGAGCAGGATAAAAGCATAATTGCTGCTTTTATTTATTCATACAATATTAATGTAATATAATTATCCAGCAAGCAGACAGAATCTTATGAATATTCAAAAATAAGATCAACATAAAGCTATGGAGGAATAATTATTCTAATGAACATACAAAACTTTTAAAGGATAAATTATTTTTTCTCAGTTTCAAAGCGACACATGATTAAGGACTCACAACCTGTGTTTCAGACCAGAGTTACCACCTCAACACCAATGAAAGACAGGAATTAGAGGTAAAGGCCATGTCCCAAAGTTAGCAGGGAGACTTTTGTCTCCCTAACCCTAGAGCCACTCTCAAATTAGTCTGCAAGCACTGGGAAAACACTACAACAATCTGGCAAATCCCCACAAATGAAAGAGGAATGAAGCTGGGCCATGGGTCACTTGAGGCTCGTCTGGAGGTACAGCCACAGTGCCCGGGGCCTCTTCCCAAGCTGGCCATGGCACCCACCCATCATCAGAAGTGGAAGCACCATGTCCAGAGGGTGGAGTAGCCAACTGGGCACAGGTGCCGAGGGGGAGAAGCTCTGTGGGAATGAGGTGCAGGTGGGAGTGTGGGGCACAGTAGGGCCCATAGCCTGTCTTAGGAAAGCCGGGGGCACTGAATGTGGGGTTGGCACCACAGTGGTGGTCACCATGGGTTGGAGGTGTCTAGCTGTGCTGTCCCCAATGGAACATGGTTTCTGGGGGTCAGAGCTCAGAAAACAGTGAATAGTCCCAGTGTCAGGCCCAGATGCTCTAGTTTGGGGCCTGATTAGGCTGAACTTGTCAATGCATCGAGCAGCTGGCAAAACTGATGTCACTATACACTTCTACCCTTAAATCAAAGTTGAATTGGAATATGCACAGGTGATCTCAGTTTAAAATGGAGCAGGTACTATTCTATGCCATATCTTTCAAGCTCTGTGTACCAGCCTTGTTTATCACTTCTCATTATTTGACTAATTGATGAAGTGGATATTATACATTTTTTTCACCTTCCCACTGAAGATTGGGAAACAGAATATCAGAAAGATCATATTACTCTTTGAGGGACAATCTCCCAAGACCTTATGAGAAGCATGAATTCATTTATTTATTCATTCAATTGTTTTCATCTCCTGACTAGACTGAACAATTTTCAAGTCCCAATGGAGGGGGTACATAGATGAGAAAAATAGGTGAAATTCTGTCCTCACTGAACTCACCCTCAGGAAGAGGAGGCTGATGTTGAGCTGACACTTACACAAGTATAGAAGATTGCCAACAAGATGGCTGTCATGAAAGAAGAGTCTTAAAGGAGTCAGTTTAGGATGCCTTGGGTAGTAACAGGCCATAGATAGTAACAGGGGCTACCCAGGTGAAATTAGAGACATGGATCCCATGAAGACAAAATAGCTGGGGCCAAGATCTTTTGAATTAAAATGTCATGAGACTCAAATGTAGAAAAAGGAAAAGATAGACTGATGCTGGATGAGCCTAGGCTACTGATAAAGGGTCCCCAGAGTTCCAGTTCACACAACTGTGGCTTGCTGACACTTTATTTTAGTCTCAGAGATACTCTGACGTGGGCACTAAGCTATGCAGTTGTGTGGGAGCAGCTCCTTTCCTTTTGTCAGTGGAACTCAAGCAAGAAAAAATGCTTCATATGCCTGCATGTTTAAGAGTGATAGGGCCAGCTAAATAGCTCAGCAGATTAAAGAGCCTGTTTAGGCAGATGCAGGGGACAGGAGTTCGATCCCCAGGCCTGCTGTGCCAGCCTTACCCCTGGGGTGCACTGACATGGGCATGGTAGCATGCTCCTATAATTCCAGCAGTTGGGAGGCTATAAACAAGAGGATTACTATGAGTTCAATCTATGTAGTGAGACCCTGTAGACTACATCCTAAAATACAAAAAAAAAAAAAAAAAAAAAAAAAAAAAAAAAAAAAAAAAAAAAAAAAAAAAAAAAAAAAAAAAAAAAAAAAAAAAAAAAAAAAAAAAAAAAAAAAAAAAAGAGAAAAAAAGAGTGATAAATGCCAAATAAGTGTGCTTATGCTCATATGCTGAAAAATATATATTTATTGAAATAGATTAAGTGAAATTATGATTGTTATTACACTCAAAGGAGGCATAAAGTGAATGACTTTAGTCATCCTGTGAATGTATTCTGATCTCTTCAGAGCTTCGGTAGAATAATAAGATTGAAAAGTATGTAATTTGCAAACTTTAGGCATTCACATCAAATTTGTTTTTCTTGCCTTCTTTTCTGCTAAATCGCCAGCTCTACTGAGATCATCAAATCTTCACATAATTTATGTGCTAGTGATTTTGATGTCAACTGAGATGACCTTTCTTGAGACCTTGTCCTCCTTAGTTTTTCTTAATTTCACCTTAGAGTAATGTTACCATGACAGCTCTAACTAGGACTGCCATTGAATGTCTTCAGGTCCTAAATAAATTTATCTTTAAAAGGACATTAGAGCATCTGAGACATCAAGCAGCTGTGTGTAGAGAAGAAAGAAAAGCTGAACCTCAGCACACAGCTAGAAGAAGACGTAGCAGTGTCCTCAAGTCACCTGTTGCAGATGTTGTCTAGTCAGACTTGTGCTCAGCTCTGTGAGAGGCCACACAGAACTAGGACCTAACAAAGTGCTACCTAGAAGTGAGAAAAGAATATAAAAGTTCCTAGACTGACCCAAAAATTACTCCAGGAATCCAGAAAAAAAAGCCACCAGGAAAAGTCCTAGCAGATTGAACCTGCACAGGGAGGCATCAGGAGCAGTATTGGCTTGACCTCCAGCACGGTACCATGTGTGGGGGAAGGGGGCTGAATATAATAGCTTCTGGAGCCTTAGTGGTGAGGGGAAGAGAATCTAAGCAAGAGAATTCTGGGTGCTACAAGACCAAAGGAAACACCAGTTGGAAGCAAGTCATCTCCTCCCCACTCCCCAGGCAACCCCTAACACAACGACAGGCCTTCAAGTAGGATTCTGATGCCAGTATAAACACAAACCTTGATCACAAAATGCATACATGAAAACAGTCTGGAGAGATATCTTAGTGGCATAGGTGCCTGCCTGGCAAGTGAAAGGTCCCAAGTTTGGTACTCAATATCAAAAACAAACAAACAAAAAACCAAAAGCAAACAAACAAACAAAAAACCCAACACGCTACCTCAGAAAAAGGCAGAAAATGAAAACCGAACACTTCAGTGACTAAATTTCTCTTACCCAATTGCCTCCCTTCAAAAATAAAATAAAAATAATCCAGCTGTTCCAAGATTTAATCTATGCTTTAAGAAAACACAAATTAAAAAATTTAGGAATTACAAGGAAAGGGTAGGAAACAAAAATATTGATTGAACACAAGACATTAAAGGAAAGAACAAAGGTATCTTTGGGGTTATTAATAAATGACAAGGTTTTAAGAGACAGTAAATTGCAATAAAATTTTAATGAGAGATACTGAAGACAGAAAAGTACCCAAGAGAATCAAACGAGGTTAAAATGAGTTGGGGGAAATGATTGAGCAGGCACTGGGAGGTGTGGAAGAGGAAGAGGAAACAGCAGGGTGGAAGGGACCTGCACAGGCCTAGTGGAAGGAGATGCTCTGCAGCGGAGGAGGGGCTTCCTACTGAAGGAGCAGACAGGTGCTGCACAGGTCACCCCAGATGGTCATGGGCATATTTCCTGTTAAATCTGCAAGATTTTATGAATGTAAATATCCTTAGAGCTTAAAGACAGCAAAGTTACACACCTTCAGAATAAATATAAACTGATGTTAGACTTTCTAAAATAATATGCCAATGAAAATAACAACAGCAATGATAACTACAATAATGCAACATTTTCAGGAAAATCAAGAAAAAAGGAAGAGTGGACCAAAGGTTTTGTGATCAATCAAACTGTCATTTGACTACAAATGTTATAGAAGTGTTTTAGACATGTAAAACGTGAAGGCCATTGCAAACCCCACCTCTTCTTCAGTAATCACCATGGCAAACCTCAATTCATATGGGAGATGATGCTGGAAACATCAGGGAAATTTTCAGCAAGAATTTTCTATATCATCTGCACAATAGTACTAATCCAAAGGATGAGGAGAGAATTCTATCTGAGTGGCTGGAGCTCTGACAGCACATTGTAAACCACAGCTGAAAATCTGAAAGGGAGGAAGAAAGGAAAGGAGAATAAACTCATGAACTGATGTCTAGGAAATAGATCAGAGGCAAAGGAAGCCATTAAAACTGACAGCCTAGGTTTATTTGTAAAAGATTAGAAAAGAAAATAGGGAATAAAACTTTAAAGTTGGTAAAGTACAATGATAACCGGAGCAACAACAATTCAGACATTTCTAAAAACCAAAATAAATGAGAAGCATAAAGAAAAAATAAACATTTTGTATAGAGAACAAATATTGTGAAACCTGCAGTATGCATTAATTTTAAAGTAAATATCATAAAATTAAGACAAAATATCATATTATACCCATCATATCAATAAATGCAAATGAATTTCTATTATTTACTAAAAGATAGTGGCTTTTAATCTGCATAATAAAGGAATCACACAAATGAATTTAGGCATGTGTATGTATGAGTATATACACCTGTGAGCGTATTTTATGGTTGTACATACATACATCTGTAATAAAGTAATTCAGAAAACTAGGGGTAGAGTGATGGATGAAAGTATACCAGCTAAATGGAAACAATAAGAAGGCTGTAATTTTTATACTAGTTAATATAAAATCCAAACCAGAAAACAGTGTTGACAAGGAGACCTTTTAATGCTAAAAGACATAATTCTCATTTAAAATATTAAAACAAGTGGCATGCACCAAATAATGCAGTAACACCTTCATAAAGAAAAAACACAGGACATCCAAAGAGAAAAAACACTAGAAATATTTTAGTACTATTCATAACAGAAAGCAGGTCATGTGAACAAAAACTGCATTAACAAAAAAATGAAGTTATACAAAGAAATGTTACAGATAGCACTCACAATGCAGTAAGAGTAGAAAGTAGTGTTAAAACTTCCTTCTACTTGGATAAGTGTAAAAAATATACCTCTAACCTCTTAGAAGAAGAAATAAAAACAATCATATGGAATTTCTAAAAAATAAATGATGTAAAACAAAAAGTCAGATACTGTGGGAAATATCTAAAACAAACTTTATTGGAAAAAATCATAGCACAAATGCACATCAGTGTAAACAGAAAAATCTAAGACAACAAATTAGGTTTCTAACTCAAAAGTTTTGAAAAATATAAAACTCTAAAGTAAATCTAGGAAAACAAAAAATAAATAATTAATGAAAATAATTATTATCTTCACTAATGCATTAATATTTATTTTATATATCTAAATTCAGTTTTATTGAAATAAATAACCATGCAATTTATATGCCAATTTAAATAATTAAAATATATAAGCCACAAGCTTATTTACTAAAAATAAAAGAGAAAGGAAATTTAAAAAATGGGATTTCTTTAAAAAACAGTCTTGCAAGTAAAATTAAAGTGCTAGATGAAATGGGTAATTTTCTGAAAGGAACCAGTTTACTGAAATTGACCATTAGCAATACAATCTCAAACAGAACAAGTTTAGTAGATGAAATTAGATAAAAGCACCCAGATAGTTCCATAGAAAAATTATTCCAAGTTTCATAAGATCAGATAATTCTATGACACAAAAATTAACTCATTGTACAGATATATATGAAAAAGCTTCCCAAGTGTTTAGTGAAGATAGTATAGCAGCAATATTATGTGAATCTGACAAGATTGACGTGCAATGTCTAGGTGGGATCATTTCTGAAATACCATACTCAGTATTAAGTTATACATTTTTAATAAATGCTGCATCATATTAATAGGACTAAGCAGAAAACTTTACACTTATCATTTTAGACACTGAAAAGCTTTTATCAAATTTGATTCAGCATCTCTTAATTTAATACAACACTCAAAGGATTAAGAGTTGATGGATCTCTTGCACACAGCCCTTGGCATCTTATTTCCTAGGGCCAAATCTGGAACAAAATTTAGAGTAAGAAAACTGAAATAAGGATCACTTCTAATAAGTAACATTGAATGGGAGGAATTACCGGAAACAATATGACTTAAGGAGAAAAATCAGCTTGAAATGTGCAATTCAAAAAAGCTAGATTAAAATATCAATTTAGAGATGATACGAGTATATCAAAAGAACTCTATACAATCAAGATAGAACTGACTAAAAAAGCAATGAAATTCAGGAAGTACCAGGAAATACAATGAACACACAGCAGTCAGCATGCACACATAATAAAAAATAGGGATTAATGGAGAATTGCATCTACAAAACAGCAGAAGCTATGCTAATTAGTGCTAGCTTAAAAATATATGTGCAAAGTCTATATCAGAAAAAGTTAACATATCCTGAAGGATACAGAATAGACTTAATCAACTGAAAAGATAATTAATTCCTAGTATCATGACAATACGTATGTGCAATGTTTACTAATAACAGCAAAATATTAATAAAGGATAATGTGCTCTCTTTAGAAGCTGCACAAGTTCATATAAATATTTTGTGAAAAAAATAAGCACAGGAGCCAGGGAGATAGCTTAGAAGAATAAGTGCTTGCCTGGCAAGCACAGTTCTCAGTTCAATCCCTGGTAGCACAAAAAAAAGCATAAAAGAAGTAAAGAAAGCAAAGCAATTAGCTTTACGAGTAGCCAGTTTTGTCAGCTATGGACCTATGGGAAACCTCTTTGCCAGGTGGTGTACTTCCGGAACATGCAGTAGCAGAACCTAAGAGGAACTGAGTACAAGAACCACAAGCAGACCCGAACACACACTGAGTTTGGTGTACACTAAGAAGGCATCTCAAAAAAGTAAATACGCTTTATTGGATTTATTTTCTTCTTTGTAATAAATGTTTCTAGGCCAATTGGATAATCAATCAGAAAGGGATAAACTGAGATCAATACTTCCTACTATACACCAAACTAAACTTAAAATGGATCAGACTTTAAATATAAAAACGTATTATAAAAGTAGAAGACAGCAAGCATGAATTTATTTTTTCCTCAGTGTAAGGAAAGGGCTTCTAACTATGTATCACTGTGTAGATACATTGAATGGAAATATTAGTATATATGATTAAGAAGAGAGAAAAACAGCTGTAGAGATAAAACATGTGCATGGAAAACAGCATTAGGTTTTGAGATTTTGAGGGGGACAGTCAAAAACGAAGGAAATCTTTGGAACATAATCACAAATAAAGGGCTAAAAACACCGATGTACAAAGAATTCCAAAAGGGGATCTAGGGCATACACAGCACATACCAAGGGTTTAGGACACAGCCACAAGCATCTTAGAAATGTCAAAATTTAAACTCTCACATAGTATCAAGAGGATTCCCCATGTACCTACAACCTTGTCTATGCCAGTATTAAAATTATTTAAATCTCTGCTATTTTCATTGGTATGTGAAAATGGTATAAGAGAGTCAACTGCCGTTTGCTTAGTAATTGAGGATTTTAACCTGTATACATGCAAGACCATTAAATGCTTTTGTATCGGTGTCACTTTCCACACATTGCCGTTCTTACCTTGGCGATTCTCAGCGACTTCAAAACTGTGTCAATAGTGACCTACCTTTAGATTAAAATTGCACTTAATTTATTAGTAAAATTTACATTTTATTTTTAATCTTTCAGACAAGATTTAAAATTGTCTTTACATGCTCTTACATTTGCTTGTGCATTTAAAAGTTTTCTTATTTACCTGTCCAATAAATATTGTCTTCTTTTTCTATATGGTATCATTTTCACCTTCAGTCTTTAATCTTCACGGACATTACTTTAGAGAATCAAGTGAGTTGAGGATTTTGAAGATTTTACTTTAACTTTTCTCCTCCATAGCTAATAAATTTCATCAGAAATAGCCATTGAACTATGATTTGCGATACTAATTAATGTATACATTATTTATATAAAATGAAATCAGATGCTGAATGATTTGTTCCCTTTCACTGCTTTGTGTTTCTTATGTTTCCAAAACTATATTGTTCTAAATATTGAGATTTTTTATCTTAGTTTTTCATACTATTTCTTATGAAGTTGGGAAAAGTAATTTATTTGTTGTAGAAAATGTGCACAGTGCAGGATTCAAATCGAGAAAGTAAAAGTGACCTACAAAGTTGCCAGCAAGAAATTATCATTTATTCAGCCTGTTTTCCCTATGTATTCTATTTGCTAAATTCCATCAGTTAACGCGTGGGTCCCGATGCTCCACACAGCCTTCCCTGTCCAGATCGGTTTCCCCTCAAAGCCCCACCTTCCGTGACACTGTGCCCATCCCAGTGGGTGGAAACCACCGGGGCCTCAGTTGCCACTTTCTCGGGCCTCATGGCAAACTCCACCAGCCCTGTCTCACCGCATCTGGAGGAGCTCCCAGACGGCGTCTGTTCCTGTGTGAGATATCTGTGCAGCGCTCCGCGGCTGGACTGTGCCTTGGTAGGCACTGATCTTGTCTGTAGTTTTAGATTTTCTAAGCCAGAGACAAATTGCTAAATGGGACATAAGTACAAGACTGTACAAGACTTTTCTGAGTGTGAAAAGTCCTAGTATAAAAGAACATACACAAATGCCATCAGATATGAGTGGAGGAATGACTGGAACTCCCTTGAAGAGGCCTTGAAATGGAGGAGTCGCTTCCCACCCCAAGGACTGGAGCCCCAGAAGCCCAGAATGCTCATTTCTCCTGCTCCCAGGCTGCAAAGACACACAAGTGCCACAGACTGGGCACCTTCACGGGGTGTTGGCACGTTGGCATCAGACACAGGGACCAGACTGCAGCCATTTCCTGTTTAATGTGGAAGAAGATGAGAGAGAGAGAGACAGAGAGAGAGAGAAGGAGACAGCAAAAGAAAGAAACATGGAGAGGGAGCCAGAGTGAGGGGGCTGACAGCCTCAGCTTCTGCAGTGCACCCACATGGCTGGAGAATTACAGGACCCCTCCTGCAGCCACCATGTGCGCAATCACAGTGAATTTAAAACCATCTCAGAAGGGATCCTACTGGGAGTGTTTAGGTCCACAATTACAGTAAATGAAGATTCAGAATTAGCAAAAGCATTTCACTTAATTAGAAGCATTAAGTAAGTACCACCAAATGTACAGTAGTATGTGTACTAAAATGAGAAAAATAGCTGACCCTGAAAAACATTTTATTTATTTGCTTTTTTATTTCTCTAGTCTTATGGTTAGGGAGCTATTACTATATCCTCTAACTAAAAGATAAAATGGGATGTGGATAAGAATAGCAAATACTTTTGTCTTCAAAATATGTTTCTATTTGTATCTTGATGAGTAGGTGCAGCTCAGGTCTCTATCATATCACAGGAACTGACAGAGAAGACTGTTTTATCCAGAGCATTCTAGAGCTATTTTCCTTATACCTCTTTGTTTTGATTTGACTTTCAGTGGTTACTTACTGCTTCTGACGATTTTCAGCATTACACAGAATTATTCAGTCAGCCTTACCAAAGGGCCCAGAGATTTCCTAACCAAACTTCCAGAAAGAACCAAAAGGGAGGCTTGAGAGAAAAATGAAGGGAGAGAAGAGCAGGTGACGAAGGCGATGTCCCAAGAAGGCTACCGGGAGCTTTGCACTCTGTTCTGTAACTGTATCAGCAGCATGCGCAGATTTGTCTTGCGTGTTGGCGCTGCACACTTGTTGGCTCACACACAGCTTTGTGAAGAAATGGAATTCCTGGATTCTGCGGCTTTGAGTCATCAACTTGTCATGGGAAGGGGTTTCTGAAACAGCCCACCTGGGGTGCTCTTGTCACCACCACTGCACCTGTTTCCCATATTTTCCTCTATATCCTTTTCTGCTTCAAAATCACTGAAAACCATGTTAATCACCCCGCTGTGCATTGAGAAAATCTGTCATGCGACATTTGCTATCAACTCATGATAAAAGTTTGAAACAAACACCAAGTAACTAAAACTACCAGACAAAGCATTTAATTCACTCAGGGATTTAAAAGTCAAGTCATTTCTATTGTATTGCTTTTCTTAGGTCAAACATTTGATTAACTGTAAAAGTCATTGTTGAGCGCCATGGAGATGGCTCAGTGTAATAAGTGCTTCCCTGGCAAACACAAGGGCCTGAGTTCAATCCCTGTTTCTGAAAAAAAAAAAAAGTCATTGTTTTAAAAGCTTCCATGAGTATTTCTCTCCAATTTCTTTGTTACAATAGCTAAAGTGAGAAACTGTGTTTTGTTTTTGTATTTAATACAGGGTCTACAGGGTCTCACTAAGTAGATCGGACTCAGAGTGATTCTCCTATTTTCAGTCTCCAAAGCACTGGGATTACTTGGGTGCCACCATGCCCACTGTCTCAGTGCACGTTGGGGGCACGGCTGGCACAGTATGCCAGGGGTTTGAACCCAGGCTGTTTGCACTCTGTCTAAGCAGGTGCTTTAGTTTGCTGAGCTATCTGGCCAACTTCAGAAACTGTTTCGATAATAATTGTTCTACTTGAAATTGTTATGAGCCCTAAATCAAAAACCATCATCCAACTCAAAAGATATTGTCTATATAAAATACATATACCATGCACACATAGAAACAGAAAGCAAGCATGATAAATAGAAGCTACATGTGTTTTAAATATTTTTAAAAGAATTTCCATTTCTATATTTTAAAAGGTATAAAATGGTTTCTTTATCTTTAGGTGAAGAAAAAAATGATATTGAAGTCTTATCTATAGTAGAAGTTGCAAAGGTGAAGATGTTTTGGGACAGTTGGCTCTGTGATAATGGGACCGTATTTCCCAAGGCAAAAATGATCTGTCAATTGGCTCGTGGTCTGATGATTGGAACTGGTTACTGGGAGCAGGGATTTCAAACCACGCATTTGAGATAAACCTGACTTCTTCGTTGTGAATGAGTGGTAAGGGCTCTGTCCACTTCCCTGGGACCTGTGGACAAGGATTTCTTTTGAACCCCATCAAGCCGAATTGAGGAACAGGGACAGAAACCCTGAGAACTGCCAGGCCTGATGGACTTAGCACCTGGACCTCTCACAGAGGAAAGCTGCCCATGAGCATGCAAGAGCAGGGTGACCACAGCACCGTCTTTACCTCTGCTGCTCCACAGGTAACCTGGTCAAGGATGAGTCATGAGCCAGTGTCTCCTCCCCCAAGCACAACATAAAAAATAGAGCTGTTGCCAATGAAGGAGATCCCGCCCTCACCAGAGGCATGACAAGGTTGCTTACACTCTTCCTGTTCTCAAGTAGAGACGCACATGAGAGTGTATTTTATAACAAACAAGAGGCCCAGAGAAGGCCAGATATTTCCCCAGGGAGGACCTGCCCCCAGCTTCAGCTTTGAGTCACAACATGGGCTACCACTAAGCTAGTCTTTATGTGTGTGTATCTAAGTTCCTCAAAAGATTTAAAAGAAAAAAACTAAAATCACAAACCCTGGTAACACATACTCTACATCTGATGGGAGGAAAACTAGGATTTTAATTTTCTTCTTCTTGGGCAATGCACACAGGACTAAGGGCAAATACATTTATTCTGCCATCAAAATATGCAGCAGTGAGTTTCCATAGCTGAGAAGTCTGCTGAATTTTTACTCTTAACTAAGCATGCAGGATGAGTACCAAAATCATTACATTTATGTGTTTTTAATGGCCTGTCTGGGTTGTGTTCTGTCCGTAGCTAGCACTGAGCTGTGTGCTAGCCAAGTTTTTAGAATTCACACAGCTCTGTTGCAACATAATAATTTGAAGATACCAAGGGCTCTGCCATTCCCGTAGGTTATATTTTTGAGTCTGGGAGCGTGGTGCATAGCAATCAGCTGTCTGGGCTCTGTGTCCCTGCAGCTTCCTTGTGTTGGAACTAAGTGCCCACACTGAGACACAGGCTTTCTGTAGAGTCAGCTCTGTGTGTGGCGGGGAGCCCAGGGCCTGGGAGGCAAGCTCCACTCTCCCTAGGAGAAACTTTCCACAGCGTCCTCCTGTACCCTGTGCCTGGAGGAACCTGGTCCCCTGATGACCTTGTGGCTCCTTGTGTTGTCCCAAGGAAAGCCCAGTTCAAGGGGCCCTATTTGAAGCTGGCTGTCATCTACTTCGCTGTTAAGAGAATCAGCTGCAGCCACTTGTGTGCAGGCATACATCACCCTCAGACAGAGGGGAGTGAGGACAGTCATTGCAATATTAAATTGGTTGAAATAGGAAGCCTATTACATTTAGTAGAAAATAGCTTAATGATCACAAATCTCAGGTAATGATCCCTCTTTCAATATCACTCAGATTTGCATCTGATTTTGCTCCTCTGATATTTCTGTGTTAGAATTTTATAATCACAAATGAAATTTTGATGGAAATCTGATGATAAGCAAGCTTCACTGAGCTGTTTGGAATAATGAATGGCCTTACATTTGGAAAAATAATAGTAATTAAATAAATATTTTGTCCTATTAGAACTTGGATAACATAGAGCCTTTAATGAGTATATATATATATATATATATATATATATATATATATATACACACATACATACATATAATGCTATATTTAAATTTTCATTATTAATAAAATCAAAGTGAATTTTCAGTTTTTTTAGGAACAGACTAATTGCTGTTCGAAAGCTTACTAGATTTATTGCTGTCTATGTTTCACTCTCAGCAAACCACCCAGAAGAGGAAGCATGGTCCTTCCCAAGAGACACATATTCTCTGCTAGGGATGTGTGACCCATCTATGACTGACCACTTTGGGTTTGTCAGTGTCCAGCACATGACAAAGTGTACCCCAGGGATACAGTGCAGAACCCTAGAAACCCGTGCTTCCCACAAAGAAACAAAGAAAATCAGATACCTTTTAAAAAAAATACAGGGAGTCCCTGTATTCCCATAACTTAGGACGCTGAGGCAGGAGGATCACTGTGACTTCACAGTGGGCTCAAGTCCAGCCTGAACTACATAGCGAACCTGTCGCAATAAAAGCTACAGAGGGGGCCTATGGCACTTATTTCTGCAAATATTTCTAGATAGTGAAGAGAAGAATACAAGTTGTTTATCAAAATACGTCATCACTCCAGTGGCACAGGCCCCAGGAAGACACGCTCCTCGGGAAGCTCTGCCTGGGCCCCTGTACTCGCTGACCCCGGGGGAAGCAGCAAGCCTGGGGAATGGTGCCGATCTGTACCTCTGCAGAGAATCCAGGGCTGTGACTGCCAGGTCAAGAGGACAAGACAGGCAGTTGGCAAGACAGAGTCAGTGGACTGAGCACCTGCTTAGGCAAGAGCAGGTACCGCTGTTCAATACCCAGTACCACAGGCCACACCAGCCCTGACCCCAAGTACACTGAGCTGACCAGAGTCTGGGTATGGTGGCATATGCCTGTAATCTCAGTGCTGGGGAGGCTGAAAGCAGGAGGATCACTACGACACTGACCCGAGTAGTGAGTCCCTGTCCCAACCAAATACACAAATAAAATAAAATAGAGGACAAGATGAAGAAAGGGCTCCATCTCCCATATTGCCATTGAAATAGAAAAGCCTTCTCATGCGTTGTGTTGGAAAATCAGTTTAATTTCACCTCAGGCTTGATATGCATAACTATAAAGGAAAAAGAATTATAAAATAATCATCATAGGTAAGTTGCTTGTGATTTATTTGCAATATATATTTATGTAGGTACCAAAAATAGTTATGAATAATGGTATCTTTGGTTCTATGTGTACACTAAAAAAATATATTTAATGTCAAAACATGAGCTCCATTAAAGATTTCTGTGAAATGATTTAAATGTTAAAATGATAATATACTGTTTAACTTTGTCAGTTTTGGATGATCTGCAAGTGAATTCATGAATTTGAAACTGGAAAAATTAGGATATATATATATATATATATATATATATATATATATATATATACTCATTTGTAGGTTTCAGAATTTTCCATAGTGTGCCTAATTTTAGTGCTTTCCAAACAGTCAGCCTTCTGATCATGTATCTTGGGGTTGTTTAATTGAGATGATCTCACTATGTATCGCAGGCAAGCCTCCAAGCCACTGAGCTCTTCCTCCCTCCACCTGATGAGTTCTGGGATTACAGGCCCATGCAGCTGTCCCTGGCAGATCAGGTATTTTCTTTTATTTTATTTTAGGTTTTATTTTTTTGTGGAACCGGTGATTGAACTCAGGCCCTTGCATCTGCGAAGCAAGCGCATATTTTACTGAGCTTTGTCCCCCGCCCAGATCATGTATTTTAACTTAGGAAAATTTGTAAAATATAACTTGTTAATTCGTACACACACACACACACACACACACACACACACACAGAGAGAGAGAGAGAGAGAGAGAGAGAGAGAGAGAGAGAGAAAGCTTTCTGTATCCTGAATATACATTTTAAATATATAAAGAAATGTAAATCCATATAGATGTATGCTTAAATCAGGAAAGTGCATTTCCTGATATTTTGCTTTCTAAAACTTTTTATAGGTCCCAAGCACGTTTGGTGATTGCTTTGCATAAGCAACTTTGAAATGTCTAGTTTCTACTTAATTTTTCCCCAAATACTGTGTGTTTAAGAACCCCCAACTTTCTCTTCACTCTGACTGCCAGGCCCCGAAAGCTTGGGGCCTGGGCTGGTGCCTGGAGGACCCGCAGGGACTGGGCTGCCTGGTCCTTCCAGCCTTCCCATCCCAGGGCCCTGCCTGGGCTTGGGGCCCTCCTTCCTCAGGCAGGCTTCTGCAGAGCCGCAGAACTGGATGTGGCCACTAGATGGCAGTGTGTCCCCCAACATGATCGGAGCGAGGCCACCCTAAAACCAGCGCTGCGCGGGAGGCCAAAAGGGGCCAAGTGAAGACGGGTTTCCTTCAGATCATGGGCGCTCCGTGGCCAGTATCTGTGTTCACCAATGTACTTCAAGCCCAAGGGAGTCCAGTGGGAGCTGCTGGATATTTTTTCTTCCAAATTTCAAACAGGTTACGCTTATATTTTAATCACTTTAAATGCAATTTCTTATCGGGGAAGCTGTTTCAAATACTGGTGTCTTGTTTAAGAACAGTCACGTTATCTTCACAGGAAAGCCCACAGTATGTTTTGGGGCCCGCATCCTCCCTGGGATGTGGTTTGAAATATTCAATCACACGATTGTATGCGGGCTTAGCTTTTTGTTGAGTCCTGGACTACTTATTGTTTTCTTGATGTATTTCCAAACAATATCTGTTTAGGAAGAAAATATTTTACTTAAAATTGAGAAACCTGTCGTGTATTTCCTAGTGTATATTTTCCTCTTGAATCATACAATCAGAGAAATGAATGCATTGTCTGTATATATAAGTTAAAGAAATTTACTAATGTTTTCTTGACAGCATAATGAAAATCATTTGGATGATTTTAATAATTGTCTATATGTTATACCCAGTAAAAAATGCTGCACTTTTTTTTTAGCTCAATACTATCTTAGAAACATATCAATCACAAGTTCTCTTGGTGTTCCACATTATTTAGTAAGTGCATTTTGATGGCTTTTTAAGGAAAATTGCTAAAATGTCATCAATATCATTCTACAGCTACAAGGGGAGCTCCTGACTGCAGAATAAATAGGACGTGCCCGTGTTCGCTAACAAGTACTAGAGTCACTAGGAAATTCAGCAACTCGTGGCTCTTGCATATCCCATTAATACAGTAAGTAAAAATCTGTAGCAAATGTGTCATGTACTAAAATGGCAAGCATAACGCTGTGTACAGTTTTAACTTGAGAGGAGCAGGAAGATGAATGACTCTTTATTGTTGCTGTGCTCGAAGGACCTGAAATGCTTTCATCACCCAGAGAGTCTGTTAAGCTTCTCCTGCTGTCTGGGTCTCACACATGGTTCTGATAGGGGAGCGCAGGGTCTAATTGCTACCTGAGCAGCAGCCTCTTTTGGGGCGTGGACCTGAGAAATTGCATTAAATTGAATAATTATATACTATCTTCACTTGGGTCTTTAAAAACATAAGATAGGCTCCTTGGTTTTATTTTTTACAAAACTGGAAAATGCATGTAAAATAACTGTCGACCAAAACATTGACTATGGGAAGAATGTCATTTCTTTCTTTAATTCTTCCCTATTTTCATATTGCATGCTCACAGATTTAAAGAGCAATCATATTTTGTTTTGCCTGATGTAAAGCAAAATAGAAAGATATCCATGCACACTCACAATGTATGCCCTTGCCTGGCTGAGTCTTCAAGTTTCCTTGAGCAGTTTTTAGGATCAACTGACTAAAACACAAATAACACAATTTATTTTTGTTTTCATGTATCTTTTTAAAAAATTATCTAAAAATTTTGTTAAATTATCTCAGCAGTCTTCCTTGTATTTCAGCCTCACCTGTCCCTGGAATGAGAAGCATGCTATGCAGGTTTTTAGTGCAAAGGAAAATCAGGCTCATGCATGTGACTCATCTCAGCCCTGTCTCCTCTCCACACTTGCATCTCAGCATAGCCTCCACGTTTATATGATTATGCAAGTTACTTAGGCTGGGGTAGGTTAGTGGTAGGTGGTATGCTGAGAATAGGCCAGGCCCTGGTTTCAGTCTCTTGCATCAAAAACCATAACAACACAGAAACAGGCACAAATTTATCATTTGAAGAGTGTGGTTTGTTAGCCCTAGATCTGTAAAGAGATATCTGGAGCCTGGTTTAGTGTTATCCGTGAGATGAAAGTGACCTGAACACTTTCCTGCACCTGGCCCGGCCTCTCCCACACTTCTCCTTCAGGGTGCTACAGCTGGTGAGTTCAAGGACCCAAAGGGCTCTGAAGCCCATATGTTGAACCTTTGCTCACATCTGCATGGCCCGCAGCACTTCTGAGTGCCAGCCGGCATGGGGCTGGTTGCAGGCTGGGCGGGAGTGGAGTCTGGACCTCTGCCACTAGCAGCATGAACTCGACTCTTCTCCCCTCATCTGTAGCCTCAGCCCTCACTCACTTCTACCTGCCAGTAATTGCCAGAGATGCTGGTCTCATAATTTGTGAGATCTGTGATTGCTCATGAAACGATGCAGCAAGCGCACAGAATGTGAGCCCTAATTGGCTGCGCTTGGAGCTGAGTCTGCTCTAGTCAGACCAGCCGGCACTGGGACATTCTGAATCTGCTTTTTTTTGAGGCAGAAGCTACCCAAAGATTTCCGGCATTGTCAGTTGTATGTACTCCTTGTGCCTCTCAGCAACACAAAAGCCACACACTTCAGGCTCAGGAATAACAGAAACTAAGGCTAAGAGGGGAGATGCCCCCACTGGTGCCGGGGCAAGAAAGAACTCGCACAGGACTGCTGGTTTCTGGGGTTTCCAGGGTCAAGTACATACTCTCAGGGAATGTGGTGATAATTTATACTGAACGCTAAGCTCTACTGCCAAATATTATATTTTTCTAATGACCCATTACCCTGGAATGATGTGATGAGTAGAACATGAGTGTATTAAAGCATAATTGCTTTCCTATTCAAACTGAAGCATGCCGCGTACCCACAGGAGAAATGTCTGCTGAATAGAATTTTTGCTTTTTTCCAGTTTGTAGCAGTGTTTGCCATGAATGTGTATTTAAGAGCCTAATCACTTTAATCCCATCGCTTCCTGGTTGTTTCCATGGGTCACAGCATGCACACTACTGTACATCTCACGCTGCTTCCTCCCAGCAATACTGTTTCTAAGTGCCACGCAGCTATGTGTGTGTGTGGCTTACATCTTCCCCGACATGGACACAGGTACTGATGCCAACAGCTTGTGAACACTGAGGAGGGAACGTAACATTTCTATGTGTTAAACCTGACACATTTTATGGAACTATGATACACATATCCAATTGCATACCCATCTTTACATGAAAATATATCTGAGCACATGAAAGCCGGGTTTGTATGTACAGGTAGATATAAATGTATATGCATATGATACATAAAAGATCCCCAAAATACATTTGTGTAAATATATCAATAGAAAATCTAGTAATAGGTCTGGCCAAATAGCTCAGTGGATTAAAGCACCTCCAAGCAAGTACAGGGGCTGGGGGTTCGATATCCAGGCATGCTGTGCTGGCCCCATCCCCAGGGCACACTGAGATGGCAATGGAGACTGGGTATGGTGGTATGTGCCTGTAATCCCAGCTCTCAGGAGACGGTAAAGAGATGGATTATTACAAGTCCGATCTAGTAATGAGGTCATGAGTACCTTGTAGACCCGTTCCTAAAAAATACAAAAAAATCCAATAACACTGAATTTTCAGAGAACAAAAATTATGTACATTAGATATTAACACCATGCATTTAGGTGCACCTTTGTGCACACACACACACACACACACAGGCAAACATACACACATGTACGCACGCACACAGATGACTCCTGGCTCCTGCTCTCAAGTGCATCATCAGGTAGCACAAGTTGTCTGAGGCCAAGGGCCCAGCATTGCCCCAGAGTGGGAGCAGCTGTGCAGCTGCTGTGCCCGTGCCACACTCCCATTGGCCCTGCCGTTCTTTCCACGGAGTGGAGCTCTCAAGGGCCAGCGTTTCTTCTTCACTAGAGCCAGGCTGAGTGTGGTGCCCAGGAAGCACAGCCATCATCTGCCAGACATCCAAGAGGTGCTGCTGAAGCATCCTTCTCCTCCAGCTGGCTACCTGGGCATCCTTCTCCTCCAAATCTACCTGACCCACAGCTCTCACCGTAAGGATTGAACCTGCCATGGCGGCATCACTGCCGTTCATATCCCAAGGCTTCAGAGGGAGTGCAGCTGAGGTCGCACCTGGTGATTCTTGGTTTGTTGTTCACTTCACAGCTTGCTTATGCTGCTGAGCCACTTCTGGGAAATATGGCTGATTTCAAGGGGCATTACAATTAGAAACAGCCAATGAGCTATGTGCAACTCATTTATTTTATTCCATTTTAAATGCATCTACATCTAAATATGTGTCCACTATTGTATTCACTGACATCTGCTTTTGATTGGATGTTGTAATACTGTTCCTCATAACTGATGAAGCTAGAAGAGACTACGGTAAGTCTGAAGGGTGTCTTAGACTCTGTAAAATTTCAGGCCTCTGGATGTCTAGGGAATGCAGAGGGACCAGGAGGCCCTGGAAGAGCAGAAGAGAAGGGGTTAATCCCTGCAGTCACCATCAGAAAGAACTGACAATAAGAAAGATAACAGTGATACAGTGAGACATCATCATACAATTACTGCATCTAATGTTCCTCTGCACATAATGTTCAAGTTCAGAAATCTCAGCCAGGGGTCCATAAAACAATCCTTGCGTTTTATGTTTTTCTGCTTATGCTGTTTTATTTCACTCTTTTGAAAAACAATGTAAAAATAATTTACTGAAGTAATAATTAGCGCTTAGAAAGCACTTGGTAACCTATAACAATCTGCAAATTGCTTCTGGAGGATGACTTTACTTGTTTGAACATCCTAGCATTGAGGGACATTGAGGAAGAGCTCTTTTCTCTGGGATGAAGCTTCCTTAAGGGCAAGAATGTAATGGAATGAAATGAGAACCTCACTAAGCCTTTTCCAGGCAGAGCGGTGCCCCCCAGCAGCTCAGCGGGAAATGGCAGTGGATTCAAGTTCGCACCGTGATACACCTGTGTCAGTGTCTGCTGAGTAGTGCAGTGACTGGAAGATGACTTCAGCTGTGCCACTCCCAGTGCACAGGGCCCAGGAGGTGTCACAGGTGGCCTGGCAGCAGCCACATCAGGATGCTAGCAGGTGCAGGGGAATTCCTGGCTGCCCCTGCCCACCTCCACCCTTACATCATCTCTAGGGAGGCCCTCCTAGCTGCTGGTGCACGCAGAAAGAAGTTGACCAAGGACAAAATCAGGGTAGCTGCCTCAGGGCACACCACCCAGAGGAAGCCAGATATAGTCAGGACTTCAAATTCCCTGTCCTCTTTGGTACAGCATGGGAGGGAATGGTCCTCACCTGAGGAGGGGAGACCAGACCTGCACTGTCCTGAACCCAACTCCCCCTTCCCTCCACTGGAGACACTTGCCTAGGTAGCTGGAAGGACACACTGTAAACAGAGGTCCCAGTACTTTCTGCCTTTAATCTGACAACTCTGTCTGTGGCTCCTCCTCCCTTGTGCTCATCCAGCACAGGAGTTTGTTAGCCTCTATTCACTGACAATGGATGCCACCCTTATACCTACTGGCAGGACAGAGGGCATCTGCAGCTCATGCTCACATGACCAGGATGGAACTTGCTTTGCTCAAGCTCTGGCCACTGCAGACTTAGTGTCCCCAACTGCCAGGCTTCCTGGTCACCACATGGAATTCTCTGCAGCTTCCCTGGCCTCTGGACATATCACTTCACATCAACACTGGCCACTTCTCTTGAAACCCAGGCAGACCCCATTGTATGAGGCACAAAATATGTTCTTACACAGGGGAAGACACTTACCACTGCACCAGGTCCCAGTCTGCCTTGGGAAAGAGTTTAGAAGCTCCATGGGTAAAGGCCATGGGTTGGTAAAAAAATGTTTCATTAGTGCATATATTTACTATGTATGTATGTATGTATGTATGTATGTATGTATGTATGTATGTATGAGCCTCTGTGTGTGTGTGTGTGTGTGTGTGAGAGAGAGAGAGAGAGAGAGAGAGAGAGAGAGACAGAGAGACAGAGAGACAGAGAGAAACAACGGATGCCACCCTTATACCTAGGGTGAGACAGAGACAGAGAGAAAAATTCTCTTAATCAACACTTTCGGGGCCAGCAGTATAGCTTAGCAGACTAAGCATTTGCTTAGGTAAGCACAGGGACAAGAGTTCAATCCCGGGCATCCCATGCTGTCACGCGCAACCTCGCCAGCAAGGAAGACGCGACACCCAGCTCTTCTTTCCGCGGTTTATTCAGGACCCCTATAGAATCTTCTTTTGCCTGCTAGCTAGCCTCCCGCCTCCTTCCTAGCCTCCCTGCTTCCCCGAGGGGAAGCCCGCTCATGGCTTTAAACCAGTGGGCGTCCAAACCCGGAGTGCTACGTGGGCACAGCCGATAGGTCCAGGTACACGGAAGCAACGCCCTAGTCTTAGCCTTAGCCAAATGAGAAGTTGTTTGCTACGGAGAGCACCCACCCCCAGGTGGGGGTGGAAGGCAGAAGCCAGCACCATCTTTCAGGCGCAGCTCTCTACACCATGCCATGCCAGCTCCTGTGCACACTGAGCCAGCGATGGAGTCTGGGCATGGTGGCACATGCCTGTAATCTCATCACTAAGGAGGCAGAAAACAAGAGGATCACTGTGAGTCCGTGCTATGTAGTGAAACCCTGCACAAAGAAACAATTAAAAAATTTTAAAATTAAAAATTCTGTCCCCAGGCAGTTCACCTTCAGTTGGACATTTTGAACTTTTAAACACTGGCATGACACACACACACACACACACACACACACACACACACATGCATGCACACATGTATATGCTTAGACATACACATAGAATTGAGCTTGTCTCCTAAGTGGAAATTACGTTATTACAGTTATGTTGGTCACAGTATCCCTACCTTATTCCTAGTAACAGATTGCCTTTCTTTTATGCTTACCCTGGTGGAAAGCTTTTAGCATGCATTTTATTCTAGTTACTGTTTTTCGAGTAAATCATGCTCAGATTTACTGGCTGTGGCTTCCTCACAACAATTTATGTGTTTTCTTCTCTGTCTTTAATGCCCACAGCACACTTTTCAGCTAGCAATGGATGTCCTCCCAGTGTCAGGTCCACCCTGGGCAGGAAGGTTAGGCATTTATTGAGTCATATCCGACATCCTTTTATCCCCTTAGCATCCAGCAGAGGCTCCTGGGTGGAGCCCCTCTGCAGGAAGGGCCGGGAGGCCGTCGCGGTGGACGATGCTCTCTTCTGGGAGCTGTAACCATTGTGCCGTGGGAATGCAGTTGTACACGATGCATTGACGGTGTTTTCACCTGAAGTACTCATTCTAGTGTGAAGGCTCCCCTAGACTAGAAACTGTGCTCTCTGTAAGGGTAACCTTGCCACGGGGCACAGCAGGCAGTTAACTGTCTGACACACCCCTGCTCTCTCTGCACGGGCCTTTCCAACTCTTTCTAGAGGAAGCAGCAGTGTCCTACAAATATCGTCAATACATATTTGTAGAAATGGATAATAGGTGCAATTCTGCCTTACTTTATATGCAGAAAATAGCAACCATGAAATGTTAACTGTGTTTTAATTGTTTCTTGAGATGAACCGAAGACAAACGGCCTCTCGATACAGCAAACTGTCACACCTGGTGGATAGCAGTGGTGTTTCATTTGTGCAGGGGCACATCAGTGAAGTTAGGACATGACCGTGTTTGAGTTTCCAGTATGTGTATTTTCAAAATGTGCCCCTGGATGTCGCAGAATAACTTTTCTTACTATTAAGTACTTCCATTTATTTGAAACATAAAGAGAAGTTGGTATTAGCACTCAAGAAAGTCAGCCTCTACCTTCTGTCTCAAAATATTAAAGTTTTATTATATTTTAACAACCAATGAATTTAATACTATTATAGTTAAATTTATCACTGCACGCCTACAATTATTTTGGGAGCACAGAAGTATTGCGTGTTGTGGTTCTTTTGTGTTTTTATGTTCTGTGCACATAGGTTGAGATGACCATGAAACATCTCATGATGCTCTAGTCCATGCGGGACCATGTGTGGGCAATGTTCTCTATGATTTCATCATCCAGTGGTAGCACACTCTTTGATGGTAGCCAGGACATAGGCTACCAGTGCATCTCTTGGAAAAGACCTCCATGAATAAGGGACATGTGTATGAATTGTATGCATATGTAGCTGACTGTGTCATGGAATATATGTCATTTTATTGATAATCAACTTTCACTGAATAGTAGAAAGAATATTCATTAGAAAACATGATGTAATCCTAAAAATAGATTTTTAAAATCTTGATCGAGAATTTTTTTGAATTGTAGCTTTTCAGAGTTCTGGAGTGAGTGGCCTCAACTCTGCACAGGAGGCCTCTGCACAGTGCAGGGCAGTGTTTGTTCCATCTCATGGGACAGCTCCAGGACTCTGTCTACAGAGCACACTGTGGATTCTTTGATGGGTGGTGGAGCGGAGCATAGCCATCTTGGCTGTGATCACCAGGAGCAGGGACAGAGCAGGAGCCTGTCCAGGGGAGCAGTGGTCCCTGTGCACTCAGCCACAGCACAGGCTGTCCTCCACAGACAGAGAAGCACAATGCTTCCAGAGCACCAAGTGCAGTGGACCTTCGCTTGGTGCCAGGGACCCAAGTCCAGAGTCTCAGTAGAGGGTGAAGGATCATTTCTTCCCCCAATCCTCAATTTATTGTCCTGCATTCAGAGACTGTGACAATAGCAATAGACAGCCTGACCAACAAGGATACTTGGTTACATGGTGACAACCAACCCCACATCCTCACCTACCAAAGGACAAAATAGGTCTAAAACAACTTTTACCAGCATGCCAATAGGTGGTGTTCCATGAAAGGAAAGCCACGCCTTCTGCTGAAATCACTGTGGTAGGTTCAGAATGAACCTAGACGAAAAACCTTTCACAAAAACAGTTGCTTTGCTTTTATTCTTCAGATTATAAACACTGAGTTCATTCACACCATGCTAGAGCCCTTGACGAAGGAGACAGGCAAGTAAAGGACAAGACAGAGATGGGTGCTTCTGCGCAGCTGGAGTGTGAGGACTTGAGCAGCGACTCAGTGATTTTCTCTGTGTTTTGCTTTTCTAAGATAAAATGGGAGCTGAGCTCATGGCAGCCTCCATGGAGCTCCAGCTTGGCAGTACAGTGACCCAGGCAGCACCTCAGAGGTTCGCACCAGCCTTTTTATTTCTTGTAATGATGCTGAATGACCCAGTATCTTGTAAAATGAAATTGCAATCTTCAGCGAGGCAGTGCTTCAGCTATTAAAATGATTTTTTCTTTGTAATGGAGCACTGCCAGTCCAACGATTTGTGAATTGCAATTAAAATTTGAAGCCGGCAGCACTTTTGCAATTAAAACTGGCATTTTTTAAAAAAATCAGCACCAATCTAGATAATTAGATAGGAACTAAAATACCCATATATTATGCATATGGACATGTACACAGAAATAATTTGATATTTATTATTCAAGATATTCTCCTCTTAATGAAGAATATGCTAAATGCCATAGCAAAATAAAATGTTTTCAGAGTCCTCCTTTAGCAAGTTGGTATTAGATATTTGGTCAACAATTTGTTTTCTTTATTTTTGTCACCCAATTTTATCTTCTTTTTGTAAGCTGTAAGCTCTGGGGGTGCTGAAGTTGCTGGAATACCTATAGAAAATGACCAGAGCCAGCAATGTCAGTGCAGGCAGCAATCACAGGGCAGCAAACTTTCTAAGCACTTCACCAGTTTACCAGTGAGTTTGTTGAATTTAATCATAGTTAAATTCTGTTGGTGAGAAGTTGAGAAACATTCAAATTGTCTTCAGTACGATATTTCAAAGTACTGAGAGCACTTTCATACTGCATAGAAGATGTGACAAAGCGTCAAGAAATCTCTCCTGTGCACATGCTCTTTCCTGCCAACGCGACGTACCGAGGCGGCGAGGAGCAACTTCAGGCCCTCCGCTAGTGGACCTGTGCTGCACAGGGGCTGCAGTTTCTGACCTGGTATCTTCAGGAGCATTTAGGAACTTCAGGACCCATGGACAGTTCACAGGAGTGTACACACACTCATTTCTTGAGAAATTGTAGAAAAGTATCTGTGGTACCTGATTTAAACTTGGTATTTTTACACAGTAGTTTCTCTTTCAATGCCTTTTACAGGCAAACTTGTACTTTCAATTATTGTATTTGGGTATCTATTATTTGGAACGTAATTGGAACCAAGAGCCCAGCAGCTTTGTCATTATTGAACCAAAAAAGCAACCCTGGTCCAAAATACAGTTATTTCTCTTCCTGGAGTAGAATTCAGGGCCTTCAAATTCTCTCTATCCTGGACATTCTTCTGGATCAGGCCTTGTACATGGTAGGCCATGAACAACCAACTTGCCCCAGATTTGAGGCCCTCTGGTTGCTCATTCGGAAGATGATGGTGGTCACCTGGGTTCTCTCCATGCTCTGCTCTAATTCATACTCAGGTAAGTCTGTCTGCCGTTCTGGAGAACCTGATTAGTAGATGCTCCCCAGTGAAGCATGCCCTCAGAATCAGGGTTCTATATGCTTTGTACATTTTTCAGAGAAGGAGAAAGTATCTTGAAACGGGTGTTTGTAAATAGCCCCACATTTATGCCATTTAGACCACTGTGTTTATAGGTAGATGTATCACCAGGGAGTAATTAGGAATAGAAAGATAATGTGCTGACAAATTGGATGATAAGGAGCACAGCCAAGAGCCTGAGGTAAAAAAATAAAAAAACCAAAATGTGAGCTGCCAGGCTGAAAGGTTGCACCTGAAGCAACCCATGGTGAGCAACTGTGTTACCACTTGAGAAAAGACTGATTGGAGTAGAAGTTGCAGGGCTCAGAATGCTGCTGTTAACTCAGTAGTTTAGTCAACACCTGGGTGTGCTGGGCTGTGCTGAGTGATGCCTGCCTGGCTCTAACCCTGCTGCACAAACCCGGCCGCCAGCCCTCCTGGCAAGCAGAAGGCCCCTCTTCTCATTAGCTGTCTATGATAGCAGCCCGGGAGTACCAGCATTTTTTCACCTTAGTTATCTTATCTTGTTCCGAATTTACAGAATTAGAAATACAAGGCATAATGGCAGGAACGCTAATTCCCTGATTTACTAAATCTGTATCTTAACATTAAAATAAATAGTGTGGGCTGCACATCTCATTTCATGATTTTTATTTTCACTGTTACAGAGATGTTTCCAGGTTGATTTTTTTAATTGAGATATAATTCATGCACCATAGCATTCACCTACTTGAATTGCACAGTACAGTGTTGAGAATAGTCCCAGAATGGCACAGCCATTGTGACGGTCAGATTCTAGAACAGTGTCATCACCCCCAACTCCCCGCTGTACCTCTTTTCAGCATTCTCCCCTCTATTCCCTCAGCCTCAGCCCACAGATGATATCTTCTTGTCTCTGCATTTACATATCAAGGATGTCATGGAAGTGAAAGCACAAGTGGCTTTCATGCCTGCCGGCTACACTATTTTCTTCCTGTATCTTACTTGGCCTTCCACACAGTTGTCTTTCCCTGGACTCCTTAAGAAAGAAAGAGTAGTCACTTTCTCTAGCTACTCTGGAGTTATCTAACGTTTCTCTTCTCCTGAGATCAAGTGTACTAAAGTGCAACTGGCTGGCATGCTCTGCCAAAGGTGTCTCCCTTTTCCTGAGATTTCCAGCTGGAACACAGGTCTGCTCTGCTCTGGAAGCATCACGTGGCACTTGGGGATGAGGGAGAGGCAGCAGTGTCTGTCCCTCTGGGAAGATGTCAGGATGCCATGAGGTCCCCTGCACCTTGGTGTCCCTGAGCCTCTACCACAATCAAGTCATGCTGGAGGCTCTTGGGAGAGCCAGCCCTTGCTCCACAGAAAAGTCCTCATGCAAAAGGCCTCTGCAAATACACTAAAATTTCAGAGATCACTAAGATTATGAAGCATAAAGGGGCAAGTATTTCTTTTCCTACTGACCAAAATACCAAAATTTGAAATGTGGACACATGGCACTACAGTGGGGTGTCTAGAGTGGGGGTAGTTAGTGATATGCCTTGATAGGAGATGATGGCTTCTCAGGCTTTGCTTCTGAAAAATAAAGGAGGGATGACAGAAGAGGCGCACAGACAGGAGACCCGCCCTGGAGCTGCAGAGCCTCAGCTCTCCATGGGCTGTTGATATGAGGACCCTGCGGAGTGGCCCAGATGCTCTCTACTCATCAAAATTTTATCAATACTAATTTACTAATATCAATAATAATCTGTTTCCCAGTGGATCACTATTCCCAGGCAGGGTGACATGCCCCTCATGGCTCCCTGAGCTCTTCAATGTGGGTGTCAATAAAACGGACTGTTGCTCTCAAGCTATTGACAGTTATTAAAAATGACCTTGATGTAATTTCATGCCTATCAAAACAAAGAGCATATGTTAAGGATTATGAGACACTGCCGTGCAGGCAGTGCTGACAGCCAGGAATAAGACACGGGCCCCTCTCTGCATCTCTGACCAGTATTGGTTTTCTTGGTCTCTGCCTCTTGCCCTAGAATACTATGGGCTCCTAGGCACAGGGCCTGTTCTCTGGAGGGCTTAATTGGAGCTATCTGGGGCCCTCAAGCATGCTGTAAAGAGCTGCAACAGCACATCATCTCGGCAGTTAGTGTGGTGTAGAATATCATGGGCACTGCTGCAGGCATTTGCCTACACACAGCATGGGCTGATCAATACGGCCCGGTGGACACTCTGGCTCCGAGTGCACTGAGGACAACACACCCTAAGTGCTGTCTCAATTTTTCCACTGGTTTGCAAACCTGCTTTCCTCTGTAACTGCATGCTAGGAATTCCCAGCAGTTTCACTAGACAGCCCTTGTATGCATAGTTGAAAATTACCAAGTGTGAATACCCAGCAGCCAGAGAGTTTATTAATAATTGCAATTAATACTAGAATGCATTTGCCTCCTTCATGCATGCAGGATAACTGTGTTGAGCGAATGCAGTCTAAAGCAATCAATTGCCAAGAGCGCAGGCTGCTTCAAATGCACTAGATTGCATGTCTTTCTGGGAGTGGTCAAGTGTGGACTCTAGAGCTGCTTTGTACACTTCTAATTAAGAGCTGTTGAGACCCATTCCTGAGCTTGAGGGGCTTGTTCACAGGACAGAGAGAAGCAGAAAACTATTATGCTTTCACTTTAGAGGAGGCACCTCTTTCCTGCTGCAAAGTCGGTGAGCTTCTTGTTTCTACAGCAAATCCTGGGCTGCTCAGGACTGCTCTCTCCCTTATTCACAGCTATCCTAGGGGTAACTGCAAAGATCTTTCCAGCCTCCAATGTTATCAAGGAATAACTTGTCCTGTTATAGTCTTTTCAGGAGATAGCAATGCTTTATATAGAATTCAGAACAATTTCCTACCCACAAGATTAAAATTGGTTGAGATGGAGAAATAAAACTGAACAACAAAGCAAACGCTACTTTAGAGTTCCATGCTGCTAACAGGTAACATCTACTGAACTGGAAAATCACAGGCTTGGTTTTTACTTTTCTTTAGTTTCTTACAGCATCTGTATTTAAGGATTGGTTTCAGGCATTTCACTGTTTTAGTTGAGGATGATAACTTCTGACTGGATTATTTCATAGATGTAGCTCACAGATATATCTCTGTGAGCAATACATGCACTTTTAATCTTTATTTTGATACAGGTCTCACTACAAAGTTTGGACTCATAGTGATCCTCCTGCCTCAGCCTCCTTAGTGCTGGAATTGCAGGTGTGTGCCACCGTGCCCATGGTTCTGGTTCAGCACATTGTGCCCTTGGTTCAAGGGTAGGCACAGCATGTGTTGCTGGGGACAAAACTTGGACTTGGCACTTCCCGAGCAGGCGCTTAGACCCCAGGCTATCTCCCCAGCCCCAGAGTGTGTGCTTTTTAACACTTAAAAATCTGTCTTGTGGATTGTATACCAAGCACTGAAATATAAGTAGGCAGAGAGAAAGGCTGTTCTCTGTAACTGAGTGTAGCTTGTGCATGTGTGTGTGTCTGTGTGTACACATGTATATTTTGTCATAGCTCTATAACTTCTAAGGGCTGGGAAGATAGCTCAGTGGCATAAGTGCCTGCCTGGCAAACACAAGATCCTGAGTTTAATACCTGGTACCTAAATAAAAATAATAAAACTTTATTGGGGGCCAGGGAAATAGCTCAATAGAATAAGCACTTGCCTAGCAAGCACAAGGGCCTGAGTTCAATCCCCCATTCCATCAAAATAATAGTAATAATAATAATAATGAAAAATTTTGAACTTTATAATATCATAGCACACATGACAATTTATAATGTCAATTATTAAATGTGATTATTCTTGTGTTGTCATGTATACAACTTCAAAATATATGGCGAGTAGAAAGGACTGTTTGGGCCTGGCTCGTGAAGGCTTGCCGGCTCGTGCTTTGCCCCAGCTCCCGGACTGCAGTCCCTGTGATGGTTGTGTGCCTGTGCAGTGAGGTTCATGACAGGCCCACTGCTATGGCAGCCTCCCTCACCACAGGATGGCTGAATAGCTCCAACCTGGATCAGTGTGGACAGTGAAAGACGGTGAGTAGGTAGCATTCTGAGGCAAAGCTGCCTGGATACTCTGTGTTAGTTAATTAATGAAATCTGTGACACGTTCCAGCTTTCTATGGCTTTAAGAAACATATTAGCTTAAAAAATAACAGTCAGTATTTATTGGAGATGCTGAGCTCCTGCTTTTGAGAATGGCTTCTTGGGGTGCTCCTGTGTGGGCCCTGGCATCCCAGGTAGATGGGGCAGGACAGGGCAGGAACCCGGGGTGGTGCGCCAGGCAGGCCACTGAGGTCCTGAGCGTGTTGACTCGTGTTCTCGTGGTGCAGTGCACTTGGGGTGCTGGAAATTGTGACCAAGGCGGGACTGCAAGCTAGTACGCCAGGGAGCAGGATGGAAACTGCGTTGCCTGCACCTGCCTGGAGACCTCCAGGGGCACTTGACCTGACAGTTGGGAGGTATCACCTGTCTCAGAGACTGAGCAGAAGCACCTTTGGAATTCAGCTATGGCTGAGGCATATTTAAAAATTAGTGTTATATAGGCAAAGGGTCAGTCACTAGAAATGCAACTTGGATTCATTCACATGTATCCAAGTGAATGAATGAGAACAAGAGAAACATATGGATCATAAAGCATGGGACTGGTCACCAGTGGCATTTATGGCCACTTTATATTCAGGGCAATCCTGGGAAGCTCCTCCTTGCCCATCAGGCCTGCTTGCAGGCACAAACTTGGAGAAATGCATATGCTGTCATTCTACTGTAAATTTTATGCATGTATGACTATATAGACATGTGCGTATACATATCTAAATATTTCTATTTATTTATGTAAATTGGCATATACACATATGCAACATGTCCTTGAAGGAGGTAAGGCAATAAAAAGGTTTCCTTCTTTGTTGGCTTACTGTTCCTGCTCCTGCCAGAGCACATGCCTCGGAGGGTAGGGTTTTCCTATGTGATTACCAGCACCAGGGAGTGGTTCACTAATCCTAGAGAAGAAGAGCTTGGGGAGAGAGGAGAGACACAAGCAAACTCCCATACAGAACCTGGTAATTAATCATGCAATTTATTTCTTTTATGTTGATTTAAAAACAAACTGCAACAATTATAAAGAGAATTAAAATAATCCAATAGGGGTTAGATTATATTGTTTATAATCTTCATTTTGTCTTTTCAAAAATTACTTAAATGTGTAGTTTTCTTCCAAAGTGAATCAAATTGTATGTATCTTATCAAAGTACTTTAAAAGCATCCAGTATGCAGGAGATGTTTTATGCAAAGAAGACACTGAACTTCTTAAGTACCTGCCAGTTTCATACCTCCCTCGAGAGGGCGTCCCAGTCTTTTCGGCAGATCATATGCTCTCTGCTTACATTCACATCTACATTCAACTCGTGCTATTTGTCCCGGTGCCCGCCAACAGGGTGAATACATGCATGCCAGTAACTGCCTCCCTCATAGTCATGTGCCCTACTTCTGTGCCCAAATTAATATGCTTTTGGAAACAGTGTACATGTAATAGATAGTTTCGAGTATCAAGATGGCTTGGTCAAAAAACAAAAATGGCTTGGTCATGATAGGTAATCAGCCATATGACTTGATGGCTCTGTGTAGGTATTTTTGATGTGATGAACCTTTAATTCAAACTTAAATCTGAATATTTTGAGCAAATCAAATCACCCTCCATTATGGGAATGATTTTATCCAGTCAATTGAAAGCCTTACGTGAACAGACTGACTTCACCAAGGATGAATTGTGCCCCAGGTGGTCTCTGGATGGCCGCACCTTTTCTTCCTTGGGTCTCCATCTTACCCTGCAGACTTTAGACTCCCTAATCTCCAAATTAATGCATTTGAATTCCTTTGTATTATCTTTGTGTTTATATAAATATGCATATTATGTTATATATTTATATATTATGCACATATTTTTTCTGAGAAAAAGTGGGTCACTCAGTAACCTAATTTTGCATGCCCCTTTTGTGTTCCCATGGCTGCGTCCAGATCAGGGGACATTTTAAGCATGTTCAGACTGGATTGTCTGCAGAACATTACCTACAAGAAGGTGGGAACTGACAAACTCCTGTAATCTGCAGAGACTGCCTTTCCACCAGTAGGCAGAGTCAGGTGTTCCTTGGAATCCTGCTCATACAAGGAAGTAAATTTAGCCAATGACAAAATCTAGCCAATGGACAAAAATAAAAGTGGGACACTATGTTTGGAAATAGAAGAGGTTATGTGTCTAAATAGAATTATTTATGTCCTTCCCAGCAGCAAGTGACCAGACTGGATATTTGAGGTCTGAAGATGGCAGACAAACAACTTGAGGTCAGACCCAATCCTGGGACAAGCAAGAACCATCTGCCTGCAAAATAAAAGAGGGTGGAGAGGGAAATGCCTTCTTTGTCCTGATTAGAAAATATAATAACAACAATAAAATAGTATGATGTAAGATTGTGTAACTATAGGATTTTCTCAACCCTTTTATTTTTGTGACAGAGTATTTTTAAGTCATTAAGTTGCTCAGGCTGGACTTGAACTTGTAGTTCTCTGGCTTCAGCTTCCAGAGTACTGGGATTATGGACCTGGACCACCTTGCCCACCTTTTCAGTTGTGTCTTGATTTTTCACCATTAGGATAGGTGCAGAATCCAATTAAGCTATCTCCATTCAAATAGGCCAGGTTCTTTTGCTTCTCAGTTCCTGAAAAAATGCAAAGCAGATGTTCATTACATAAGATAGGTTCCCATCTAGTTCCTAGAGGGACAAAGTAGAGCAAATATTATCTCAATGTTAGTAATAGAAGCAATATCCAAAAAGTTTTTTTTTTTTTTTTGAGGAATCAGGGATTGCTCCAAAAAGTCTTATCATAAATGAGTCAGAAGGGAGGAAGACAAAACAAACCAGATAACATGTAATTAGCCTGTATTTTATGTAATTACATAATACATAATTCCAGATAATTTAAAATAAAGGTAAAATATATGAAACAGAGAATAAAAATATGCCAGCCACAGTGCATTTGCAAAAACAGGCAAATCTGAAAATAAATGGATCTAGAACTTAATTGTACTAGCATTTAGTTTGGAGTTTTAACAACAACACAAAAATAATTGTATAAAATAGCAGAGAAAATTCAAAGAACCAACAATAAATTGAGTTCAAAAACATCAGAAAAAATTATTCATAATGAAAACTAGGTTGCCAATGTAAATACTGAGAAAGAAGTTGAGACAGAAAAGAGAAAACAAGCTTTAATGTAATCAATACTAATAGTATTGTAATCGGTGTCCTAGAAGTTTGAAATAGAGACTAAAATGCAGGCAATACTGCTTACAAAGGCATCTTATATGGACATCTCAAAGATCCTATAGGGATCTCTAATACTAGAATGACCACCATTTAAAAGATGCTTACCTGATCCAAGAATCCTACCTTGTTTGTAGTACTTACAAATCCATGATTGTATTATACAATATGTTGTTCCCACCTTAAAGAAGAGCACAATGAATTCAAATAAGTTTGCCACCATTGTGAAGTTCTTTAACCCAAAAGCCAGGAGCTTGTTTTAAATGTCACTGCAGAGGCTGGACTTCCAGTGACTGGCAAGCTGGCTGTGCTTCTCTTTTCAGTGCAGTAATGAGGAAAACTCTGCAAAATCTTTGAGAAATGAATTTTCTGAAGTGTCTTAAATTTAGAGTAAATTTAGAACAATTGTTCTAAAATTGCATGTTTATTGGAAATGTATAGTAGATATGATAAAAGGAATAGAAGTGGTGAAAAAGAGAAGAAGGATTGTGTAAGAGATTTAAAGTCCTTGCTTTGTAAAGCATGAAGTTGGAAAAAACTGCCTAAATATTTACCATCTAACTCAAAAGATAATAATAGTGAAAATAACAAAAGGATATATACATACATACCCATATGTATATATAGTATATATTACATGTATATGGTGATTATAAAATATGATAAGTATTTAAATAAAAATATGGGAATGATACATTTCCAAGAATGGCTAAATAAAAATGCTTAATGTAAGAGGGATTCTTTTGACTAATTTGAGGGGATTTAATGGTAGTGCCTCTTTTATTGTAATAATTTCTTTGTTTTATTTTTTAGTTTTCTATTTTGTAAAGAATAAAAAATGATTTTTAAAAAGTTATATTTGGTACAAATTTTTTTCCTGTATTTTTAGACAAGGGTTTACAGTTTGATTAGCTTCTCACTTCTAGATTGGACTTGTAGTGATTCTCCTGTTTACAGCCTTCCAAGTGCTGGGATTACAGAAGCACCCCACCACATCCAGCCTCCATTGCCATCTCACAGCGTCCCAGGGGAGGGGCCTGGCATGGCAGGCCTGGGGATCAGACCTCTGGCCTGTGCACCTGCTTACAGGCACTTCAACTCACTGAGCTACTTGGTTAGCCCCTAAATTTCATTATACAAAATAATAGGAATTTGAAAATGGTTGCTGTATTGCATAATGTTGTCCTCAAAGTACTTATTTGAGGCTACCAGATATAAATCTGCAAAATTGGTTTAAAAAACTTAAGAGAAAATAAAATGAATGTAAAAATTAAAATAAGATTAAGCATTGACTACTCCTTTCAATAAACCAGAGAAATCAGCAGTGCAATTATCCAAATTATCCTGCATACATAGACAATGATATTTTTTCTCTTTCAGATCATCTCAGGTTTTCCTTGCACTGAACAGATTCTTTCCTTTTCACGGTATCTATGGTACCTAAAGACCGTGTTTATTGATCACATCTCATATATGCATACACACAAATGTATGTAATTGCCTGTATAATATACATTATACAGCATAATGCAACGTTTCAGGTATATTTTATACATACAAAAATGTATAAAATGTACATGCAAATTATGACATTTTGAATCACATTTATCTAAGCAAAACCAATAGGGCACCTACACATTATTTTATTGAGAAACAAATAGCATTAAAAGAGTTTCAAAGCTGCATATAGGACAGTTTCATTAATTAATACTTTGTACATTGTTATCTTCTCAGTGGTTATCCATATCACAAGATATAGACAGGGTATCCCGTCCAAACACTATTAGTAGAAATATTTCCTTTCATTGTTTTAAGCAAAAGTAGGCATATATTTATCCTAACTGTACTGTACATACAGATACAAAATGGACCTTCCTTTATATCTCCTTTTTGTTTAGTCCTGTCAGATATGGGTATTCCATTGCCATCTGAATACTATATGTACATGAATTCAGCAAAACAATCCAACACAGTCAAGCATTCCATTATCTGTAGAAGTTGTTGACTTGAGTCTTTCACAGCTCAGCATATTAATATGGCTTTACTTTATATACCTTGTTTTTATACTTTTCTGCTGGATGGTTAAGATCAAGATAAAGCAAGACCTATATAACATGATATGCATCTTTTGTATCAGATAAGGTCAGTTAAATCTCCTCAGGATTTATCCTGTAACCCTCTAATGCAATTTGCAGATCCTTTGTCAGTGTCAGCCATGTGGATGAGTCACGGCCAATACTTGACCAATTTGCTTTCTGAAAAAGTCTGAGAGAATGTTTTCTCTCCATGTGACTCTCCTTAGGAACACTCTACATCATTGATCACTTTTCTCTGTGGCCCCATGATCTCCTTGGTCAGAAAATTTGGGACACAAATGAGTTACATGATGTTATAGTAAAAGTTCTCCTATGTCCTGAGTTTTCACTGACCTTGAAAAGCTAGTGTCACAATGTTGGTTGTTCTTGAAGCCCTTCTATTTCTTTAAATTTTGGTCTGCAAATTTAGGTTGTTAACCCTTCTGAAGAATAGCTTATTAGTACCCTACAGTATATACAGTTGGGTGTAACTTCACTAACTGTCTGAATATCAAACTTCTTAGGTATAACATGGAACAGGTATTTTCCATCGAGTCTTGATACGTTAAATTTTAGGTTCCTACAGAATATGGAGATAAAAATTTAAAAACAAAATATTTAAAGAATACAAATAAACAAATATTTTTCACAGAAATTTAGAAATCTAATCATATACAGCATTGTAGCAGGACAGTCCTGTGACATATTTTTTCTGTCTTTTTTTTCATTTATTGCCCACTTTAAAAAAGAAAAAACATCAAACTTCTGCTTGAGAGACAGTGTGGTAATAATCGGTATGTCATAACAATCAGTATGCATTTAGAAGATGTGAATAACAGGCAGTCCAAGTGTGACTCTTCTGTTACCCATTGCTGTCTTAAGTACAGTTGGTTCGTTCACAGGTATCAGCATGTATAATTATTCAGTGAGAATCCTACCAATTAACTGCTAGTTTCAAAAACCTGCTGATGTTTCTCAGGATCATTGTTTTACACATCTTGTGTGTATAAATGTACGCTTTTGCCCCTGTCATGTGTCCCAGATTTTCTCCTTGCACTCATTATCCAATCCTCAAGTTCTCACTTTTCTCTTAATTGTGTTATATGATTCTATTTATATTTCTCCTTTTGAGTACTTATACTGGAAAGACAATATGATATTTACACATGTGGATATGGTTTATTTTACTTATGAGTGCATCATCACGTGGCATCCACTTAAATGGGAAGGCTTCGAGTTTATCATTCTTTATAGCTGAGTAATACTCCATTGTATAAAAATACCACATCTTTTTCAATCATTCTTCATGTGACGGGCATCTTGGTTGTTTTCAAGATTTCGCTATCACAAATTGTGCTGCTTTAAATATAAGTACACATATAACACTATGATACGATGTTTCCAGTTCCTCTGGGAAAATTTCCAATAGGGTAATAGCTGGCTTGAATGGGATTTCCAGTCCTAGTTTTCTAAGGAGTTTCCACACTGATTTTCATAATGGTTGCACCAGTCCACATTCCCATCAGCAGTGGAGAAGGATTCCTTTTTGCTCACATCCTCTCCAACATTTGTTATTGGTTGATTTCTTTATGATAGCCATTCTTTCTGGAGTGAGACGGTATCTCATTGTTGTTTTAATTTGCATTTCATAGATGGTTAGTGATGTGGAGCATTTGTTCATATATTTATTTCCTTCCTTAATCTTGTCCTCTGAGAAGGCTGTGTTCATCTCAGATGCCCATTTCTGGATTGGGTCTTTAAATTTTGGGGCCCCAATGATTTTTAGTTCTTTATAACTTCTAGAGAGCAAACCGTTGTCTGAGTGCTTATTAGGTAAGATTTTTTTCTATATTTGTGGGTTGTCTTTTCACTTTGTTGGTAATTTCCTTTCTTCTTCTTCTTTTTTTTTTTTTTTTTTTTTTTGTGGAACTGAGGATCAAACTCAGGCCCTTGAACTTTCCAGGGAAATGCATATTCCATCTCTCTCCCACTGGTAATTTCTTTTGACATGTAAAAACTTCTCAATAAGAGGTTGGCCTAGTTGTTAATTCTTTCAAGTGTTAACCATGTGATTTGATTTTTGTTCATGAATTCTTGCCTACCCTCATGTCATGAAGAGTCTTCACATTTTCTCTTCCAGGAGATTTAGTGTTTCTATTTTAATGTTTAATCTTTCTTTTTAAATCTTTAATCTATTTTGACTTTAGCTTAGTGCATGGTGATAGTCCTGGGTCATGTTTTAGTTTTCAGCATGTAGAGAGCCAGTTTTACCAGCACCATTCATTAAAGAGGCTATCATTCTTCCAGTATTCACATTTGGCTCCTTTGTCAAAGATCAGGTAGCTGGGCGTGTTCATAGAGGCCTCTGCTTTTTCTAATATATTCCATTGATCCTCAGGTCTATTTCATTGCCAGTGCCATGCTGATTTTATCACAGTATCTTTGTAGTATAATTTTAAGTCAGGAATAGTAATGCCTCCTGCCTTGTCTTTGTGGCACAGGATTGCCTTTTCTATTCCAGATATTTTCTAGTTCCAAATAAATTTTAGGAATGATGTCTCTACGCCTGGGAGATATGTTGGTAGTAGTTTGATAGGGATTGCATTAAATCTGTACCATAATTTTGGGAGTAAGGTCATCTTCACGATGTTGGCTCTTCCTATCCAGGAATAGGAACTATCTTTCCATTTTCTGAAATCCTCTATGGTCTCTTTTTTTTTCAGAGTACTGTAATTTTCCATGGAATGATCTTTGACTTCTTTAGTTAGATGAGTTCCAAGGTATTTCATTTTCTGTGGTGCTGTTGTAAAAGGTACTGTTTCTCTAGTTTCCCTCTCAGTGTGTTTGTTATCTGTGTAGAGGGATATTATTGACTTTTGAGTATTGTCTTTGTATCCTGCGGTTCTGCTGAATTTGTGTGTCAATTCTAGTAGCTTCTTGGTGGAGATTTTGAGTCTTCCAAGTAAAGTATCATGTCAACTGCAAATAATGATAATTTAATTTTTTCTTTACCTATTCTTATTCCTTTTATTTCTCCCTCTTGTCTAACGGCTCTAGCTAATGAATCCAGAACTATATTGAATAGAAGGGGAGATAGAAGACATCCTTGTCTTGTACCAGATGTGAGAGAAAAATATTTCAGTTTTTCTCCATTTCGAATTATATTAGCTGTTGGGTTGTCATAGACTCCTTTTATCAAATTGAAGTAGAGGTCTTCTATTCCAATTTTCTGTAGGACTTTGAACATGAATGAGTGTTGGACTTTGTCAAAAGCTTCTTCTGTATCAATTGAGATGATTATGTGGTTTTTAGCTTTCGCTCTATTAATATAGCATATTACATTTATGGATTTTCTGATATTGAGCTATCCTTGTATCCCTGAGATGAATCCTACCTGGTCATGGTGTATGATCTTCTTGATGCTTTACTATATTCTATTTGCTAGGATTTTATTGAGGATTTTTGCATCTATGTTTGTGAATGATATTGGCCTGTAGTTCTCTTTTTTTGTTGCATCTTTCCATGGTTTTTGTATCAGTGTAATATTTGCCTCCAGGAACGATTTTCAGAGAACTATTTCCTTTTAAATTTCATTGAAAAGTTTGAGGAGTGTAGGAATTATATCATCTGTAAATTTCTCATAGGTTTCAGTTGTGAATTCATCAGGATTTGGACTTTTCTTTGTCAACCAACGTTTTATTACATTTTGTATTCCATTGGCTGTTATTGAGTCATTTAGAGTTGTTGTATATTCTCAATTCAGTTTTGGTAATTTGTACCTTTCAAGGAATCTGTCCATTTCATCTGTGTTTTCTATTCTATGAGCATAAATATTCTCAAAGTAGTTACTGATAATCTTCTGAATTTCCACTGGGTCTGTGGTGATTACATCCTTTTCATTCCTTATTGTTTGTATTTGAATTTTTACTTTTCTGTTTTTGATGAGGTTAGCTTGTGGCTTATCAATTTCATTTAGTCATTCAAAGAATTAGCTTTTTGATTCTGCCATTCACCTCTGTGATGCCACCTTTCCTGGGAGCCAGCCAACAACAGACTAAAACCTTTATAATCTGTCAGGCAAAATAAACTTTTCCTGCTTTAAGTTGTGGTGTCAGATATTTATGACCCATCAATTATGAAGTAAATAAGACACACTGATAATTTTCCCTTTTTGGGAGCAAGATATCAAAAAACAGGACATTTATGAGCTACTGCATGTGGTCCCCAGTTCCATCAAAATAAATAAATAAATAAACAAACCAGCTACTGCATGTGGGTGGAAAAGTTAGAAAGTGGCCACATAGAGCAAGGGGGAAAGACAAACTCAGAAAAGACCTAAAAAAATCTCATTTCATTATTTAAGCATGTACCTCAAGCATCACTGGGGCATCAAGTTGCTTTAGATACTGACCATCCCAACTATCACTCAGGCACTATTCAGTTGGATAAAACTGGTTTTATATTTCCTACTGAAACTTGTTGGAAGCTTCAGAAGCTGGAATTTGATCATATGTCAGAGGGTAACACAGAGACTCAGTATGTAAAGCAGTCAAGCTACCTTGGTCTTGAGAAAAATATCTTGCCTGGACAATTTCAGGCTATCAGTTGTTAGGCAAACTTGTGTTTCCTGACACTAACTTTGCAAGAGTATAAATACATATCCCTGCTGTTGTTGTTTGAGTCCTTGACCAATCAGGGAAATGAGCTATGCCCTAAACACAGCTATTATCACTTGTCTTTATTTTGTAAATGTCCTCACCATTATTTCCCAGGGACCACCAAGAGACCAATGAGTCCTTATAATATCTTATAAAAATGAATGAAAAATATGCAACTTTTGATCATCCTATTTTTAAATAGTTGGAATTTCCACTGACCCTGAGTACCCTGATACTTTAAAGCAATAAACAATAAAAGACAAGTAAACTGTCTGCATGTTGGGAACCTGATTTCCAGAACTGAAACATTATAAGGTTCAACTACACACTTTGCAACCAAAAGATCAAAAGGCACAAACAAAATGACTCATTTATAGGAGAAAAAAGAAGCTAGCAACTAGCATCTAGTGAAGAAAATATGCTTAAGGATCCATTAGACTAAAACAACTGCCTTATAGATGCTCAGAGAAACAAAGGAAGATGTTCAGAAAGTCAATAAAGTAGTGTATGAATAAAGGAAAATATCAGTAAAGAAAATATCAGCAAAGAAAATATCAAATAAACACAAAAGATGATCTACAGTAATACCAAAATATTTTAGAGCCGGAAAAATGCAGTGACAGAAGTGAAAAGTTCACTAGAGCAATTCAAAAGCAGACTGAACAAAATGTTAGTTTGTTTCTGATAAAACAAAATATACAAAGATGTAGCTTTTTTTGGGTTTACCAGCTGAAAGGATTAGAGACAAAGTTATGCTGGAAGAGAGGTTTTGTACATCATTGAAGTTGAAATGATATAGATTCACATTAGAAGATAATATGTTAGGATATTTAATGTTATCCCCATGGTAACAACAGGAAAATTATACATAAAAGTAAATGAGAAATTTAAATGTTGCACTAATAATTGGATGTAAAAAGTAATTGGGGAAAAATGGGATGGAATAAACCCATGAGACATAGAAGAAATAAAAGTGACTAAAGTAAGTCCCACCATATCCTTAATTTTGTTAAACATACAAGGATTAAATTAACAAATAAAGACAGAGGATAGCAATATGAATTTAAAAACAAGATCTGATTTTTGTGTATGTTGTTTTCAAGGACTCATTTTGACCCATTAGAAAGACACATGAAAAAATGGTGACATATTTTATACCATGGATAAACCTACAGAACACTCTGCTGAGTTGAATAAGCCTATTCCAAAAGAGGCAAGAATGGTTTGATTTTACAGTGGTACCTTGGTTCACAAAACATATATTCCACAATTCTGAGGAAGATTACCTCATTCATGTTCACAGAAGGAAGATAGCCAAAGTCATGTTTGTCATTTGATACAGTTTGTGAACAAAAGCAAAATTTTGGCAAATGCTTCTGCTTATAAACTAAATTATTAGCCAACAGAAGCATCCATGAACCAAGGTATTGCTATTTTCATATGAGATCATTAGAGTGGTCCAAATCAAAAGGGAATGTCCAGGAAAAGAATAGAAAAAAACATAGCAAAGTTAACATTTAACACTACAATGCTTAGTATTACAAGATGAGAAGAAATGGGGAAATGTATGGTAATGATACATACACGTTATGATGTATTTTAGTAACACCAACCTGTATCCTTAAAATTTCTAAGATGCTAATTTTTTGTGTATTTTTCCACCACAAAAAGAAAGCTATGCTGGTGGTCAAAGCATTGATTTGAACCAGAAAAAAATTAAAAATTATAAGATTTTGTAACAAAATCTCTGACATCTGACAAAACTAAACAAAAAAAAAGGATATAAATGACCATTTTGTAATGAAAAAACTATATATGTATATACAAAATACTTAGGCTAGATATACAGCTACTTTCTCTTAGTTCATTGAAAAGAAAGATCTATACTAATAGTGTTTGGACAAGATATCATGTCTGCATCTTGTACTCTGAATAACTATTATGAAGACAACAATATGCAATGTATTAATTATTGTAACTGTCCTACTAACTTGCTTTGAAATTGTCTTATTGCTATTTCTTTCTCAATAAAATTAATAAAATAGCACAAAGTCCTGTGAGATTTAAACTTCATAAACCACCAGGGAGATGACTCAGTGGAATAAGCACTTCCCTGGCAGGCACAAGGGCTTGAGTTCAATCCCTGATTCCACCAAAAAAAATAATAAAATTTTTAAGGCAATAATTATATTTAGTTAAGTACTACTGAGGAAAATATGCTAACTTGTAGCAGTGATCAAAACCCAAGATAAAGAGGCTGGAGTGATGGCTCAGTGGAATAAGCTCTTCTCTGATAAGCACAAGGGCCTGAGTTTAATCCCTGGTTCTGCCAAAAATAAAAAAATAAAAATAAAAAATAAACACATAACAACAAAAAAAACAAGATAATGTAAATGTTTCTCCAATGAAATCTCATTTGAGCCTTCTGTTTCAAATGGAAACTCGAAAGGCAGTGTCATCTACAGTTACAGCTTTCCATAGGTGCCAGCCAGTGCCATCCTTCTGAGGAATCCCTAAAGGAACATTTGCCAAAGAGCAAAAGGTCCCAAGAGAGTGTGAGTCCCCTCTAGAGAGCTCAATGAAGAAGAAATGTAAAAGCTTTCAAGTTCTAAGACACAAAGTGATGACGTCGCTGAAGAAATTACAAAGAAAGATATCTGTAGCCCAAGTTGTATTTTACTAGACAGAATATCACTTATTTCATACCTCAGCGCATATAATTTTGCAGTCCCATGCAGAGCACTGTGCAGATAGAAACTGGGTTCCGGCTGGTCCCCAGGGGCGTCGTATCCAGTAAAGCCGGTCCTGAGACTTCCTGGGAATGTCTCACAACCACCCATCATAACCTGGAGTGAGAGGCTAGGACCAGAACCATTGAAAGATATTAAATCAACCTTGGATTAGGGATACATGCTCTGGTGTTATTGGAGCTCCTACTCCTAACAACATCTGCTTGAGAGACATCAAAACTAAATGCTGTTTTGTTTTCCCAGTTGTGTGCAGCTCCCCTAAACTCCACGAACTCTCAATTCTTAATAAGAACAACAGCCATTTACATCCTGCATCTCTCTATGCACTTCCCCACACTCTCGGCTAGTGTACTAAAAATCCAGACTTTACTTCTTCACCAATGGAGAAGTTCTTGCTTGAAGAATAACTCAACTCAGCTGTTTACAAACAGAAGTGCCATCCTGTGGAGACTGGATCACCTAGACGGGAAACCACCTAGAGAATGGCTTTAGTGTGAGCCCTTAGGTACTGTATGATACATTTATTTCAGCAATGGGGGGTTTATGATCATGAATTATGTAAAACTACTAATTATCCAGTTTAAAACCTTAGAATGTTTTAAATTTCATGTAGTTCTAATTTAACAAATTTCAATCAAACTCTCATAAATAGCATAGAATGCCTTAGCACTTAGGGTTAGCAATTAGCCATTGTACAAATGGAAACTGTTTAAGTTTGAAGATGTGTCATATTTAATAAGCAGTATTTTCATTTCCAAAAGTAAGTTTAAAAAAAGACTTCTGTGGAATTCTTTTATGAAAATATTCACTATTGTCCATTCCATTGCATACTTAAGACACCTGTTTCTGTAATTTTCACTTCAAGAATTTACCAATTTTAGGGGATGGGGAGATGGCTCAGTGGAATAAGCCCATCCCTGCCAAGCACAAGGGCCTGAGTTCAATCCCCGGTTCTGCAAAAAAAAAAAAAAAGAAAATTACCAATTTTTAAATAGATTGATTGCATTGTCACTTCACTTTTTAAATTATTAGATAATTACAACATAATCATGTTATGGCTGTCACATTAATTAAAAGTTATTTGCTGCAGTAGTGGGGATTGATGGAGCTCTGTATCTGTGCATGTTATGAGGGCTTCAAGCCACAGGGGTGCTACTTCTGGGCTCTCCCCTAGCCCTGCCCTTACTTTTTCTCTAATTTTGAGAAAGTGTGGATGTTGTCCAGGGTGGGCTGAAATTAGTAATCTGCCTGTCTCATTTTCCTGAGAAGCTGGGATTATTGGTGTGTATTACCACTTGTGCCCAAAAGGTTCATATTTTTATGTGATTTAAATAACCTCCCTAATTTTCTACATCATTCACATAATATGTTCTCAACATATTTGTATTTAGCTGGGAACTATTCAACATTTTTTTTTGTATTTTAGGGAAGGGTCTACAGGGTGTTCAGGGTCTCATTACTAGATCAGACTCATAGTGCCTACCTGTTCACAGCCTCTCAAGAGCTGGGATTACAGGCACACACCACCATACCCACTCTCAATTGCCCTCTCAGTGTGCCCCAGGGGAGAGGCATAGTAGACCTGGAGATTGAATCCCCAGCCCCTGCATCTGCTTGCAGGTACTTTAATCCATTGAGCTATTTGGCTGGCTCTATAACATTTGATATGGTACTCATAAAAGCTCTTCAGTTTTGACTTGTACACTTCTAGTCATATTCTGAATAAGTAATGGATAAATGAGAGTCATACATTCAGTATGTTGCTCTTAACATTTGTCTTTGAAATTAGCTATTATATTTTAATTATTTATATTATACAATTTGTCATTATGCACCATGTCAAGTTTAGATTTGTTCATTTTTTCTTTCTGTGTAGGAAACTTATAATTATTAATTTAAACAACCAAGGTATAGATTCTACAGGCCATTACTATTTAAATCTTCGACTGTTTAAAGTTTTCAGTTGTCCTTGGCAAGAGGTGAGATACAGATCTTCATTCTTCTCTGTACTTTTTAAAAAACTTTAAAATATCTTTTATTAACCAATTAAGTAAGTAAGTAAAGGGTCTCACTATGCAGCTCAGACTCCTAATGATTCTTCTGTCTCAGCCTCCCAGCACTGGGTGGCTGGTAAGGTGCCCAGGGTTCTGGGGCCTGCACAGCGTGCAGTACTGGGGAATGAAGCCAGGCTCTTGCTCTTGCCAGGCAGGCACTTAGACCGCTGGGACACCTCGCCAGCCCCTGCTCTGCTCTTGTTCTCCACTTTTCATTTCCCAGTGCTTTGGCTTTTAGCCTTGAACACATTTAAGTGAACATTTATCATGATTTTAAAACAAATGTTGATTTGTTATTTCTGGAAGAAAAGAAAAAAGCAGTATAGTGGAGTTGCATGAGCATGGGGCAGGTGACCTACGGCAGCTTAGTGCTGTCTATATTTGGCAGGCCTCACCTGTATCAAGCACTTAGACAGTTTTCAGTTGTTTACCCATAAAACACAGGCTGTGAGCTGACCTTTTGACAATTCCCTCATGTCAACATCTGAAGATTCCCTTATTCAGGGGCACCCATTCCACGTGCATGACCATGAAGCTAACTTCTCAGAGAGGACATAGCAAGTGATGGACCCAGGACATGCCCATGTGGGGACTCTGGGCTTCCTCTACCAAGCTAGGTCACCACGTGCTTTGAATTTCTACCAAATCTGTACTAATTCCAAAAACCGCATTTGTAGCTCCTGAAGTCATTGACAAAGGAAGCTATCTTAATTGTAAAAAAAAAGAAAAGAAAAAAACAGCCAGGTTAGGCCACACTTTAGGACTGCTGGAATTACTCCCACCCAACCAACCACTGAGTCTAGCACCCTACTCCACTGAGAAGTTACAATAAAGCAGTTTAACATATCATCAAAAACTAAATTCCCAAACAACTTAATTTTAGTTCCTAGGTTCTCGCCACCCAGGTTCTTTTTAAACCATAATGACTGAATTGCAGAGCACTAACTAAATACACAGTTCACAGCAAAGTAGAGTGCTTGTACATGCATTTTATAAGTAATCAGTGTTAAAGTAAGGTTTTCATCTTCTTTGGGTCATTTCTATTAACATTTTAGTTTGATCATATAAATACAGATTTCTTAGCTCTCCTCTTCAGTCTTTGGTCCAGTTGTGGAAATCTGAAAGAGCCTTAGACCTCCTTAGTACATGGCAATGACAGAAAACTGCTGAAAGACGCCTTCGCACCCATCTGTAGCCAGGCCACTGGACAAGAGTGGGTATTCAGAGGTCAGATGCACTGCTCACACCTTGATTTCTTTGGTAAATCAATTGTTATAATTTCTGATGTTGCACATGTACCTCAATAGACAGCCAAAACTGATAATTACTTGTTTGGTTTTCATGGACTTTGAAGTTTTAAATTTTAATTTTTACCCACATTAACTGTGTTCTCTCCTCATCATTTTTTTTTCTTGTCACTCTTTTTAAATTGGTCATTCAGGTTAATGGGTTTCATTTTGACAGAGTCATACAGCCAAATAACACATTTTTTTATCATTTTCATACTCCTTCATAAAAGTTTTTCTCCTTTCCTCCCTCCTGCTTTCACATTTTTGGTAAGATGTTAAGGGCGTGTAATCTATGTGTTCTAATCATGACACCTTTACCAGTCTTTTCACACTTTCCTGTTGACCTCATTTCTTTCTCTAACCTAGTAATAGTCTCCCTTCTATTTTCTTGTCATTGTTAGATACTATGTCTTAGGGAGAGTATGTGATATTTGTACTTAGGATCTGCCAGATATGATAGTATCCGAGCCCATCCATTTCCTTGCAGATAACAGAATTGTATTCTTCCTTGTGGCTGCATAAGGCTGCATTATTTATGCATACCACCTTTCTTTATCCATTTATCTGTGTTGGGCATCTCAGCTGGTTCAATATCTTAACCATGGTGCCACAAGAAACATTTGCAGGTGAGTGGACCTTCACAGCTTCATCTTCATTCCACACAGTGACAAAGCTAGATCAAATAGTAGCTTTATTCTCAGTTATTTGATCATCAATATCCATACTGATTTCCATAGTAACTGTAATTACTTCTATTCTCATCAGCAATGCAGATATGTTGCATAAGAATTCAAAGTTTAACACCAGAAAGACAAATGACACAGTCAATAAATGGCCAAAAACACTGAACAGACATGTCTCAAAAGAAGTTCAAATAACCAATAAGTATATGAAAACATGCTCAACATTTGTCATCAGAGAAATACAAATCAAATACTTTGTTATTTCATCTCAACCCAGTCAAGAATGTCTAGCATTGAGACTGGGCATGGTGGCCAGCACCTGTAATCTCAGTACTTGGAAGGCTAAAAACAGGAGAATCACTACAAGTCCGTTCTATGTAGTCCTGTAGATCTGTAGATCCTGTAATAAATACATAAAAAAGAATGGCTAGCATAATAATTTCTCTTTTGTATTGAGAATATTACTGTAAGCTTATTTTCCTTAAGTACTTGTTTTAGAAATAATGATACTGAGGATCTTTTGATAAAAACACTAAATGCTTTTTGAATGTGTAAGAGAAAGAACAGATCTGAAATGATGTATAATATTTGACATATAGTTTTGTAGTATGTTCAGTTCTACATTGGCAAATATGTTTGCTAGTGATCTGCAAACATTCCACTCTTTCCAATGGTCAAAACATCCATAGTCAGCCTAGAATTGTACTGTATTTGATTTAACTTTTATCTATCTTATCAACACTCTCTCTTTCTCCCTCTCTCTCTCTAATTTTATAGACCCCTGTGTCCAACCTGATGAGTTTGTGTGTAGTGCTGGCGATCCAACCCAGAAGTTTGTGCATGCAAGGCAAGAGCTCCACCACTGATCCACAGCCACAGCCTTCAACTCAATATATTTTAGTGGTCAAATGTCATCAAAATAATTTTAGGACTCTGTGTTTATGTGTTTGTCTTTTAGAACATTTCCTGTAAATGGAACCATATAATATGGTTGTGTTTGACTCCTTTCATTTACCGTGATGTTTTTTAGTTTCTCTCATTATAGTTTGAGTTTTAGAACCATACCAAATCTGTACAAAAACTAAAGAATAGGAATTAAATGGAAATTGTGTTGAACCTGTAGACTAGTTTGAAAATTCATGGTATTTTAAAATCTTAAATTTTCAAATCCATGAGTATAGATTGACTTTATATTTATTTAAATGTTTTAAATTTCTCTCACCAGTGTATTATAATTCTCTACATGTTACACTACCCTTTGCTTTGTTAATTTTTTCAATAATTTGATTTTTATGTTACTGTGAGTGGATATGTTTCCTTAATTTTGTTTTGGGCTATTTGTATTCTTTGTTAACATACAAAAAGGAGCCCTGCAAGGAGCCACATCTTCCAGGAGATGCCCCCAGTGACCCAGCTCTGCTAACTAGAAACCACCCAAAAGCCAGCCAGCTATACCACCCCATTATCTTCCAGAGGCCCCACCTCTGGGTGCAACAGGCTTTGGTGGACAACACAGGCTTGTATTATTCTGATCAAGGAGATTATGGAGTCATAGTCCATAATGGAGTATTAATGGAATCATTAGAAGGAGATGAATGGCAATTCATCTTATTATCAATTTTTTAAGAAGTCAAACATTCACTGTGTTTTTCAATCACATGTAAGTAAACAACTTAGGAGCAAAAGTTCACAAAATCTTTCTTGGAAATTTTTTCGTTGAAATGGGTTGAAGGGCATAGATGTATTTACTCCACCTCTATCAGGCTCTGAACCGATGACAAAACCATGACAAAAGTTTCTTACATTCTGCTCTTAACATGAACTTATAAAACAGTAATCTTTTTTTTTTTTTTTTTCAGAGCCAGGGATTGAACTCAGTCCCTTGAGCTTTTCAGGGAAGCACTTATTCCACTGAGTTATCTCCCCAGCCCCTAACAGTAAGCTTTTAATATGTGGAGAACAAATGTTTTCTCTAGTGTATTGTGATTATATGAGTTCTTCCTCAGGCTGAGGAGATAGCTCAGTAGTCTAAGCTCCTGCTTATGCAAGCACAAGGACCTTGACTGCACCGCTGGTATCTCATGCCTTGCCAGCCCCACACCCCCAAGCCAGCCCCTGAGACCAGGCATGGTGGAGCGCTCCAGTAATCCCAGAGCTAGGGAGGCTGAAACAGGAGGATCACTGCAAGTTCAAGCTGTATAGTGAGACCCTGTACCAAATAAATAAATGACTACATAAATAAATGTTAAAAAGAGTTCTTTCTCAAGGTTATATAGTTACTTATCTGTATATTCTTTGGGGGATGTGTATAAGAGTATGCATATGTGTCTTTTTTTTTCTTTTTTGGCAGAACTGGGGATTGAACTCAGGGCCCTGCACTTGCCAGGTAAGTGCTTATTCCACTAGCCATCTCCCCAGGCCCTGTATGTGTGTCTGATATGCAAAGTTTTAATTTTTTGAACTACATATTTATTATTATTATTATTATTATTAGTTATTACTGAAGAACAAATAGCAATGAGACAATTTCAAGACAAATTAATGGGACAGATTTGATAAATTAATACATTGTAAACTATTTTCGTAATGTTTTGGTGTCATACAAGGTGCATACATGATAATATACTTACAGACACTATGACAGCAGATCATAGCAATCAGTGAATGAAGAGAGTATAGCTATATACTTATTTTTTATACCTGAATTATATCACAGATTCAATAATACTTTCTACTTTGTTATTTCTCTAGTGTTTGTCCACAGCACTAGAAGCCAACATAATATCTTGTCCAACCACTATTAGTGCAAATCTTGCTTCTCACAGAATTATGCAGAAGCACTGCATATTTATCCTAACTGCTCTGTCTACACAAACATATCATGGTTCTTCCTTTGTATCCCCCTTTTTTGTCTAGACCTGTCAAAGATGGGCACTCCATTCTCATTAAACCATTATAGGTGCCTGAACTTGGCAACACAATCCAACACAGTCCAGCATTCCACAACAATAATGAGTTATCTGAAGAAGTTCTTGACTACAGCCATTTTCAGCTCAACTTACTATTTTGCATCTACATTATATACCTCATTTTTATACTTTTCTGCTGGATGGTTAAGACCGAGATAGATCAAGACCTATATACCAACACATGTACTTTTTGTTTCTTATGAGGTCAGTGAAGTCCCCTCAGGTTTTATCTTGTAGTCCTGTACCTTATTCTGTAGATCCTTTGTCTATGTCATCCATGTGGATGAGTCACGGCCAATGCTTGACCAGTTTGCTCTCTGTGAGAGCCTGAGAGAAAGTTTTCTCTCCATGTGACTCTTCCCAGGCACACTATAGAGCTTCAGTCTCTTTCCTCTGTGACTCTATAATCTCCTTGATCAGAAAATTTGGGGCACAACTGAGTTTTATGATGTTACAGTACAGGTTTTCCTATGCCCTGAGTCTTTGCTGACCTTGAAAGGCTAGGGCCAAAATGTTGGCTGGCCTTGTGGCTCTTCTATTTCTCCAATTTTGATCTGTGAACTTAGGTTGTTAACCATCCAGAAGAAAAGCTGATTAGTACCCTGCAGCATATGCCATTCAGTTTGCCCTAACTATCTGACTCAATTGTTTTTAGTTGTTGTACATTTCTATTTATATTTCTTCTTTTGACTTCTTATACTAGGGAGACTTAACAATATTTACACATGTGTGTCTGGTTTATTTCACTTACAAGTACAAAGTTTTAATTTTTTCAGTGCAAACTTTTCTATATTGTAAAGAGTATACTTTAACTTTGTTTTCTGTTTTGTTTTGTTTTTTTTATTTCATGGAAGGGTCTACAGGGTTTTCAGGGTCTCACCACTATATCAGACTCATAATGATCTACTTCTTTATAGCCTTGCAAGATCTGGGATTACAGGCGTGTGCCACTGTGCTCAGTCTCCATTGCCATAGTGCCACAGGGGTGGGGTTGGCATTGTAGGTTACTTTTCAAATCTGCTTCCAGAACTGGTTTGGAGTATTCCCTTGGGTGTATAATAATAAGTGGGGTGAAACAATGTATATTTTATGAAAATCAATGGCTATGTTACTGTGAACTTAAAAAAACAACAACAATTGGCAGTCTGTAGTATCACAAAAACCAAAGTAAAATGATAGTGTAAAGATTAGTGAAAAATAAGGGTTAGTAAAATACATTTCTTAGTAATTCTATTAATCATGGCCCCTACTTTATAGCTCCAAGCCCTTTCAATGATCCCTAAAACTGTAGATAGTGCCAAGTCCTGTATGAGAGCAAATCAACACACTACACTACACATCTGAATAACAAGACAACTTATAGGAATCTAAGGAGTGGAGGTGGCACATACTGTGTGTCTATACTGCTTCGAGTGGCATTCATGCTCCACATAGATCAGAGGGCAGGGCGAGTCTCCACCGCACTGCTCAACAGTGATACCCAATTTAAAACTTACACATCACTTGTAATTGCCATTTTCTATTTGCTATTTTCAACTTAAGTTGACTAATAAAATTGTGGAAAGCAGAAGTGCAGATTTGGAGGGACAGCTGCATACAACTTGCCATGAAAAACAGTAAGACACTACTATCTGTCACAGTTTCATTGTTGCCTATCAGGCCTAGCCTAAAATCATTTGCATTAAAAAGAGATAAACACCCCAATGAATGAGCCAAAAGATAGCAAGTTCAATTTCCTCCCATTTGAAAACAATGGCTGGATACGGGATGGTGCCATTTCCCAGGTGGGCTGCACTGGGTTTTGTAGTGTCTTGGGGTCTCCTGTTTCATTTATTTGTTTTTTTTTTTTTTTTTTTTTTTTTTTGGCAGAACCGGGGATTGAACTTAGGCCCTTGCACTTGCCAGGGAAGTACTTATTCCACTGAGCCATCTCCCCGGCTCAGTCTCCTGTTTCAGACATGTCTGCATACCCTTCTTCTGTGCACTAAGGTATGCTTGGAGACTTTTGCCTATCAACTGTCCTATTGATAGACTACATCTGAAAAGGTTTGGCACTTGCAAATATTTCAGTGTTTGTGGAACTAATATCTCCTTCTGCACATCTATTAATAATAACACCTGTCAGGTGGGACAGGTAAAGGGGGATGTGAATGGGTTCGGAGAAGTCTTCACGCAGAAACCACAATTTCCAGCCTAACACTTGAAAAACTGTTCTTTCACTTTACTCCAAACCTTGAGTTTCTACACCGAGACAAAAAGTGAAAGAATGGAGACAATTCCTAATTACCTTTATATTGGCAGACATGCGTTCTTCACCAACAGAGCACAATTTGGCAATTTAAAAAAATCTAGTTGCCTTAACTTTGCCATTGGTGGGCAATCTACCCACATTATGCAAAGGATCTGGCTTCTGGCATTGGAAAATGATGTATAATTTCAACACATTCATTGTTCTCATTGGTAGTTGATTGCAGAGCTAGTTTCAGTTAAATGGTTATAAGGTTATAAGGCATTTTAAAATGGAAAATGTTATTTCACTCCCACTAATGAAACATACATTGGACCTTCATTAATGAACCTGCACTTATGTAAGTTGTATAATATTAAGATAAATTTTATTTTTTGAGATTAGATACATATTAAGTAAGACAATATCATTTTTTAAGTAACAGTATCTCCCAATTCCTTACATGCTATCTTGGCTTTAAGCATGTTCTCATTTAATTTGTTGGACTCTCTAAAAAAAAGCCCCATTAGTATCAAAACAAGATTTATAATAAAACAGAATAGGTATAAGTTTTGACGTGTCCAATTCCAGACACATTTCTCTTTCCTGTGTCCAAGCTTTAATCAGGATCCTTTGTTGTACAATGAAAGATGGTAAAGCTCACTATTTTGTAAGCATGTGCACATCCAGATCCTTCATAATATTAGTTAAAATCAATGTGCTGCTTTTTTAATTATTGCTCATGGTACAAAGCAGGGAAGGCTCATTTAGGAATGGATCGATATTGAAAAGGGATTGGTAGGCAGCAGCGCAGTACATCAGGCAGCTTGATGTAAAAATCATTGAATCTGTGCTGTGGTGGTTTAGGGTTATCAGTCTGGTTAGCCTCCAGCTGGCTGGGGCAGTGTAATGGGGGAACCTTCCCAGGGCCTGTGCTCCTTGCTGGGCTGCTCCTGGAGGAGCGGCTACCTGGCTGCAGCAGCACACGTAGCTGGGAGAAAGAGACGATTAGGAGAACTTGCTTCTGCCTGGGTTTATTGATCACCTGTAGCAAAGTTTAGACTCAGCATGGTAGTCATTTTCTCTGTTCTTCTCAGGCAGTATTCCTTTTATCGTTTTAAGAGTGGAAGGATGATGAGCTATGGTGAACGCTGCACGGGTGTGAAGATGGGCAGTCGTTCAGGGGGGCTGTGTGCCAAGAACAACAGAGAGAAACTGAGGCAGGGCAGGACGGGGGGCAAAGAATTCAAACTTTGGGCATTGACAGGATAACCCGTCATGTGTACATGAACCAAGACTTTTCATTCCTGCTTTTGTTGGAAATTTACTAATTTCAAGTCTTCCAGGAAAGAAAATTTTGAAAACTCAGAAGCAATAGTGATGCCAGTAATGCGCATGCGCAGTGGTTTCTTTAAAGCTACCCATATTAGAAGGTGCATTTTCCTATAAAGACAAGATGAGAATGTCATTGTCAACAGCTGCTTGTCTCAGAGAAACGTGGTATGCCTCATTTTTATGTGCTTTGATTATTTTCATACTAAGATAGTAAATTATGCTTTAGGAAACATTTTATCAGTCTGCTAGACCTGCTTCTCTGAGAGTGGTAAGCAGGGGTGGTGACCCAGTGTCACAACAGGCAGCTCCCAAGCCAGGGAGGGTCAGGTGGCTGTGATGCAGCTTCGTTCAGGTGATGTCCCCTCTCCTTCAGTGTCTTAGGAGCTGCCACGAATGTGGGGTGCTGAGTACTCTGCCCATGAAGGTGCTCACCTGGAGTCATCCCTAGCTCCTGGCTGAGCACAGCCATTGACAGCATTGATTTCCGGTCACCACTGATTCAAGCTTCATTGGTAAACCTACTCTCTTTTTCTACATTTTAAAGATCGTGTGCTGTTTATTTTAATTTACTTTTCCTTGATCAGTCGCTGGCTGATCAGATTGTCTGTTGCTGACTTCCAGCTAACATTAATAGTAATTTTTACAGAATTAAGGCAATGGCTAGGCAAATGGAGCAAAAGCAGAGACACTTGGTAAGGAAAACTACAGATTACATACACAGAGAACATTTACAGCACCTATGGAATGTGTGACCGCTTGTAGTCGTATAGTAAAAACTGAAATATGAAGGTCTCTTATGATCAGCATTGTGAAGATGCATAAATGAATATTTGTAAAATATTCCAAGATACAGTGATGACTGTACTTTAAAGAACGTACATATATAATTTAGATATCAACATTAAATATTAATTTTTGAATGTCTTAATTTATTAAAAATATATTTAGGGTTTTTTCTTCCAAAACACATTCTTCACAACTGCCTTTCAATTTTATGCTCACAAATGCATGCAGATATTCCTATTGAAACTGTTTATCTCAGGCTGGGGAGATAGCTTGGTGATGGAAGCACCTACCTGGCAAGAGTAAGGACCCAAGTTCCATCCTCAGTACCGCATTCTGTGCCAGCCACAGAAACTGGGTGTCATGGCTCATACCTCTAATCTCAGGGCTGGGGAGGCTGAGACAGGAGATCACTGTGACTCCAAGCTGTGTTGTGAGACCCTGAACCACATAAATAAATAAATAAACAAACTAGCAAACAAATGATTAGAAAGAAAATTAAAACAACAACAGCAAAAAGCTGGTTTTATTTTATAAACTTCAAATGTTATCTTTTTTCTTTCATATATGTAATTCTCCTTATTTCTTTCAATTCATCTAGGAACTGGTTTCAGTGAGCTTATCATCTGAGTGTCCTCACAGCCCAGGCTGACTGTAGTAGGTGAACCCACGCCCACCCCGATATTTATGGTAACATTCTGACCTGTTGTTTTCTGAGCTATTTCCACCACTCATGCTGGCATCTTTCCTGAGAAGAGGTAGAATATGAGAGACACTAAATCTTAACAAATTTTGAGGGAAAGAAAACCACAAAGAGAAGAATTTATATATCTCATTCAGTTAAACTTACATGGCAGAAAAGAAAAAAAAATGTAGAAAGGATTATATTCATGAAAATTTGGAACTAAGATGCTTAATTCAGTAAGACAAGCATCATGTTCTGCCTTTTAATCTTCTATAATATTGACCAATTTTTCATGTTTATATCCGGTGAGCTGAAAAACTAATTTGAAGACAACAATACACAGATAACACGTTGTTGAATTCCTATAATTTTATTTAGTGAAATTCTGTATCGTTTCTAATGTTTCCTTTTTTTACTATATTTTATTTGCTTTAAAAAATAAAATAAATTATTAGAAGAACAAACTTGAAGCCTCAGAGGGAAATGAAGATCATTTGCACATATTTGGGAAGCCAGTTACTTATCCAGCACTCATCTAGTGCCAACTACAAACAATGCAGAAGCCTGTCCTCTGTGGCCCCAAAGCTGGGGAGGTTTCCACCACATGAAAGACGATTTGTTTATGTTTCCAGCAATCTCATGAGCTAGGATAGCATGACAACCTTCCTAATATAAACCATACAAATATGGGTACAGTGATGTTCTAGTCCATGCTCACTAGAGGCAGATGCAGAAGAGCACAGGACATGTGTCTGTGCCCTGGAGACCTAGGATCCAGTAGTCAAGGACTGAAGCCCACAGCAATATCCCCTGCAGGTCTAGATCAGGAAGCTGGAGGATCTCTGCTGGAAAGGCCCAAGGGCCAGTGTCAGCAGCCGCTGTCTGAGCCAAAAGGCTGTAGTATCTGAGCTACAAGGCTGAGGAATCTGCACTAGAAACAAATAGTATAAACAAAGATAAAGATGAGAATTGAAGCTCGCCTGAAGAAAGAAAGCACACAAAGCTCCTTCGAGCAACAACACTGAAACTCTCCCCAGAAAGACAGCTGTAACAAAGCTCCTTTAAGGAAGATCTGAACTCCTTCCCTCCCGCTGCCCCTTTGTACTGTTCTGGCAAGCAGTTGAGCATGCCCACGCTAGCTGACATCTAGTCAGCTAATACTACAAAAACTGAAATGGCTAAAGAAATTTAGAAAGAATATGGAGAGAATCATCAATGGAACATCACATTTGTGTCATTAAGAAAGACTAAGTGAATCAGACATCTAAATTTAAAGCCTTAAACTCTAGTGCTTCTTGAAAAATCTTCTAGAAAATCTTTGCACCTTGGGTTACATAACTATTTTTAAAATACTAAATTAGAAGCATGGGAGTTGGGGAGATAGCTCAGTGGAATAAGTGCTTGCCTAGCAAGTGCAAGGTCCTGAGTTCTCTCCCTGGTACCACCAAAAAAAAAAAACAATTAGAAGCATGATCTATATAAAGAAAAAAAAATCAGACATGTTTTTGATTTATCAAATATTTTAATTTAAACATATAATCAATTATCTTTTGAAATAAAATGAATTATAGTTTCTAATTGACCATGCCACTTTTTGCTCAATATTGTATCTACACAAGATTTATAGATTTGTCTTAGTAAAATACACTACTCAAGGAACCAAGGGCAGGCTAAGAGTCCATGTGGGGATAATCTTTCAATTTGTGAGAAGATGGCTGTTGATATATTGGTTTTTAAAAAGAAATTCTGAGATTTTTTAAAAAGATATCAATGACATGTCTGATACGGATTTTACTGAAGCAGTATTAAGTTTTGTGGGTTTCGGAGATGACAGATCAAACCTAATTCAAGCATTTGGTAGAGAAGTGACTCATTTAGGCTCTTACTCTGTGCACTGTACTCTTACACCGCAGCTTTTAGGGCAAAGCCTTCAAACATAGGTGAGGGTGCCTGCATCCAATACTTGTAATTCTATCTGCTTTGGTCTATGTTTGAAATTTTCTACAATGAAATGGTAAAAAAAAAAAAAGCAAAGAAGTCCCAGCACAAAACACGTATCAAAATTTTTTGAAGCACAGATATTCAGCTCTTTGAAAGACAGTCACAGAATAAGAAAAATTGCTCGTATGTCATGTATCTGATAAAAGATTACTAACATAGATATAAACTCTTCTCAAACAAAAATATGAAAAATAGCAATCCAAGTGAAAAATGGGAAGAGATATTCCACAAACATTTCATCAAAGAAGATACACAGATAACAAAGAAGCATATGGAAAGATGTCCAAATTTATTAACATATAGGTAAGTGTAAATTGAAATGGCAGGGACATATTCTATCACATACATATCTAGTGGCTCAATTGAAAGAATAAACATAGGAAATACCAGAAATATCTTGTACTAATAATGGAAAAGTGACATGGTATGTCTACCTCTGTATTTTTTGTTTTGCTTTTTTTTTTTTTTTTTTTTTTTTGGTTTGTTTGTTTTTATGGGTTTTCTTCTTTAGGTATAATCTCCCTATGTATCCCAGGGTGACTTCAAATTTGAGGCCTCCTCAGCCTCCTCAGTGTTGGGATAGCAGGCATGCCCCACCATACTTGGCTAGTACATCCACTTTTGAACACAGCATGGTAACAGTAAAAATATCAACACGTATGACCTGATTCAACCACCCCACTCCTAAGGATTTGCCTGACAAGAAAGAAGTCAAGGGCCATAGGAATGCTTGCATGTGAATGCTCATAGCCATTGCAGTTTTAACACCCAATAGGAAAGGAACCCAATGTCCATCGAGGGGTAGTAGGTCTACACATCCGTTATTACCTAACAACGGATATCAATGAACTGTGGTTAAATAGATTCAAATAGATAAATCTCTAAACAATCATACTGAATGAATGAAGACAAACAGAAGAAAACTCTGCATACTTACATTTGGCTCCCCTGAGTTAAAACTGAGGTCACTGCAGTTTTGGCTCACTCTGGACATTGTGGGGTACAATTTGTTGTCTTGCCTTTCCAGCCTCCAAGACCCTCAAGGAGCCTGAGGTGCTAGTTCCGCTCTCTCCTCCCCTTGACTCTGGCACTCTTGGTCCTTCAGTTCCTTCTAAGGATCCTGTGACGATAATGCATCTGCTGGATTAGCCAGGATTCTTTTTTTCCATTTCAAGTCCATTCCTGTCACTCTACTAGTTCCATTTTTCCATCTCAAGCAATACATTTCTAAGGTCTAGGGACCAGGATATCGTGGCCCCCTTAAGGGCCACGATATTGTGTTTCCACTTACATAACATGCTAGAAACATAAATCAATAGTGACAGAGAGTAGTTCATTGCTGCCTAAGTCAGGCAGAGACTGGAGGACAGAGGGTATTCTCACAGGCAATAAATGCCCTCACTCAAGTGCAGTCATGCTTTCCTGGGGATGTGAACGCCTTTAGGCAAATCAAAAGCATGCAGTATTTTAAATGTCAGCTTGACTTTCAGAGTAAAATAACTATGTCCCACATAAAACATGAGAAAATTAATAATTAAATCACTAATATTTTGGTGGAAAGAACAAAAATAGAAAAATGACCTATAATCAATAAGCTTTCTGACACTATGACAAAATAACTAAGAATCACAACTTGAAGCAAAGGGTTATCCAGGCTAACTACTTTCTAGTTCCAGTCCATAGCTCCCTGACTCAGACTGCTTCTGGACATGTGGGCAGGGAGAAATATGAGGGACATAAGGTAATGGGCTATTAGTAAGCAGCAGAAGCCTTAGGAGTTAAGGCCAGCTTGGAAGAGATAGGCTTGGTTTTGCAGGGTATGTTTTGTAAGAATAGGTAATAGTTATTATCAGAAAAATAACTTATCTGAAAATACAGAAATAGTTAAAATACTCATTTGAAATACTTGAAACAAATGAAGACTATTAATTAAATTACTAATAAAGTTTTTGAATTTGAAATAATAAAAAAGTAAACTAAAACGAGTAAGAAAATAAGAACAGAAAATATAGTAATTCTATAAGGACAAAAGTAGGTGGGCCAGGGAGATGGCTCAGTGGAATAAGCACTTCCCTGGTAAGTGCAAGGGCCTGAGTTCAATTCCTGGTTCTGGTTCCAAAAAAAAAAAAAAAAAAAAAAAAAGACAAAAGTGGGATTGAGAGTAGGAACTTTATCAAAACCTGGTTTTTTCATAGTAGCAATGAAGTGAGTAAGCTTAAAAAAAGTAAGAAAATACACTTAGATGTTTATATATGAAATATAAAGGAACATGTAAGTACTATGAGACATATTAAAAATACATGGATATATATATATGTATAAAACTTTAATCACTTATAATTTTAAATATATATGCATATATATTATGATAAATAGATATTAACAAAATTCACTCAAGAAAAACAGTACTCTGATTTTCTGTATCTGTAAATGTCTTTTGCTCAAAGTTCTTTAATTACCTTGTGATCATTTTTAATTACTTTCTAAGATAACAGCACGTTATTCTGTGAGCCTAGTGTGAGAGTCACTGGGGCTGCTTCTGGCACCCATGTGAGTATCAAGGAAGCTCAATGGCACCTAAGCAAGCTCCCAGCCTGAGCAAGGAGGAGGGTTAGAAGCCCCCTGGAAGGAACGTCAGGCAGAGCCTGGGTCCAAAGCAAGGACTACATGTAAATGGAGGAGCACTGGGGACTTCTGGTGGGTCACTTCTAAGCCACTGCATCAGGGGTAGAGTGTGACTAAGGAGAGTCACATGGAGAGAAAACATTCTTTCAGACTTTCCCAGAGAGACAATTGGTCAAGAAATGGCTGTGACATCTACATGGCTGACACTGACAAAGGCTCTACAAACTGCAGTACAGGGTTCCAGGGTAAATCCTGAGGAGATTTGACTGACCTTGTCAGATACAAAAGTGACATTTCTTGTTATGTGGGCCTTGCCTTATCTTGGTCTTAGCCATGCAGCAGAAAAGTATAATAATGAGGTATAAAAAGTAAAGTCATATTAATAAACTGAGCTGGAAAGGGTTCAAGCCAACAACTTCTGACATTTCCAGTTCTGTGGATAAGCCACTACTATTACAGACTATTGGACTATATTGGATTATTTTGCTAAATTTACACACCTACAATATTTAAGTGGTAATGGAATACCCATCTCTGACAAAACTGAACAAAAAAGAGGATATAAAAGAAGCATCATTTTGTATCTGTATATACAAAATAGGATAGATATACAGCACTTTCTTTTAATTCAGTGAGAAGAAAGATTTGTACTAATAGTATTTGGACAGGATATCATATCAGCATGATATCTTATACTATGAATAAAACTATGAAGACAACAATATGCAATATATTAATTATTGAAACTGTCCTATTAATTGGTTTGGAAACTGTCTCATTGCTATTTGTTTCTCAATACAATTAATAAAAACAAATAAACTGGAGCAGCTAAGAAAAAATAAAAAGAATTCATGGGTAATGAAATGCTATCTCAAAGGTGTTTATGTGCTAAGGATAAGAGTGGCTCCGAGATCTGGAGAGACACTGTGGGGTGCCAGCCAGGAAGGTGCGCTGTATTTCTGCTCTGGAAGATGTGTACTTGCTGTGACATGTCACAGAACTTACCCAGGAGGAGTGATGCCCCCAGCGCCATTCATTCTCTTTCTGCTCATGCTGACCACAGCAGGCTCAGGGAACATTTCTTCCTAGACCCCTCTTGAGCATGCTACCTACTCCGCAGGTGTAGCAAGAAAAGGCCCTAACCAGCAAGCGAAGGTTCCCACCTGATCCTTACAGCAATCCCTGAGTTGGCATCACTCGCCACAAGTAAGTCCAGGGTACAAGGCATCACATTTGCACTTTGAAATTTTTGTTCTGGAAATTGAAGTGAAGTGGTCATCTTTACATTAAACAAATGCTGTACTGATTAGGTAGTTGATGCTCCTGTTTTCTTTAGTATGTCTCAAAACTTTCGAAAGACAGTTGAACAGACTATTGCTTTATGGCCTGGCTCAAGGCATTTCATTCCACCATGAAAAGGTGTGATCGCTTAAAGCTGAGTGAGAAGTAAGGTGCTTGTGCGACGGCGTGTGTTGCTGCCCACGCAGGCAGAGCAATGAAGCTTGGATCTGCGCGACTGTGAGTTGCTGTGTGAACTGTGCTCCTGTAGACACGTGTGAACAGATGAGCACAGGGAGTAACAAGATGCACGTGTTGACGCCGAGGATGTATCTGCTGGAAGCTGTGGTCTGAGCATCGTGGCATACTGGGAAATGATAAAAAAGTAACAGCCAAACCTAGGAAAATTCAAACATATTAAATTACATAGCATTGAACTATGAATAAAGTATGAAGTAACTACCCATTTGCCTATGCTGATGTAAATACATGATTAAATAAATTGATAAATGTAAGTGAAGAGATAAAATCCTATATAGAGCAATTCCAAATGAGATAATTATGGTTTGTGTTTAGATCTGCCACCAAAGCCTCATACAGTTATAAGTCTGGCATTTCAGAGGTTGCTGAACCTAGAGTATATGATTTATTATAGGTTAGGGATGCCAGGGTTAAGGGTAGGTTATTACAAAATCAGTCCACAGGTGGGTTTGGCACTGCCCTATCCCTTAGAGCCTGGATACAATATAAATGAGAGAAAGGGGCTAATCTTCTAGCCTGTTTGCTACTTTAGCTGGCTTCTGCTTACCATAAACTATTTCTTCTCTGCAATGCCCCTCTGTCACACCACCTTGCCTTGGAACCAGCCATTCATAGGCTGAAACCTCCACAAACTGTGAGCCAAATGAACATTTTCCTCTCTAACTTTGGGTATTGGGTATTTTGTTTTAGTAACTAAAACAGAATTTGTTTCCAGGAAAGTGGGATTATTGCTGTACCCCACCTGACCATGTGGTTTAGTGGCCTTTTGGAATGGCTTATGAGAAGAGCTTAAAGTGGTTCTGAGAATCCAACTTAAAATTTTAGTACAGCTGCAATGCCTGAGGCTTTACTGTATGGGGATTTGGGTCAGAGCTCGGAAGAACAGAAAGCTGACAGAAATTCTGCTAAAGACAAGCATCAGGATATTTCTGCTTGGAATTAGAACTACATTAGCTGTTGGACTCCACATAATGTGTGTTACTCCTTGGAAAATGTTTATTCACATTTTGTTCATGTCCAGAGACCTTGCCTGAGACTGAGATTAAGGATGACATGACTACTGTGGAGGCTTTTATTCAGATTTCTGTTGAGAATTGAGAATCAAGAGCAAAGAACTAGCAGCATGATTTAAACTATTTTGAGTTTTATGAGAAAGAAGTAAAGCTGTTGCTGAAAGAGAACAAGAGAATTGAAAAGATGGCCTGAGCGCATCACAAGAACCCAAATACTCTAGCTTTGTAGACTCAGGGTTGCAAAAGTGAAAGACTTTCCTTTGAGAAGGTAGCACCAGAGCACCATTCTCTAGGATGGGGTGGTGGCAGTCTCAGAATTTGTTCCTCAGCATTCAGAGTACTCAGTGAGCCAAACATTTGACCCTGTGGCCAAAGAGAAGGAAGCCTCACTACTGGTCCAGCTGGAGGCAGACACTGGCATCATCCATGTGCCACGGGTATGTGCAGGATGCGAGAGTTGTGAGGTCAGGAAGGCCCCCACCCTGATTTCAGAAGGCACAGAAGCCCAGGCACCATGACCCTAAAAGGGCAGTATGTGAAATTGTTAGTGTGAGGCTAAAGATGCATTGGAGACCCCAGAAGATCAGAGAAGCCAAGAACATGACTTATTTGAGGAAAACTGCAAAGAGGGAGCAGAGCTGGCAGCTTTGAGTAAAGTTGAAGTGAGGGAGCTACAACCACTAGAAATGCTTTAGGGGCAAAGCCATTCAAAGACTTTGGAGCTCACAATTTGGCACAGATTACTGGAAATGTTGCAATTGAAAGTGTGGGACTTAATGTTCACCCTGCTGGATTCTGGAGTTTTATCCCCCTTTGTAACTTTTGCAATGGCAATATCTATCTGGTGCTATTGAATGTTTTAAGTATTTAACTTTCTTGTCATTTGTACAGGGGCTTTCAGGTACAAGTTTACCATAGATCTGAGAGGAGGCATGGGACTTGGACTTTTCAGCAATGTTCAAAATGTTAGGACTTTGGCAAGTCTTGGAGATGAAGTAAATGCCTTTGCATAAAGAAATTTCCACGAGTCTTTAGTGTAATATTATGGCCAGTGTTAGATGTCTCCACACAGCCTCTACACAGTCTCTTGTGATCATAGATGGGCTTTTTCAGAGGTGGCTAGATCTAGAATATGTGTCTGATTCATAGTGCAATGATGAGATTGAGGGTGTTAGGATTAGAAGTGGGTGATTACTCAATCAGTCCACTGAATGGTTTGACACTGCCCTAACCCTGGCAGCCTGGATACAATGTAAGGGTCAGACAGAGGTGCGCCTTCTCCCCATTTGTTGCTTTTGCTGCCTTCTGCCTACCATGAACCTCTCTTCTCTGCAAAGTCTTCATGCCATCCTATCTTGGAGGCAGCCAATTATGGGCTGAACCTCTACAAACCACGAGCCTTTCCCCTTTAATATTGGGTGTTGGGAATTTTGTCTTAGCAATGAGAGAAGTAACTAAGATAGTATAGGTGGACATTCTGTACAAACAAGACAGAAGAAACACATTCCTCATGTGTAGAATACATATGGAGATTTCTTTAAAATGTTGAGTGTGTAAAGGACAAACCCAGCAACATTACTGTGAGTAAACCCAAAAATGACTGCCCCAGCCAGATGCTCAAAATTCAGGACCACAGTGATCCTTTTTTATTTTAAAGAGAATGAAAAAAAAAAAAAACTTAAAGGGATACAGAATTTCAAAACAAGATAATAGGAAGTTGAAAATATTATATTACATATTTTTATCTTCAAAGTAGTTGTTCAGATTACTAGAGGCATGCAAAATTAATTCATAAAATTAGCATTAACTGTTCCTTTTCATAAACCAACAGAAATTAGTAGTATACTTACCCTAGGCATCTTGGATATATATGTTCTTTTCCTTCTTTCTCTATTTCCTCATTCCTCTTATTCCAGTTGTTCTTTCCTTCAGAGCAGTTTCTTTCTCTTTCACAATATCTATTATATCTTTCTGGTTCAGTTTATTCTTTCAATTTTTACACTAGGGAAACAGTACAATGTTTACATGTGTGAGTCTGATTAATTTCACTTATGAGTGTGTTTTCTTGTTGCATCATTTGCCTATAAAATCCTTAAGTCTATATTTCTTTATAGCTGAGTTTTCCATTGTATACAAATATCAAATCATTTTATATCCATTCTTCCATTGATGGGCATTTTTATTGTTTCCAAGATTTAGCTCTGACAAACTGTGCTGCTATAAACATGGGTGCACATATATTGCTGGGGTGTGATGTTTTCAATTTCTTTGGGAAAATAGTCACAATAGGAATAGCTGGGTCGAATGGAACCTCTAGTCCCAGTAAAAGTGACACTTGTGTTGATTCTGTGACCTCAGTAAAATGAGATGAAAGGGAACTTTCTCTTTGTGTTCTTTCCCTACCTGACAAACAGCAACTATAAGGAAAAGAATTACACAAATTTCAATAGAGAAGAGATCTGTTTATATCTCCTTTAAAACCCTGATTGATTATACAAAATCAGGAAAATAGAAATCATCACATCCAGAAGAAAGGAAATAGATGTGAGAACCAGGCCAGCAATTTAGCTCAGTAGACTAAAGTGCCTGCTTTGGCAAGCTTAGGAAAGCACTGGGACTGCAGTTTGATCCCCAGCTCCATGTGCTGCACTCCAACCACCCTCAGGTTTGGCTGAGCTGTCTAGAGTCTAGCTGTAGTAACCCTTACCTGTAATCCCAGTGATGAGGAGGCTGAAAGCAGGAACACCACCATGAGTCGGAGTTACCTAGTGAGGCCCTGTAGCTGCCAAATACATTAAAAATAAATAAATAAATAAATAAAAGACACAAAAACTAAATGAAATGTGGAAGTTGAAACATGAGATGCTGGGACAGAAAGAAGACTTGAGGTAAAAATGATGAAATCTGAGTAATTTGTGGATTGTAAGATGCCAATAATAGGAGGCTAAGTAAGGAAGGCAATACTGGAATCCTGACCTTCCACATTCTTCCAATCCAAAATTATTCCGAAAAACAAAGTCAATTCAGGAAAACATACAGCACATCCAAAAGTGTGTTTCTTTATAATTCATACTCCAACCACTGCCTCTCAGACAAATGGTATTAACTTTTTTATTACATAGAATTTGTTGAGAAAGATGCATTGCTAATTTTATGTGATTGGTGGTTTTAACAATAGCCAAGTAAACTCTCAAGTTTGGTTTAAAAAAAAAAAACATTGTTCCCTGGTGGATGCCCTCTCTTCCAGCTGCCATCCGAAAATGAATTTTCACAGCTTAGTTTTAAGCACCTTGAAAATGGGAGTTTATAATGGAAGTGCTGACACAATGTGAACGAGGGTGCTGTGAATGCAGGGCTGTAATTTATAACGTCAGCCTGTATTCCACACACTTTCTATGCACTGTGCTTCGCGCAAACAAGAGAGGAAGGGATTGCAGTGAATTATTGTGCAATTAATCATTTGACCATGAGGGATTCATTTACTAATTAAAAACGCAAAAAGAGTAAATTGAAATAACCAGTGACTACTAAATCACGTCTTCGGAAGCATCAGCTGTATAGTAATAAATCATGTATATCAATCAGAGCCAACGCTTTGCGTACCTTACTTCAAGACTGACTCAAATATCTCCCCCACTATAAAAATTATTTTCATATGTATCCAACAATTTATGTCTATCATAGGTTTATGCGTAGGTACATGTATTTATACAAGCATGTGTATGTGTATGGATTCATGCAACTTTGTATTCTAAATAAAATGAAAATGCTCACAGTAAATCTTGGAGTAAAGAAGTAGTATAAGGTATAGAAGACCATTGATGTGCATAAGTGCATGCCACCTTTATCCTTCTTCATGTTGCCTTGGACTGTCCTGATTCTTACACCTGGCATCTGATTTTTCTTATATAGGTTTAATAACCTATTCGACTGTTATTTGGATATTTTTCTGCTTCCTTAAATTATCCATTTCAGAACACCTAAATCAGTAACTAGTCAGCACAACAAGATCAAATTAGAAAAACCTGAAATTGTCAACATAATTTTAGATTTTTTCCTGAGATATTTAGTGGAGTCACAAAGTGAAGGTGGGGGGACCTCTGCACTGGACTTGTCCTGTAGCAAAGGTCTCACAAGCTTCTCATCTCTGTCCTCTCTCCATTCATTCTTCCTACACCAAGGGAGGGGGAAGACAAGAGGGGCTGCCTCTGTTTATCTGATTCTTCTCTTTCCTTCAGGACACAGAAATTTACTCCATGCCCCCAAAGACTGAGAGGGTGAAAGAGAAGTGTTGTTTGAGATTTAAAAAGAGTAATGCAAAAATCAGGGTAGAGGAGACAACCTTTAAATGAAATTTTTCAAGTACATGGAGAAGGAAATTCTCCCCTGAAGACTTCCAAGGTGAATATCTCAGTATGGGAGGAAGAGAACTTTATGGCATCCTTCAAACTGCGATGGCTGGGCTGTCCGCAGTAGTCTAATTTTAAGCTTCTCATTGTGGCTCCTCACTGAGGCTAAGGCAGACATACAAATCCAGAAAAGTCTGGCAGGTAGCTGACTGCGTAGTATGTGAGAGAATTTCTGCTTCAGGACTAGTGATGCCATTAAAGGTTGAATCTGCAGTCCCCCTAGGGCCATTTGCTGAAGGATTGATGGCCAACCTGTTGTGCTATTAGAAGGTGAGAAGTAGGGCTGGGTGGAGGAAGTATGCCACTGAGGATAGACCTGTGCAGAGCTAGAGCACCCTTGACATCTCTCTCTCTCTCTCTCTCTCTCTCTAGTGGTGACCACAAAGTATTATCTCTGCTTCTCCTTGTCACCTTTCCACCATGATGTTTCATGCTAGCAAAGGCACAAACAATACTACCAAATGACAATGGACTAGAAGTTCTGAAATCATGAGACAAAATAAACTTTTCCTCCATCACATGGATTTTGTAGGTATTTTATTATGGCATCTAAAAGCTGACTAAAGCCTGCTCTGTGTGAGGCACGACACTGGGGCCAAGAAAAGTCACATTCCAAGAGGACAGTGCCCTCTCCAGATGGATAGTGTCCTGTCTTATAGAAGAAGACCTAAAACAAGGGACAGGATGGGGAACAGAGGAAAAGGGTGATGATGGCAATACTTAGGATGCTGGGTTAGACAAACTTGGATTTAAACCTCTGCTTTGCACTTGTTAAATGGTTGACCTTGGCTGGAGAAGAACCTTAGTTCTGTGGCCCTCAAGTCTCCTCATCTATTCGGTGGACCTTGAGACAATCCCAAGGCAAGAACTTTTACAGAGAAGGAAATCAGAGAATATATACAGAAGCAATCCATGGTACAATGCTGAGTGATTAACAAATAGCTGCTATATAAAAATATATTTACTCTATTAGTCATAGTTGTGTTTTTACTTTCCCACATCTGCTCTAATTTTAAGCTTGTCTGTGTCAACCATTTTTCATTTTCTTTCCAAGTTTCATTGAGGCTGTTTACTCATAATTATTGTCCTCTCTATACCCTCCCTGTGCTAACCCATCCTTTCAGCACAATAAAAAGTCCATTAGTGTTAGTTGAGTGAGTAAAAATTATTGTACATAAGGAAAACTGCAGACAAAATGTATTTAGACTTTTAAAAATCCTTTGATAAGGTTTTACACCAAATGTTATTACATATTCATTCATCTGAGGATTTGGGAATCTATTTTCATAGATCTCTAGAGATTGTGATTAGCATTAATGTTACTTTATAGCTTCATAGTGATCTGACAAAGCAGATAGTGTTTTTTGTTTTGCTTTGTTTGTTTCAGTTATCAAGAGAAACTTTGTCCTCTGGCATGAACTTTATGACCATCACATTTAAAAGTGGAGTCCGAAAAACAATATTCAAATCAAGGACTTTGATAATAATGTGAATTATAGCAAATCACATCAGGTAAAGGCTATCATTTTATATTTGTAGAATATGGATGGTGAAACATAGTACAGAAGAAACTCCCTGTCCCTTGTGTACTCACTTCTCTCCTGCTCTCTCCCATTCCATATATCATTGAGGATGTTGGAACATACAGTGGCTGCAGGGCAAGCCACAGTAATACCCGAGTATCCACATGCACCAAATCTATACTCCCCTCTATCAACTTCTGTATCAAAGAATGCTGTATCTTGGGGGCAGAGATGCACACAAGCTTTGTAGAACCTGAATCTTAAGAAACGATGTAAAATATGGTGTGACAAAACTGTGAATAAGATTGCATGTGGGCTATTAAAATAGTAGCTGTCCTTAAGCTAGATTTCACTTTGCTATCTAAGCAAATCCCTGAGCACAGGAGTCATCTCACACACTGCCTAGCACCCATGTTTCCTCATCTTTTCCTGTATACATCAAGTCCAAACCACAGTCTCCACTGACCACTCCATCTTGAGGTGCATCTTGACCAGATCTGCCTCCTTCCTCTATGGCTCTCCCACTGCCCTGTTTAGCCATTGTTGTGTTACTTCCTGCCCTTTGTTACTATGGGCCCTTAGAAGTGGGAGTGCTGGTCTTACAGATCTTGGATCCACAGTGTGTCTGAGGTATGAATGGTGCTCAGTGAATGTTGAATAAATACATTTGAGAAGGAAACATCTGATATATTTTAATTAGAGTACAGGTCTCCAGGCCTTGATATTGGTCTCTGTTAAGACCTGGGCAACACAGCAACAGGTGAGAGGCAGGTTAGTAAACAAAGCTTCTGCTGTATTTACAGCTGCTTCCCATCACACACATTATCCCCCAAGCTCTGCCTCCTGCCAGACTGGTGGGGCATTAGATTCTCATAGACACCTGAACCCTACTGGGAGCTGCATATACTCAGGAGCTGGGTAGCCTGCTCCTTATGAGAGTCTTACCCCCAATCCACCATCCTATCCCTGTTCAATGGAAAAATCTTGAGGGTAGGCCACACTGGCACAAAAGTTGGGGTCAGCTGAGTTAGAAGGTGTACTATGTGATATATTTAGGCAGAAATAAATCCTTAAGATGTGCCTTGAGATTAGGAATGAAAACTTCAATAATGTAATACAGCAAATAAAAATGTACAGAACCCATTATCTTATAGTGTATAAATAGACTAACTGTATATTTAAGTCCAAGCACTGCAGAATCATAGAAAGCACTAAAGGAAAACAAAGATTTGAAAAAGATGTTTCATCTTTTCAGACTGGAGAACTGAAGGTGTCTTGAAGAAACAGACATTAGGAAAATGTTTGCAGATATTGTTGACCCAGGTATAGAGACTGAGTGGGCTCAGCCTAGAGACAAAGTGGCCTGTGGCATAGATGGAGCTGGCTGTGCTAGAAAGACATATGCTCTGCGCAAGAAGAAGGGCATGTGGTAGAACTAATTCACAGAGCCGAGGACAGTTAATTAGCACTGCCTTCCCTATGTGTGTGGATGGATGCTCAGAAAGGAATGAGTCTTACTCTATGCAGCAATTTTATACAGGTAGTACATACAGACAGAGCTGGGCAAGTGTTTAGGATGTCGTAATGTCCATGATGATGCAAATCATTGCCAAAAATGAAAATCCTTCACTAAAACAAAACTGCTCATGAGTGAAATGTACTTTTAGAATGGCATGCACAATTTAACCTAAAAATTTATATGCACAATCTGTTGCTTTTGTTAAAGCATCTATCAGAGGATGAGTTACTAGAAAATAAGTCTATATTGGTCAAGATTATGTTACTAAGAAGTGAACCTAAGCTATACAATGAAAAACAAATGAAGAGCCCTTGAAGGTAAAGTAGTAGGTGCCAGGGGTGCGCATGCTGAAACTTCCAGAGACTCAGGAGGCAGGAGGATCCCAAGTTCAAGGCAGTATTGGAAACTTATTCATATCACTTCAGAATTAAAGACAAAAAAGCCCTGGTGATATATTTTAGTAGCTCAGTGATGCAGTACTTGGCCCTGGCTTCAATTCCCATTAGAATAAAAATGAAAGAAAAAAACAGAATAAAGCTGTGTTTAGAGTCTTCTTTCATAGTACTTTTCTCTAACTAAGAAATCATGCAGTCTACTTATTCACCTATTATCTTTCCCCATGAGGAGGTGAAATGTTGAAGGACTAGGATTTTGTCCCCTTTGTTTCTATAGTTGCATTCCAAGCATGTAAAAAACGCCTCAATGAATATTTATCAAATTGGTTTCTTTTTCTCTTTTTTCTTTCTATAGAACCTTAAGTAATGTTATCCATTCATTTCTTTTAAAGCACTTTTCATCTCTAAAAGGCAATGTGCTCAGCAATTTGGTGAAGAAACGTGAAAAAAATAAATGACAAATGGCACAGAACAGTCTGAGCTCCTGGAGCTCAAAATCCAACAAGTGTTGAAACAGTATGAAGACCTCGGTTAAGGCATGGATGGGAGCATGGGGGTGGGGGTACAGGGGCCTTTCTGAGCTGGGTGGGTCTACAGTCAACGCCTTTGATAGTCTCCAGTCCCTGTGGTGCTGTTGTAGCACATGCTGGGGGTGATCAAGGCTGTAGCACAAAATGGTTGTTACAGATCGCACCTTCACTTCTTCTGTTCAAGACAATGAGAGTGTGCTCAGTAAGTCAGATTATAGGTCAGAAATTGTATGTAGTGTGGCTAGAGAGCAGTGGAAAACACTATCTTCTTAGTTATATCTATAATATAATATCAGCAAATAATTAAATTGTTTGATTTAATGTTTTCATTTTAAAATGTCTTTTTAAGATTAGCCTATCAATATAGAAGGGAGCAATTAAAATAAGTGCATTGAAAATAGCAATAGCAAAATAAAAATATTTAAAATCAGCCAAATAGTTGTATACGATCATGTTCTTCAAGGAAGGCACAGATAATGTGTTCCCTGGAGATCTGAAAACAGCACCCATTTTTAAGATGCTAGACTTAAAAGTCATTGATTATATTGAAAGATCTGTTTTAAAAGTTTGGGAAAACTAAGATTTCTTTTTAACATCAATACAAGAAAGCCTTAACTGTCCACAGGCTTTTGAAAGAGTTAAGGCTTCCTGTGAACCTTTCACTCTCCAGAGAGTCCTTCTCTCAATGCCTGACCATTAGTCTCTACTTTTGTGTATTTCCAAATGGTCCCCCAAGGAATGGCTCAATAGACCCACAAATAATAAAACAAAGCCTATGAAGTGCCATTGACGCATGAGTGCCCCCTCTTCTCCAGTGCACATGCACTGTGCCATGTCACACCCATGGGCTTCTAGGCCACACTGATTGGGGGGGTCTCTCTGGTCAACACTGACATTCTGAACCCTATGCTGCCACCAACTTAGTACAGCCAGATATCGATCTGTAACACTAACGTGGTTTTCTGTAAGTTGTCAAAAATTGATGCTGTTATGGGTACTTAGTCATATGAGTGACCAATAGTTACCAATTTTTATTTGATAAGTGTGGAATGCATTGCTGGCAAGTAATGCCAATAGTAAGTTGGTCTTTTTATTTTTCTTTATTTATTGTTTTATGTATTTAGTACAGGGTCTCATTACACAGATTAGACTTGTAGTGAGCCTCCTGTTTTTCAGCCTCCACAGTGCTAGGATTACAGGCATGTGCCACCATGCCTAGTTTCAATCCCCATCTCAGTGTGCCCAGGGGATGGGGCCCGCATGGCATGCCAGGAACAGAACTCTGCCCACTGTGCTATGCCTAAGAAGGTGCTTTAGTCCAGTGAGTCATCTGGCTGGCCTAGTTGGTCTTTTCTACTAATGCTAATGTGGGGAAAATTGGAGGCCAGGCCAGGAGTTAACAGGCCTTAGTGAGGTTTCTGGCAAATAAATCTTCTAGAGAAAGAGTGCTAATAAAGACAGAGTGATGGAAGGCTGGCCTGACTTCCTTCAAGCCAAGAAACGATTGCCTCTCACCTCCATCTTCAATTAAATACAAGGGGAACAGAGGGGGCAGAGCATGGACTACATCATAAACTCAGAATATAAAATATCCATTTATACCTAAACACACTCCCATCCAGGTAAGTACATGCATATTTTATTGTTCTCACCTTATTGATACACTGAAAACTTGACCTTGAGTGTAACCACACTATCAGCCTCACAAGAAAACACCTGGGCACCACAAAGACACCACGGAAGTGTTTGAACCAAGGATGTACACACGGGCAATGGAAGTGGTGGTGGCCACCTCAGGAGTGCAGGGCACAAAATAGCCCATCAGGTTAAAACAGCTCTCAAAGGAACAGCTGTTTCTTGCCCATTTGTAGAAAGATGCCTAGAACAAAGGCTCCTGAGTGTCAGCCCAGGACTCCCTGCCTCACTCCAACAAGGCAGCTATCCATCTACCTCTCTTCTTTTCTCAACAAAATAATTTTACATACCCATTTCTCTTTCCTTTCCAACAAAGTGAGTTTGTTTCTCTTTCTGAATACACACCTCTGATTCTTTTACTGATAAAATTTTTGCAGACCATAGATAACAATCTCCCCTCCTGAGACCTAACATTAAGTGTTCAAAAGGCACATTTCATGGTTTTATACTGTCAGGAGCAAAAATGGTTTAGTTTGCCTATTTGTGTGAAAGGCAGCATTATTTCAAGTGCAATCTAAAATATCTCTTTTATTACATTCAGTTGAGCTCAATTCAATCCAATACAGACTTGCTACATTTGATAACTAATTATATTTCTAAGGTCCCTGGGACCACAGGCTGAGGGGATACTGGATTGGAAAGCAGATAGTTCCAAGCAGGAGACACACTCTCTTCCACAGTCAGTTCATTTTTGTTGACTTTTTAACTGGAAACTTCTGGGTACTTGAAAAATTGGGAAAAAGAACAAAATTTAAAGTGAATTTATAGGGGCCAGGGAGATGGCTCAGTAGAACAAGTGCTTGCCTGGCAAGAGCAAGGGTCTGAATTCAATCCCCAGTTCTGCCAAAATAAATAAATAACATAAAGTAAAATCATAGAAATTAAAATATCAAAAGAAATCATCAATGCAGATGATTGTGGCATTAATTTTATGTTCCAGAGCATAATCAATTTTGGTTGGCTCATGATCACTTACAAAGTGAACTGCAGTGTTTTATTATATTCTTCCAAAACTGCAGTAAAAACTAAGAATGTTCAAAACCAAGACACCAAGAAATGATACACTTGAGATCTGCTTTCTGTACTTTAAAGTATAACTATGTTTAGATTCTTTGGATTCTTTATTAAGAGAAGGAATGTAAATTAGCACTTTCTGATCAATGGCTATGTTCTACATTCTATGATGCACAACTGAGATCTGCATTTATTTATTTGTCTGTTTATTTATTTATTTATTTGGTACAGGGTTTTGTTATGTAGCTTGGGCTTATAGTGATCCTCCTGTCTAGCACCCCCCCCCCCGGTGCTGGGAACTAATGGGAATATTTTTGAAGGGGCTAATGGAATAGTGTCTTTTACTGTAATAAATTTAAAAGTTTAATTGCCATCGTTTTTGATTACTCTTCATACTATAGCACTTACATTCTTTTTTAATAACAAAAAAGGTATACTGACTTGAAAATACTGTTTCTTTAATGTTGTACAATGTCAGCTCTGACAATTAACTTTAGATATGTCCTCTGAAAAGTTATTCTGATTTCATGTTTGTAATGCATAGCATGCACTTTCTTATTGTTCCTTACCATCTATGTATTTTTCCAAACGTTTTTTCAGGATATTCAGACACATGGCAGATTTGAGTCTCTGAATTTCCTACTCCTATTCACAGAGGTGAACTTTCCTCCTGAACCAAGTTCACTATCCACAGCAAATGCTTGGGGTGGGCACAGAATAAAGGAAGGCTACTGAGAACTTTCTGGAGCCTGTGAAACTCCAGCTTTTCTCACACTGTAGGGAAGAACACTTTTGTCTCCACTTCCCTCAATCTTTTTCACCATCACTATCACCAACAGTAATACCTCCACTGCTACCGAGTCACTTTCTCACCATCAGCTACTAAATAGCAACAGCAGTAGTGGCTTTTTCCCAGAGCCACATTCGTGTCACTGTAAATTTCCCTCCCTGCCTGCATGTCCCTCACTAAATTCATGAGTTGCAGAAGTATTTATTATGGATTTATCATGAATTCTCACTAACACTTCTTGTTAGGTAAGTGGCTTTGCTAGATCATTTAATCTCTTGGATGTGGATTACTTCTCTGAAAATAAAGAGACTTAACTGGTCTCTTTTAGCTCTGAAGCTAAGATGTGTGCTTATCATGTGTCTCAATAATATTATGCTCCATGAAGCCTATAAATCAAAATTTTCAGTATTACAAAGTCTTAAGACTTTGTAATTTAAAAGCATTTTTAAGCACTTGTAGGATAGTATAATGCACTAAATAATGGTGAATCGAATGGATGCTTGTGAAATATATTGACATTTAAAGGTTACTAAATATAGGGAAAATGACTACTTGTGAAAGAATTATATATTTATTCTTACTACTTTTTCAAAAGCTCAGGAACTTCTGTTTCCTAAGGGCGCTCGTACCACACACACCTGCTATAGCTGATGGTATGCACACACACTTATGTCCTCATAAAAGATAGAGATAGCCAAAGATAATGGTTACGTTTTTTAATGTAGTTTTTGACCATGTCTTCATAATACAAAAGTGAAAAAAGTCATGGGGTTGATGTATGTTATGGTGTTAAGCTGGCCTTTACAAATCTCATGCAATACCCTTCGTATAGCGTGTAAATGTGCTGCCAATTTGCACAGGTAAATTGTATTGTGGAGATGAGGTCACGGGATGTAGCGCCTCCATCTGTGTGACTGGAGGCGCCCACAGTCCACAGAGGAGCTGCCTCTTAGTGCTCTGCCATCCCCACTTGTCCTCACGTGTTGTGATTTAGATAGGACTCTAATGCATGAGAACAACTTGTCCCCAGAGCATTTTCAGAATATAAATTAAGTGGTATTATAGCAGAAGCCCTCTCTGAGCTCAGCATAATGAATATGAACCATCATGTACTCCTGACCAAGGTCATGCTATGAGGACGAATTAGTCTATTAACATCTCTTTTAAGTAGCATTAGTGCATTAGTGATAATAAATGAAGAGGTTTAATACAATACTGATAATATTATTCATGCAAAAATAGCATACTTTATCTTGTTAAAACAATTAAAAAGTGCTTGGAGGATATTTTACACTACAGAAATATGATGCTTGAGAGTGCTTATTGCATGTTACTGAATGCATCAGCATTAGCCCATAATGCTGATAATCTGATAAAAATCGAAAAGCTGATTTGTATGCTATGCTAATTCGGGATCATCTTCTTGGCCCTAGGTACTACCCAAATGCTACACACGATTGCAGTCAGCTTTAGTGGTGATATTAGATTAAATTTAATCCTTTTGCTTATAATTTTTTCAAGGAAATTGCATCCACTATTCTTTAGCATAAACCTTCTTTAGCTGCTAAGCAGCCTGTAATATTGCATTTTAAGCCTGATATATTTTTTTTTCTCAGACATATTTAAGTGTTGTTGTCAGTTATGGATCATCTCACCTCAATCACATAAATCCAAAAAAATAAATAAATATCCCTTATATGTGCAGATGGTGACCTTATGCTGAATACAGCATTGAAGCAAACTTTTTAAGTGAGCTAAAACAGGAATCTTCACTAACAAGGGCGAGCCCTTCAGGGGCTTCGGATATTTTGTAAGTAAATTGCATTTGCACTTAGAAAATTTCTAAACAGAGGAAAATTGGTTAAAGGCAACTTTTTGGGAGTGATGAAAAAGTTTTAGAACTAGATGTGATAGCTCCAGGTTGTCGTGAATACACTAAATGTCACAAGCGTGGACTGCTTAAAATGGTTAAATGCAACAACATTTTTATGGAGTTTTACTACAATAAAAAGGGGATGGATAGTGATATAGCTGTGAGGGCCCCACAGAGCCGCTTCAGTTACCACAAGCCACTCCATTGTTAGCAGCCAGCTAAGGTCTTTCCCAGTACAAGATCAAAGTTCCGCAAATGAAAGTCTCCATCGATGTTGAAGTCACAGAGCCTCCTCTCCAAGTGGGCTTCCTAAGTGCTGTTCTCACAGTTCAATACAACCTCATAAAGTACTCTCATCCCCCAACTTCACAGTGTACAGCCCCCTGCAAGGAACACACACACACTGTCATATTTTACTAGGAAGGGTTGTACTTTGTCACCATAAATAAATAAAAGTAAGTCATGGGTCTGAAGAATGTTGCTTAATCTAATGACAAACAATATTTCTATGATTGAATATTAAAATGACGTTAGTATCCCCACAAATCCTTTATATAGTTTAGAAGAAACAATTATTTCTAAAGTCTTGCTACTAACATGTTACGCTAGGGGAATTTTCCTAGTTTAATTAAGACCTCAGAAATCTGAGCAAACGGCGGTGTCTATCCTCTTTCTGTAAGCTTTTTAATTATGCTTGGCATGGCCAATTTTACTTGATCCCACATAAATTTTGCACGTGTGAGTGGAGCTGAAGTCCTGAACACAAAATTGGGTTTTGTATGACAGACAAAACCCATATTTACATGAATGAGCCTCCTTGACTGTACGTAATTAGTCAGGGGACAGGAGACTATCCGGATGCTCAGAGCAAGGACTTAAAGTATTAGTTTCTCATATTTATGATTAATGCCTTTCTTAGCAGCCTGAGGCCCTGAGTAGGATCACGCTAAATGTGCTGGGTTAAACCATTTTTTGCTACAGAGCACAGACATTATGCTGCAGGGAAGCCCAAAGGACAGTCTTGACCTTCTAGTTTTGCCTTCACCAGAAATAAGTGAACTAAGACCTGGAAGGCTGCTTTTTATTATTTACACTTTGAAAGACTTTGTGCATTTCGATACATGCAGACTGTGCATGTCTCTGAGGAGCGGTCGGTGGAATGCTTTGTGGAGTCTTACAATACCCAAGTTGATTACTAGAACTTCACTGGATGATAGAATTCATATTTAGCATCAGAAAACCGTAAATGTCCAGCTGGGGGCAAGACATGTCCATATCAGGTGCTTTTGAGAAGTGCAGTGATGTGAGACTTAATGTTGTAAGACTTAACGTAACAGAAGTTTTTTCAAAGCATTCTTAGGCCAAGAAAAATTCCTAACAATCAGGGTGCTATGTAGTTAGATCTGAACTGTATTCATATTGGCATGCCCAGAGCTCTGTATCTATTGGAAGGAAAATAAACATGATTAGAAAGAAAAAATAAATAAAAATTTGACTTCCTTCTTAAATAACCATCAACATTGTCAGTGGGATCTTGGCACCTGATATGCTAGTATGACCTCAACCTTCAGCATCAGCTCGCCTGCCACCACTGTCCTGTCTTACACAGATTTTTATACTAGACCACATTCCTGATTTAGCCACCAAAACCAAGCTTCCACAGTCATGACACCACTGAGAAGATGAACACCACCCAAGGTGGACACAGGATGTCCTCGTAGCTCACACAGAGCAGACACAGATGAAGTCTCACAGTTTGCCTTACACTGGAATGTGTTGTGTGGTCCAGGGTTGTCTGCACACATTGGAGAAATGCAGAAGTAGACTGTCTCTCAGGTGTCACTCATCTCTTCCAACTGAGAGTGATCTGTGTGTCACAATGTTTCCATCACATTAATTGTGTGGGTATGCACATATGGGCTTCACCTTCTTTTCAGTGGCATTTGGATCTGGGTCCTAGTAGCTTACACCCAATTCCATGTGAATATTAGAGTGTGCATCAGGCTATAGGTCATTCTAGTGGTGGTGTGAAGCCCGTATTGTGTAATATTATGTTATCTAACAATATGGTTAATATTTAAATTTAAAAATGAAATGCTGGGGCTGGGGATGTAACTCATTGGCACAGCATCTGGCTGGCAAATGTCAGGCCCTGAATGTGATGCCCAATACCAGAAACAAAAAAATTATAAATAAAAATCATGTTATGATGAAAGTTATATTGCCAAAAGTTATGGAATAATTTTATATAAGTAAGAAGGAGTCTTTTGGTGGGATTAAAATGTATCTTTTACTATGACAAATATTTTAGTTTACTCATTCACTGTATGCTTTGACTATTTATATTTATCCTTATAATACATAAGCAATAAAAACAACTATACATCCACTAGCTGCCATAGTTCTTGGGCTGTTTTACTTACAGCTTGATGACAGGAACACATGCATCTATTTGCTTACCTACTAAGGGGAGGTGACCCAGGCCCTTCACCTTCCTGGTACTCGCACAGCCTCTGTGCATGGTCTGACCTTCAGCCTCTGCCATAGAAGTAGCCACTTCCTACCAGATTCTGGTCACAGCCAAGCAGCTGCAGCTTGCACTCTGAAGTGCACAGGGCCTTTCAGTCCTAATCTGGCTACAGTAGCCCTAAATGCCTGAGTGGTGGTGGGGGCTCAGATCATCAGAGGAAGGGGTCACCTTAGATGATACGGCAGCTTGCCCATCTGACCCATGCCAGGGTCTGTCCTCCACAGGACAAGCCCAGAGGTTTGTTTTCCTCATGCGGAGCCATAATCCTGCTCATCTGCCCCTCATGATTCTGTACCCTTAAATCTTGGAGTAAATGATCATCTACTTAAATTAATTTGTGTTTATTTCCACTGTATGCAGCTATGAATCCTAGTAGAAACAAAGACTAAAAATAGTTCCTCTTGCTTATTCAGTTCAGGAGCGACTGGTGTTGCCTAGGAAAACACTGACACTATATGATCTCTTCTCTCCTCTATCAGGCATGCTCTGATTGACTGCACCATGTAAATTGGCACCACTTTCAGAGAGCTTTGAAAGCAGCTCTGTCCTCATGCTAACAATCTCAAAGTTCATGCATGCTGTCACTATCACCATGCTACTTATAAGAAATTGATCTTTACTATTATTAGGGATTTTGTGCAACAGTCAACAATAAGACTGAAAAACAAGATCTCACTTATCTGTCCACTAAGAGGCTGGCAGTAAGGCAGATAGATATGGCAGTGACAGTCTTGGACATGAAGAAGAGCAATTAGGGTTCAAACCGGATGTCAGCTCAAAGGTTCAGTAGACTTCCTCTGTTCAGTGGCTATGGTGGTCTCTCCATTCCTAAGTCTTTTCTTGTACAAACACCATCATTTTGACAATGGGATTTGAAAGTAAAATTTATTAAAATGTCTCTGAGTCAACTTCATTGTTGCTAATCCATTATTCAAACAGGCTCAGTCCTTCCACATTTCAAGTGTAAACTCATGCTTAGGAACACTTGCAAGTATGAACCTTTGTTCATTTTTTAAATAAGGGTAACAAAATATCACATTTGAGGTAAAATTTGTTGTTTGTTTTTAAATCTTTTTGAGATTAAAAAGGCTGCAAAACCTCACTATGCAGTTCAGGCTGACCTTAAGCTCACTTTGTAGCTCAGGCTGGTCTTGAACTCACAACAATCCTCCTGCCTCAGCCTCCTGAGTGCTGGGATTACAGGCCTGAGGTAAAATTTGCTAAGCTACCTAGAGTATTTTACACACAGCAAGGGCAGTTAGATCAGTAAGGACTATGAAATGAAGTAATATCTGATGCATGGAGGGGCTAGATAGCCTCTGTGTATGGTGACATTGATTGGCAGCTTCAAATGTGTCAGGAAAATAATGTGACACAGGAACATTGAGAAGCCGCACGTGGAAGTTATGGATTTCAACCTGGTTACTTGCCCCCTGGCCTCCTTTTCTGTTCTTGGCTGAGCCTGCTCTCCATTGCATTTACGAAAGCAAAGCCACGCTAATGGTAGGGGAGTAAAAGATAAGACAAATTCTGCCAAATACTGGAAGCAACAAAGCAAATGCTGGCCAGTTGGTACTTGAAATATTAGGTTACATCCCGGATAACAAAATCAGAAATCTTGAATTCAGTCCTGGAGCCTAGGGATTGCATTTAAATACATACTCTGGAATTGGCACTTTGGAGTTACACTTAGGAGCAAAAACAGCTCAATGAATGGTTCTTTGTACTTTCCAAATGCACCATCACAGGGAAATTTGAAATTAAATGTCAAATAATTACAAGAGTGTCTTTTCAGCATAAAGATGGGTGGGCACTGTTGCTAAGCCTAGGAAGCCTGGTGGGTACCATTGATAAGCCTAGGAAGCAGAAATTCCAAAAACAAATGAAATGTGGGCTTCAGGCCATTGTCAGGAATCTAAATAAACATAGATCTACCCCATTACATTTTAAGAAAAGTTTTCATTACTTTTACAGCTGGGAGTTATCTCAGTGGCATAAGCACTTGCCTGGTAAGTTCAAGGTTCTGAATTCAATCTCTGGTGCAAACAAGCAAAAAACATGAATAATTTTATAGATGGTTGCTAATACATAAGGAGGAGCCCTGCAGGGAGACACATCCTTCCAGGTAATGCCCCCAGTGGCCTAGCTCTTCTAACTAGGATCCATCCTATAGCCAGACAGCTGTACAACCCCATGAATTGATCATCTCCCAATTGCCCTACTTTTGGTAGCAACAGGCTTTGGTGGACACCACAGGTTTCAGGCATAATGGAAAAATCTGACAAAAAAGATTAAAAATTATGCACAATTTAATGACCATGCATGCAGCCATACTCTCCAGGTATTAGCACGCAAAGTTCACTAGTAGCCTGCACTATGCTTACCAGAAGATACTCATCAAGTATAATTGGACAGCAGAGAAACACAGCAATAATCCTCTCTGTAAGGTCATCCACTAATTCTGTCTCACTCCTTCATCTCTTTCTTCTTCTTTATTGTTACTATTGAAGTATTTTTAGAACTGACTTTGGTTGACACAGCCATTTTGAGTGAGTGGCCTGGGTTTGCCGGGTATCTGCATTGCTTCACTTTACCTTTGATAAACAAGAGCCTTAGCTAGGCCCTGGCCATGCCTCATTGGAGCACCCACCCACAGGGAGCCTGGTGCTCTGCTGATGCGGCATCCACTGAGCCAACAGGCAAATTGTGCCTTTGCTTTTCTACATCCACCTCTGTTTTCCTTTGATTACTGATCATTGCATCACTTTGTTGCTGAAAAGCATCCCCAACCTAGTTTGCTGTTTTATTTCCTTTAGTTTTTTGGTGGCTGGCAAGAGAAGCCAACTCCCAGTTGCACACCTCCTACAGCCCTGCCAAGAGTGAGGCCAGGGACCTCCAGCACCCTCTCAGAGTCTCTATGGAGCCTGGACTCAGTCTGAGCTCTAGGCTTGGTATTTCTTCTGGTTCAGGATAATATATACTTCTATTCCATGTCATTATCTTTAACATCTCATTTATCATCATATTAGTTTAGAGCAGACAATGTTCCAAACACCAGAACTTGCTGCTTTAAATGGAGCGCATCTTAGAAACAAAACATTTAACTCAGTAATATAGGTCCTCAATTTTAGCAGTTAGAGCTTTATGGCATGATTATTTCAACTTGCTATCAGGCAGCTATCTCAATTGTCCTTTCCCAAGGTTTGTGAGTTCTCACTGAAGAATTTATACCTTTTTCCTCCAAAGATATTCTACTGAAGGATAGTTTTCATTTCTTGTTTATTATTTATTTATTTAGTATTAAATTTATGCTGAGCAACATACTCAGAAACTTTTTATTTGTTTATTTATGCTTATTTGTTTATACATTTTGAAAGATAAGGTCTTGCTAATGCTGGACTCACCTCAAGCTTGCCACCCTCCTGGCTCAGCACCCAGAGCGTGGAATGCCTATTTTCCATTCCCTGATTGAACTCACCCAGCAGTGCCTTTGTCATCCCAAGTCTCCACAGTGAAGATGAATGTTCTGCTGTCTATGACTGAAGGAGGGAGTAAGGGACACAGCCTGAGAAAGGCCACTTGACTATGTCTATCAAAGTCTGATATTTAAAACAGACACTAGGGCCTTTGTTACTATAAATGTGGGTCACTATCACTTATGATCAGGACTAAATTGACTGAAATTCATAGTAATAAGTTTTGCAGCTGATAGGCCATCCTGAGAGACCCTTGCATGAAGGGTAGTTTATTCATAAATGAAGATTAACACAGTTAGTGAAGTGAATAGGCTAGAAGTATTTCAAAATATATGTTTAATATAATAAAAGTCCATTGGGATACAGATGCTGATGGCATCTTCTTTTGCTAGTCATCTGGTGCTTTAAGAAAATTCTTCATATGAAACTAAACCCCTTCCCTTGGAGCTGTTCTCTGTGTGTCTCATTGTTGTGCCTGCCCTAGTGCATATTTCTTTGCCTAATCATGTGAGGAACATGTCTACTTCATAGAGGCAAAACAAAGCAACCAACAACAAACCACACTTTCTTTCATAAATGCATTGCTGCATTTGTGTCTAGTTTCAAGTATGAGGCAATTTCATTCAGCACAACATGAAAACAAAATTAAATATATAAGGATATGGCTTCTATAGTTTTAGTATGCTGTTTAATTAAGATTTAAATAAACATGAATATTATAACTCATTTATGAAAAAGGATTGACAGCAATTTGTAGCAAGGTGCATGTGGACATCATAGCAGGATGGAGTTAGCAGGAGTTGGACAGCGGGAGGAGTGGGGACGGCACACCCTTAAGCAAGGACTCCATGGTGCCCTTGCTACCTGATTTTCACATGACAGAAATGCCCTGTCATGGCTGTCCTCCAAGCACTGTAAGCGGGGCTCATCCTGAGCCAATTCCTGGCATCTCAGAGCCTAGCAGGCTATCAGATGCAGGCCTCCCATGTTCAGATGTGTGTGAGAGCAGGCAATGAAGCAAGAGGTCCCTAAAGCCACTAATCCAAAGCTTTCCTTACCAAGTTGTTCCTCATGAAAATTTAAGAGGTTCTACATGGAGATTAAACTTGATAGGGATAGTGACAATCAAGTTTATACCTACTGTAGTGCAGGTTAAAGAAAAACACAGACAAGGAGGAGAGTGAAAGGGATAGGAATGCATGGATGGGTAATGAAAAGACAAATATGGAGATAGTTAACAGGAAGTGGTAGTAGAAAGATTATGACACAGAGAGACAAATAACTATGAATGATAAGTGGCTAGGGAATAGAGAGGATAGATAGATAGATAGATAGATAGATAGATAGATAGATAGATAGATAGATAGATAACTGATAATTTGGAGATACATATTGTTCCCATGGGTACACTCACATATTCCCTGTCCTACCCTGAGTAGACCTAGAACTGTCATCAAGTAGCAAGAAGAGCATGAAACACACATGTCCAAAACAAGCTTCAAACACCTTATAGTATAGGAAGTGAAGCCTTTAAAATAAGTACATGAAAACTTCATTGTCATGAGGATAAGTCAAACAGGTGCAGAAGTCTAAATACTATCCAATGAACACATTTAAAATGATGAGTAAATGAAATTTTTGGATTATGACCCAAGGTATAATATTATTCAATCCATACTGCTACAGGCAAATGATAAGTTAATAACTAAATCTCAGGGTGTATTAGTCAGATTAACCATTGATGGACTTACTCCTGATACCTGCAACTTAAAAAAAAAAAAGAAAGAAAATAGAAAAAAAGAGGTTTAATTTGGCTCATGGTTTCAGGAGATTCAGTCCATGGTTTTAGTACAAAAATATCATCACAAAGGGGTGCGGTAGAGGAAAACTGCTTAATCCACAGAAGCCAAGAGCAAAGCAATGGGGCAAAGCCTAAGGACAAGGGGCCAGGGAGCAGATATAGTATTCAAACTCACTTCTTAGACACCCCCATAAGTGTACCTTATTAATCTCCACCCATCTGCCTATTATTGTACCTGTTTGGATGGACCTGATCATTTTACCTTGTGCTAGCTTCCAAACCAATCAAGTTCCCAGTTAAACTTCACCTTAACCAGGACATACATATTCTGAAGAGAGTTTCAAATAAATGTGTGCAGCTACACCTGCTGAAGGAGAAAAGCTTACCCCCTATGTGTGCCAGTGGACCTATGCTTAGAAAGTTGCTCCTCATGACCAGAAGAGACCATTAGGAAAATACCAGACAAATTTCAGTGCAAGGACTTTATACATAAAACCCAATCAGGAATCTTCAAAACTGTTAACAACAAGAAGTGTCTCAGAATCTGTCAGTTCCAAGAAAGTCATAGTGAGACATGGTGACAGATGGTAATGTGTCTCAGATGGGCTCAGTGAAGGGGCATCATGAGGAACAATGATTGTGAATGAAGGGTGAGTGTCCTTGATATTAACAAGGCAGCACTGACCGCAGGGTAAAATGATCAGATCCAGCCAAGCAGGTACAAATATAGGCAGATGGGTAGAGAGCAGGCAGGCACTTTCTGGGCTATCTTTCTAAAGTGTCTGTAAATACAAAATTATACTTCAAGAAACGGTTTGCTGAAACAAAAAGAGTGAAGCTTATGGAATAAACATCTGTTCCCCATGCCTGGCTTTGCCCTGCCTCCTCCTGGCATGCTGCTCTCTTGCATGGGTCCTGGTGAGTTCTATTAATCTCACATTTGGTGGGGATGTGCATTCCTGCAACATGAAAGGCAGGCAGAAACCAAGCACCTGCCCTCCCTGGCTCTCACTTCTACTGAAGGGACCGCATATTCCTGCTGCATGCTCCACCTCTTGGTCCCGTGGCTGTGGGCCCACAAGGATCCCCAAGAGCCCAGGGCTGAGGGTGGTGTTCTCCTTCTCTACTGAGTCACAGGGGACCTAAACTGCCTGGCCAGTCCACACAAAATCCTCATTGCCTCTCTGACTCACACAGTGGCAGTTGGACATTTTATTTCTGTGTCAAACATCCCCAAATTATTGCTCCTGGGACTGCATTTGGATTTTCTCTCAGACTGACTCAGAACTAGTGTTTCTTTGCTTTGTAACTTTTTAAAAGATTTAGGATACAGCAGCATATACTGCAAAGTAAGGTTGTGCTGCAGTCCCCATGGAAGTAGGAGGGCAAACAGTTAATTCCCCACCAGTGACAGCTTCTCAGTGAACAATGGGTTTCAGGAGTTGACATGGGGCGGTGGAGAGTGAAGGGAGGAGAACTGAGTCACAGCTGCACGGAGCAATCACGGAGAACATCGACTCTCTTCCAGCCAAAAGGCCATTAATACGTGTGTCAGCCTGAGAGCGGATCTCATTGCGGGCATATTGGAGCAACTCAGGAGAGAAAATGAAGACTATCCTCAGGGACGGACTTTTCTTTTTCTCTGAGAGAGTCTTCATTATTCAGGCATTGTGGTACTTTTCCTTTATTTGTGTAAAGATTAAATTGCACATGATTTCTAATGTTTCTGCTACTCCAACTGTCATAGGTCGGTGACCTTCATGCAAAGAGATAATAGATACATCGTCTACGGCGCTAGCTTCTGCTGTTCCTCCACAGCTCAGTACTTCCCTATTGTTATAAGTCGAAAGCAATTAAATAAAAATACAGGATAAGGCACCTCGAGGATGCTGAGAATTTCATATATCTCTTTATATGCCCATCTTTGAGCATGGATCTGCATCAGTATCTAGTGGAATGTGGAGAACCAGGAGACAAGTGTGGGGAGCCTGAGTCGTGGGAGAAATGGAACGATACTGAAGGCGCTCACATGGAAGAATAGTAATCAATAAGCAGTCCCGAGAAACGCACTCTTCTCCCTGCAAACTTCTGACCAGGAGCTGTCGCTGAATCCCACATGCTGGCACAGTCTCTGGTCTGCTCGGGTTTCTCCTCAGCTCCTCCCATCTTCACACATGATTAATGAACATCTGGAAATTCCACCCTGGAAAAATTAGATGGAAAGATAATTGATTCTTACATCTTTTAAATCGGTGTTCAGATAGGAAAAATCTAATATTTGTCTATGTATCTCAGGAGTGTTTCATTTCAAATTTTACTTTTTTATGTATTTGATACAGGGTCTCACTAAGCAACTAGGACTTGCAGTGAGCCTCCCCAGCCCTGGGATAACAGGCACGTGCCACCAATCTTGGTCTCAGTGGCTGACTCAGCTCCCCCAGGGCTGTGGCCGGTGCTGCATGTAGTACCAGGAATCAAACCCCAGTCCCTATGCTTGCGTAAGCAGGCACTTAATCTGCTGAGCTATCTTACCAGCCCCTCAAATTTTACATTTAAACAAGTAGTAACTGGAGTATTTCTTTTTCAAATATTCTCTATCCGTACAACATTGAACTCTTTCTCTCTTTTACTTCCTCTCTTTCACTTTCTGTCTTTTCCCTTTCTTCACCATGACACAAATCATCTTTTATTCTTAAAAATGCTTTAGTTCTTTTACATACAGATGCTGTCTGTCTCTTTATTCTCATCCCCTTTCCCCAAATTCAAATAAATGATCTATTTTTATTTAAAAAATACTAGCACAGACAAAATGATGGTGTTTCTGTTGATAATATTTACCTTTTGTGCAAGAAATTCTTTAGGTGTCCTCTGTCCTAACTCCTGGCATCTGCCTCATTCCACACCACTCTAAGAATAAAAAGAACTCCTCTCTAACTGATTGAGTACCTCCTTGGCCGGCCTAGAATCCAACTTTCCCAAACTCAGTGTAAGGAACTCCTAAGTGTCATTCAGGAAAACACAGCCCCTTCCCAAAGATATTTCAGAGGCATCCTATGCTGCTAATGCTTCGCTCCCACTCAGGCTGGACTCTGTGCTATTCACACTTTTGTCACCACCTGTAGTAAGGCATCCAGATAAGAGCACCACTATCACTGGCCTCCTCATCCCTATTGCAGAGGAAGAAAATGCAATCTAGAGCTTTGGCCCAGATGACAGCTGTTCTCTTCTTATGCTGACAACATCAAGCAGCCACAGCCTTCACTCTAGATCACCTGTGCCACTAGCAATACCCATCTGTGTCCCTGACGAGACAAAGCATCAATGGCACTGGATGCAATGCTCCATGAACCTAGAGACCTCCCTGCCATCTGAGCATGCCCAGGGCTGGATCTCAACATCCAGATAAAGGCACATAACCCGTAACACTGAATGGTGATTCACAGACTCATGTGCTCCATCTACCATACAGACTGTTCCCAGGCCTCCAAGAGCATTCTCTGTATGTCTGAGTCTGTGCCATACCCTCCCACACTGAGTGCAGCTGATTGTGGTCACCAGCCAGGTATTATAGGAGTGAGCAAAGGAGGCCGAACAGGTATCAACTTCCATCTCCTGCTTGGTTCTGGGCATGCCATGATCATGTTCTGAAGAGAAACCAGTGGCCCTTGAAGACTAGACAATGGTAAGGAGTGGAAACTTTGACCAAAAGCCCTATGCCAAGACCCTGGGAGGCCTATTCTGCAGGCTCAAGTGTCTATAGCCTTCCCACTAAGAGGGCAGAGACTTCATGAAGACCTTATTCCAGAACTGCAGGTTGAGCCACTCCTGTATATGTGGCCCACAGGGTCTAATAGCATACCAACAATAAGTTGAATAATATTAAGTTGCCATAAACTAAGAAATCAAGAGAGGGCAGCTCATCTATAGGAGCACTGCAACAGAAAGCTTTACATGAAAATTAAGATGGGACAAAATTCATTGAAATGGGAAAAACATTTGAGAAGACATATAACATAATAGGTGATATAAACAACTGTCTTTTCACAGCCCTTATTACCAGTTAACTTAAGCAGAGACCACAGGATTCATCTCACCACACAAATCTAACTCTCCTCCCAGGGGCTTCTTCATTGCCCTCCATTGACCTCAGGCCCTGCCCCCAACTTTCTTACCTTTCAACTTCACCCTGCACCTTGGCATTCAGTCTGTCATGAGTTAAATTTCCTTTGTCCAAAGACTTTTCACTGTAGTTAAAATCTGGTTTTCACATAATGACAGTGTATTTTTCAGTAGAATTCTTAAGAAGTAGCTTCTTTCTCATATAATTCATATCATATTTAATTATTTCAGTACATTCTTCTCTTCCCACTATGAGGAATCTGGCTCTAGAAAAAGTGTTTTTAATTATGTTTTAATTATGAACATATAACTTCACATGTTTTATGTCTTTGCAAATATTTCTCCCAATTTCTTTCTTTTTCTTCTTTTTTTTTTTTTTCTTTCTTTCTTTAGGACAGGGACTACATGATCTACTGCACAGATCAAACTCATAGTGATCCTCCTGTTTACAGCTTCCCAAGTGCTGGGATTACAGCCACACGCTACCACACCCAGTGTCAACTGCTATCTCACCACACCCCAAAGGCAGGGCCAGTGTGGCAGGCAGGGGAATCAAACCCCAGGCCCTGTACCTGCTTATAGTCAATATAATCTGCTGAGCCATTTGGTTGGCCCTGTCAATTTCAATGAATTTTCTCTCATGCTAATTTGGTTATAAAGCTTTCTGTTTCAGGATTCATATATATGACATACCCTTTCTTGATTTCTTAGTTTATGGAAACTTAAAAATATTTAACTTACTGTTGAAAATTTTTTAGAATATTATGTAGAGGATGAAATGTTGCATACTGGACAATCTCCTGAAATTATAAAGCAGGGTGTAAAATATGTGGAAGGATTTAGAATTCTTCATGTATTTCACTAAACCTGGTATACAATGTGGCACAAAATTCTAAACTTATCGGAAAAGGAACCCTGAAACTGCGGAAGGGGAAACTGAGCTCTTCCCTTAAGACCTGTGCTGTCCAACCTGACCTGTCTGCCCTTGGGCATACCTCTCCTTGGAGATCGTCTAGGACCAACCTGTGATTTCAGCTGCACCAAGAAACCTAGCTGGCATTAGATCTTAAAATCACCTCTTTTCATGTTTCTCAAGCTGTCCAAAGAAGAAACATCCAGAAATAAATAAAAGAATATAGTATTGAATGGGTGAAAAGGCAATGACATCACTGGCAGTGAACAGCCTGAAAGTTCCAAATAATGGAAGCCATCATTATGAACTTCAGGGCAAAGATAGAGCCCAAGAATGATTTGGTCTGGTGGTCTCCTAAAAGAGTTGCTGCTTATGGTCAAGAAAAGGATAATACAATAACTTAATAGGAAAAGAAATTGTTTTATTTTGAGCATGCATAACCTCATCTATCCCTCTCTCGATGTTTGGCAGTGTCTAGGGACTTTGGGAAGTTTCTGGTTGTCATGGGTGGGGACAAGCTGGGTTAGTACACAATGTGTAGATGTAAGAGATGGTGTGGGACTTCCTACAATACGTGGTAACTTCCATCCATGACAGAAAGGCTAAGACTGAGAAATTTTGAGTGGCCTTAATTTTAAATGAGAACATAAGAAAGTATATGTGAGCTGAGTATCTGTGACTCAGGAAGGCTTCAAGTTTTCTTTGAAATAGGAAAAGTGGAAAGGCAGGATGAAGAGAGTCCCAGCAGGCATCCTTGGGGTGTGCAGGATGTGATAACCTGAGGAACTAAGCTGAAGACAGCAACTGTTGATTTTTTTTAATTTTTGTTTTATTGAAGTACAAATATCAATGAGACAGTTTTAAGATACCTTGACAAGATGGATTTGATAAATTAATACATTGCAAACTGTTTTCATAATGTTTTGGTATCATAGAAGGTGCATACATGATATTATACTTACAGACATTATTATAGCATATGACTATCAGTAAAGAGTGTAGCTGTTTGTATATCTTATTTTTTATAGCTGAATTACATCAAAGATTCAATAATTAATACTTTCTACCTTGTTATTTTCCTAGTGGTTGTCCATAGTACTAGAAGTTGACATAATATCCTGTCCAACCACCATTAGTGCAAATCTTGTCTCTCATAGAATTAAGTAGAAGCACAGCGTTATCTATCCCAACTGTACTGTCTATACACACACCTCATGATTCTTCTTTTCTATACCCCCTCCTTTGTCTACACCTGTCAGAGATAGGCACTGCATTGTCATTCAATGAACTTAGGTGCCTGATCTCAACAACTCAATCCAACACAGTCCAGCATTCCACTACAATAGTGAGTTATCCAAAGAAGTTGTCGACCATAGCCATTTACAGCTTAGCTTAATATTATGGCCCCACTATGTATACTTCATTTTTATACTTTTCTTCTGGATGGTTAAGACCTAGATAGAGCAAGACTTATATACCATCACACGTACTTTATGTTTCTTATGAGGTCAGTAAAGTCCCCTCATAGTTTATCTTGTAATCGTGTACCTTATTCTGTAGATCCTTTGTCTGTGTCATCCATGTGGATGAGTAATGGCCAATGCTTGACCAGTTTTCTCTCCATGAGAGCCTGAGAGAATGTTTGCTCTCCATGTGACTCTCCCCAGGCACACTATAGAACTTCAATCTCTTTCCTCTATGGCTCCATAATCTCCTTGTTCAGAAAATTTGGAGCTCAACTGAGTTTCATGATGTTGCAGTACAGGTTCTCCTATGTCCTGAGTCTTCGCTGATCTTGAAAGGCTAGGGCCAAAATGTTGGCTGGCCTTGTGGCTCTTCTATTTCTCCAACTTTGATTTTTAAGTTGATTTCTCCAACTTAATATCTTAGGTTATTAACCATCCAGAAGAAAAGCTGATTAGTATCCTGCAGCATATGCCATTCACTTTGCCTTATCAGACTCAATTGATTTTAGTTGTCGTTGTATGTTTCCTTTTGTAATTTTGCTTTTCACTTTGTTGAGTCCCTCTCATATTGTTTAGTGAAATTTTTTTATCCTTTTTAATGTCTACTGTTTGTTTTCCACTATTTTTTAGTTTCTTAAAAAAATTTAAAAGTGAAAGAAAGTAAGAAGTGATTGTTCTATGGAGAGACTGAAACTGCACAGAGAGGAAGCATATTTGGAGGAGGACAAGAGGAGCTATAAGGAAGAAAACACCAAGCAGGTGTATAAAGAAATTGGGCATCATGTCACATGGAAAACTCAGATCCCAGATTTGCTTGGCTTCAAGTCTGGGGAAGGAAATGTATGCAAGGTCTACGTGTGCAGAGTCCTGACACAGGAAGGGAACAGGCTTTTATGTATGCAAATCAGGTCAGGATCTTAACAATTCAGGAGAAAGTGACCAACAAATGAAGCCCCCGAATGAGCTCAGCCATAAAAGTGAGTTAGATAGAGGGGATCTGCTAATGTGAAGTCTTCAAGTTTTGCAAAAAATGCTTTTCTGTACCCTAATAAAGTGACAACCACTGCAGGGTTTTTAGCAAAATAGGAGGATGTGAGTATATTTGGCCTTGTAGAGCAGGCTCTGTGGAGACCAGGTGTGCAGGGTCAAACACCAACACGGAGAGAGTGAGAGGAGGAAGCTGCACTACACCTGTAGAATCGGTCTGTTTCCAGGGACCCCTTCAGCCTTCTGAATATGTGGGAAGCACAGAAGGCCTTTTTTTTTTTTTTTTTTTTTGCAGAAATTGGACAGGGTCCTGATGAGGAGAACACCTGACAGAAACACCTATCTCAAGTGTTTGCTAATATATCCTTGTGACAGAGAATTTTAAAATAAGATTTATACTTTCATTACAAGCCCCAGTTCTCAACCCTCCTCTTTTAAATAACACACTTCTGTTATTATGCATTTTCTATTAAAAACTTTTAGGTATATTTTAATCATCACTAGATGTGTGCAAAGAAAGACAGCATCAAGATGCATATGTTTATGAGAGGGAAGGACCCTGAGTCTGGAACAAAGCATTGCTGCTAGCTGCTATGAGGTCTTTCCTGCAGTCTGGCCAGCTTCTCCCATGGGAAGAGAAGTATGCGTTTCTCATTCAGTGAAGTCCAAAACCAGAGGGAAACACTGGGGCCCAGAAGAGTTCTAACGGAGTGCCCCACAGAGCTCCCATGGGCAGGACAAGGGTGGAGGCTGTGACTATGTAGCAGGAGCAGCAGTGCCCCACTGGCTGCCCTGGACTGCAGTGCCAGCGCCCAACAGTGCAGCTGCAGAGGCGCACAGGCACCCCCGTGGGGACGGTCTCCTTGCCTTTCTCCCGGGAGTCACTGTGCCATTGCTGTCAGTGGCACGCCTGGGTGCAGAAGCACCTATCCTGACCTCTGAGTTCATGCCATTTTCTTTCTTTGATCTTACCCTTGCTGTTTGCTGAGCTTTACTATGAAGCCCAGAGGACAGTATGGAGGACAAGTAGCCCTCCAGGGGGTGCTGCTTCTCAGGCTCTTGGTGGAGGCTTCACAGACACCGGCTTCTCTCTGATGCCTTCCTACATGCGATTTCTGACAGGAGCCTCACTAGAGTGCAGTGTTATGAGCTTCAGGCCCCAGTGCCCTCAACAGCTCAGCTGTGCACACTCTGCAAGCAGCGCTCTTGCTGTTCTGTGAACCCTATCTTGGGTGCATTCCCTCACTGATGCCCAATGCAGCTTTGAAAAAATATTAAAATTAATAGATCAGAATATATTAAGACTTAGCACAAACTTGGATAAATCTCCAAGACACATATCATTTAAAAAATTCTTCATGTCTATGTCATTACTAGAATTTTCAGGGATCTGATTGGCTCTAGCCACCATTTGTTTGTTCTGCTCCCCAGCAGGTACAACCAACCTGCCAATCTCCCTCAAATCATCTCACTTAATGCTTTATTCAGTCACTATGCAAATATGTGCCCTTATTCTAACCCAGATAACAGCACAAACATACCAAAACCATAGATCAATTCTATTCCACATGACTATTTTTCTTATTTTAACTTTAGCACTTTTAAATGTTGTCCAAATTTTCTCAAACATCTTTTAAAAATCAGTAACTTGTCATTTTGAACACTACTGAAATCCACAGTACCTTCAAAAACTGTTGACTAATTCATTTGGGTACAGAAGAAAGAAACTAGAGTGGAAATACAGATTTTATTTATTTATTTGTTTGTTTGTTTGTTTATTTTGGAAGAGTCTACAGGCTGTTCAGGCTCTCATTACTAGATAGGACTCCTTGTGATCCATCTGTTTATAGCCTCCCAAGAGCTGAGATTACAGGTGCATACCACCACACCCAGTCTCAATCGCTGTCTCAGTGCACCCCAGCGGTGGCGCTGGCACAGCAGGCCCAGGGATCAAACCCCGGCCCCCTGTGCCTCCTTGAAGGCACTTTAATCCGCTGAGCTATTCAGCTGGCCCTTGGAAACACAGATTTTAGACTAAGGTTGAAGTTAAAATTGCTGAGCTATAAATTAGAATGGGAAGTGAAGCTGCCTTCTTAGGTACCTGTGTGTCCTGGATCTGTGCTACAAGGACTGCTGGCCTCCATGTGCCCTGGGCTCAGCCTCTTCTCCAGAAAAGCACGCACAGTGGTGCTCAGGGTCAGAAGAAACCTCCACTCCACCCTTGCGGGGAAAACTTATTTTTTCAATTGAAAACAGTTGAATATTAATATATTGAAGCAAAATATAGTCTATTAACTTTGAGTCTATTTCTCTAAGCAAGGAGAAATTCGATGGCACCTAAAAGAGATCCAGAAAATTATTAGAAAATTATTAGTAAGATCAATCTGAGCACAAATGTGGGAAAGTTGAAGGATTTTTAAAATGTAATTCCAAGGTCCATGCAGATTTGACTGGCAATTTTTAATATAGTTCTCTGTGTGCTTTATGAGTTTAGAAGTAGGTACACACATGCAGCTTTTTATGCATAGGCATGTTTGTGTGTGAACACATGTATGTGTGGATGTGTTTCTGTACATGTGTTTGTATGCATATATGTTTGCATGTGTCCATTTGTCTTCTGTGTGTGTGTGTGTGTGTGTGTGTATGTGTGTGTGTAAGTGCTGAAACCATCCTCCCATCTCCCTGTGATTGATCTGTCCCCTGCTCCCTGGTCTCAGGTTTTACTTCTTCCTGTTCTCAGATACTTGTCTCCACTATGATTTCTATGGGCTTACTTCATTTCCATATATCATCCAGTTCAAAGTCAAACCTGATCAATTAAAGACCAAAAAATAAAAGCAGAAAAGAGGCTAGCTGCATGCCGTCTTAGTGAATTACAATTAGCAAATAGACGACCCTTCATTGTTCCTATCATTTAAAAAAAAAAAAAGTCCACTAGGCTGCTCTGCGGGAGGATTTCTGTTAATCAGTAATATCCATCTGCAGCCTTTGTTTAGCCAGTCGGTGCCGCTCTCCTCTCCTGCACCAGCATGTTTATCGTGGTCTCCTGAAAGCCCAGAAGCCCATAGGTCAGAGAACAGCGTTTTGATGGATTATGGGATTGTAACTGTCCCTGCCAGTTGACAGCTTTTATTGGCTGGGAGGATGAGCCTGTAAACCTTTATATAATTATTGTATTAAAGGCACTGTGCCTCTGTGTCGCTGGCGCTTGTTCAGGGATCAATGTGAAGATAATTTCAAAAATGAATAGTAAGTATTGATCGGCTCATGGTGGGGCCTTATCAGTGGCTGAGGCTGAGGGCTGCAGATGATAACTTCAATGTCATTTATGATGATATGATGTGGATTGCTGAGGAGCAATTTAAACAAAGGGCTGATTTAATTCACAGTGGATTTTTGTAGTGTGATGGGTAATAAATCACAATCTATGTAATTTTTAGAAATGAACACATGTTGGCAGTAGTTCAGGGCAGTTCCTAAGAGATCTGAAAATGACCAGGGAGGGGAAATATCAGGCCAGACCCCCTCTGAATGATTGGGCTTTGCTCGATTCTGGCATTCACATGACCTTGGGGTCCCTGCTGGCAGCTGCTGGTTAATTTTCTTCACTGAGGACACAGTTTAACTTTCTATCTGTCTGCCAATTACCTGACATTTTCAACTTATCACCTTCTATTTTTTAAATGATTCGAGGCACATCCACATTTTGACATTTTTTTAAAGCAAGTATCTGTTTTGTTTGCTGCTGAGACCTCTCTGCTGTCTCCTGCAGCAGAACCCCTTTGTTCTAGTAGAAATTAATACTGGTCTACATACCTACATGAAGGCAAAATGCAGACCTTCTTATTGTCATTGTTAACACGCCCTCAGTTAGTTCCATCACCTTCCTGACTTCAACCTTATAGCAAGACATATGCATGGAGACTCACAAAGAACCTCTCAGGGAGATTGTGCTCAGTAGTACTTGTTTGAAGAGGGTTTATGCTTTAAAGACGAAATCACCATAAAGAAAATCATTAAGGAATATTGGAATAACACACACAGATTGATCAAGCTCTCTAAAAGTAGAAAAATTGAACAGCAAACATGAATCATAACTTGTTGGTGACAGTTATTATAATACTAACATACTGTGCATCCATTTGTTTCAGAGGAAGGGAGTTTCTATATGTCCATCCATTGGTTGCAGAACTCTTACAAAGAGAAAAGATTAGAACAGGGCAGGCTGGGTCTGCAAGATGGGAGCATTCTTCTGGCTCCACACTGACTTGTGGCAAAGCCCAACACCAAGCCCTTGGAGGCAGGGGCCTCTGCTTGTGCTCCACAGCCAAAGCATCTCTTCATGGAAAGCCAGCCAGAGGTAAATTTGGTCAACTTATATAGTGCTTCTGCAGTTCAGATTCCACGAACAAGGGCATGTTATTGGAGAGCAGTTTTCCCAGCTTATAGATTTATGACTCTTGCTATAGGACCTAAGATCCTGCTGTCATGATTTACAACTAACATCTCTTCATTTCTTAACTAGGTATTATTCACATTTTCACCCTCACCCATTTCAAAAAGAAATTAGGATGCCCTAACCATTTCTGTTGTTTATTAGTTCATGGTGAAAAGCATTTCATGTTGGAGCCAGCGAGATAGCTCAGTGGACTAAAAGCATCTGCTGAGGCAAGCACAGGGACAACGGTTTGATCCTTAGCACCACATCCCACGCCAGCTCCATGTCCAGGGAAGGCTGAGCTGACCACAGAGTCCAGGCATAGTGGCATGCCCCAATAATCCCAGTGCTGGGGAGGCTGAAAACGGGAGGATCACTATGAGTCCTAGCTACATAGTGAAAACCCTATAACCACCAAATACATTTAAGAAATAAGAACAGAATAAAGTGTTTTCAAATGAAAAACATTTCATTTTTTATAAATCCTAAACCCTCAGTCTCAGAGATGTGGTCCTTCCAGCTTAGTGTGTGTGAACATAGACAGCCGCCCTTCTACGCAGCATGGAGCCTACTTACCCTGAAGGAACCACAATCCCCTTGCAAACATACACGTCCTATCTGTAGAACTGTGGAGGCTTCTTCCTTAACTCTGTTCCTGATCCCTACCACCTCCTGGACAGCGCTTGGATGTCTTTTACCTTCCTGTTTCAGTCGTCCCTCACCTGGTCATGAAGGCATCGCTCTGTCGCAGTCTGCTACGACCAAATTAGGAGCAGCCCCAACACCTTGGAATCCCACACTCTGATCATGATGAACTAACTACTGGCCTTGCATCCTGCCCTCCCTGTGCCTCACTCCCATGTCTTGGTCATCTATCCCCATACCTCTGCTCTGGACTCCTGCACCTGTGGTGGCTTCCACTTGGAAAGACTTCTGAAAGGGGACCACACCCATCACACAGGACAGCCCTGTGACTCTTGATGGGCCATCTCAAGTTGACATTGTTTCATGAAACTGTTGAAATGAATTCAGTACAACAGCCATTTTTAGAGCTGAATGTAGTACATAATGACAAATACTAGGGGTCAAAAGATGATAAGATTAAGCCATTATCCTTGAGGAGGACACAGGTAGGAGCAGGTAAAGGAATAAATTCAAGCATGGCATGTGTAGTAGGGTCTGTGACAGCACTCAGACACCACTGCAAAGTCATGGCTGTCTCAGAAAGAGTGGGTGGAGTGGGAGTGAACAGGAAAAGAAGGCAGAACAGAGAACTCGTGGGAGACGGATGCATTCAGATACCACATGGAAGGAAACTGTGGTGCAGGGACAGGTGCAGGAGCAAGTGAACCACACTGGCTCCTGCAGGAAGGCAGGAACAAGCTTTAGGATGGGAGATGTTTTTAGCCTCATTGTTTCTATATTCTGTGTTCTGATGAGCTATCCATTTAATAGCTTCTTAAGTAATCATTTTGGAAAGTTATACCAATAAAATACTATAGTCTTTAAAATTTCCCCAATTTAAGGCCTCATTACCTCCTGTAATAAGCATACAGTGGCATTGGCAGCCCTGTACTGTACTTAAGAGCTAGTGCACAGGGAGTGAAGAAAGCACCTCCTGAACTGTGAGCTTTTGGAGGAGTTCTGATGTTTCATTTCTGGTGCTTGTAGGAGAGCAAGTGCATTGAGGTGACTTTTTAGCTTGTACATACGATCCCTTCCCTAAAATTGGATTTGAAAACTGCAAGTAACATTTTATGTTGGACCCTTATATAAGTTGTTCATTCTGTCTTGTTTGCATTCCACTTTATTTTTGATAATTTCATCCTATCAGTTAAATGAATGCTACTGTCCTATTTTACAGAAAAAAAGAAAGTACTCCTTCTGATAAGCTGTGTCACATGGGTGGGAGGCTAGAATATGATGTCTTTCTTTGCCTGTAAAATTAATTGGAATAAAAATAAGACAGAATGAGTATGCTGACATCTATCCTTTTATACCTGGGAGCTTCTCGAAGATCAAGGTTTAATCTTACTATCTCTGGGCCTCTAGAACTTCACGTCCTGCTTACAAATGGTACGGTCTCTATAAATGTCTGTTGTATTGAATTCATTAAAATTGTTTTATGACACAAAATCAAAATGGAGATGGCCCATCAAACTTGATCAACCACCAAGAGATATTATTTTTCTGAATGGATTGCAGCTGAAACAGTTTTAGAGAATTAAAACTTTATTCTTACAGGGTGGCACACAGTAATCCTACCACTGCAAAGGCTGTGGGTGTGGCCATGTATGTGATGCCAGGGCTACACAGTGAATTTAAGACCAGCCTCAGGACTGGCCTGATAGCTCAAGCACCAGGCTAATAGCTCAGCAGACTAAAGTGCCTGTTTTGGCAGAGCACAAAGATTGAGATTCGATCCCTAGCATGCCATGCCAGCCCTTTCCCATGGGGCGCACACTGATGGTGAATGAGACTAGACATGGTGGCACACTCCTGTAATCCCAGCACTAGAAAGGATGGAAACAGGAGAATCACTATGAGTCAGATCTACATGTGAGACCCTGTAGACCCTGTCCTAAATACAGAAAATATAAAGGAAAAGACCAGCCTCACTTATACAGTGAAATGCTGCCTCAACTTCCAAAGGGCCCAAAAGATTTTATTCTGTCTTTTAACGCCTTAAGTAATTTCTTAACATTTCTCATTATCTATTTGGAATGTTTCAACTTTCACATTTACAGAAAATGCAAAACCCAAATTTTATCTTCTGATGAAATGTGGTTAATGTCTTTGTAACTTATCTACATGCTACATGTTGACTTTCAACAATCAGAATTTTACCATGTCCTACTGTTTTGAAAAAATAGTGAAAGTTAAGAAATCTACTCCCATGGAGCTGCGGAGGTAGCTCAGCATTCTAAGCACTTGCCTAGTCAAGCACAGTGACTGGGGTTCGATCCCTGGTACATGTCATGCCAACCCTGCCCGGAGCACCTGTAATCCCAACACTGAGGAGGCTGAAACAAGAGGATCACTGTGAGTCCAAGCTATGCAGTGAGACCCTAAAGTAAATGCATAAAAAAGAAATCTACCTCCACCCCACACATAGGAAACCATTTTTCTGTTCCTGAAAATGACTGAGAGTAGGAAGCTAGCACCCTAGATGTTTCAGAGGAGTCTCAGGAGCACCCCACTGCAGTCTCTGCCACCTCCAAACTTTAAGACTCATAGATGGCATAGGTACCAATTGCACTGCTGAAAAGGCTGTGGGAGGGAACTGCAGTGTGTCAGTAAGCATGCTTGCTCTCAAAGCCTTGGCCTAACTTCTCTCCTCCCCACAGGCCCCACTGTCAGGCAGAGAAGCAGCAGTCCCCTCCCCCAGTCGCTCCCGAGAATACAGCAACCCCAAAGAGAAGCATCAGAGGACCCTGTGTGGTCATCACTCTCCTGTGGCAGATCTTCCAGCTCCTGTCACTACTTGCTGTAGGACAAAAGCACTCACTGCAGCCCTTGAGATGCACACACAGACTTTGCATCCAGAGCCTCCTGAAGGCTCAGTAGTCCCTCCCCTTTGTCACTGTTCTTTCACTTTTGTATTAATCCTTTTGAATACAGCCTTGCTTTGCTAAATCTGGCTTTTGTTTTTTGTGGTATTGGGAATTGATCTCAGGACCCTGTACTTGCCAGGCAAGTGTTTATTCTACTGACTTATCTCCTCGGCCCCAATCTGGCTCTTGAGACACCAAATTTTGTAAGTCTGCAATGAACGCTGACTACTTCACTGATTCTAATTTTATTGACCAAACTTTCCTCTTCTGCAGGTGAAGAATTGAACCCCCTTTCACCAGCAGCAAGACAGGCTCAGATGCTAGCTGTTCCTCTTGTCAAAGGCAACATCGGATGTTAATTAGTAGTTTTGAAAGAGAAGACATCAGAAAACTAATTTCAAGTAAACTTTGTATGTATCGAAAAGTAAAAGAAAAGATGATTTTGCTGTTCTGTGTTTCAAGCTCTATGTGGTTAAATAAGCTGTTATACTTGCAAGCTTTTTGGAGGGTTACCAGTGAAGATGTGGATATTCATAAAGAGATGGAACATTGTAACTGCAAAAACAAAGGCTAAATACAGTTCATCAGATAATTATCATCATTGGGGCCATGACTTGATCCAGAAATAAAAACTCTACCTGCATGCACACACATGCACACACAGAGAGAGCCAGTCCCTGCTGTGAGAAAAGCATTGCATCTCTGCACATGCAAACGTGAATATTCCTTATGAAAATACTTTGCATGATATAAGCATGGTCACATGTAATCCCTGCTTATTTGTGTTAGTGGACAAGGTCAGAGATGTGGATAAATCAATATATCTGACTATTCTGAAATAATTACTATTGATCTATGAAGGACTGGCATCCCTGCCTTTATATTTGAATATTGATATATATGACACCCTGGAAATCCAGTCTTTGAAGTAAAATGATGATGACACTTTCTAAAAATATCCATGTCCAAAGCACTTGCGAGTGCTCTGGTTTCCTACTCCTGGACTCCTCTGCTGTAGGGGTGTGGAAGAGCCTCGCCCCTTTCTGCTTGAAATGCATGGCTCTTCAGGTAGGACACTCTGAGGTGACATTAGCAAGGGGCTGGCCCAGAGCAAAACCAGCACCTGCATAGCAGTGCGAGTGGGTTCCCTCTTGATGATCCTCTCAGGCATGCAGACTGGCTCTTCTAATGAGGCTGAGGCTGCAGGAGTTGCTGTGCGTCCCATAGGGTGTTGAGGACAGAGGACTGCAAGGCTCCTACAGACTGACTCACCAGACAACCAGTTCTTCGGGAGAAACCCACCAGCTGGCTTCTCAGGGCACTGAGATAGACAGGCAGAGTGCAATCTGAGCAGGAAGGGAGAAACATGGCCTCAGCTGCTAGCAGCTATAGCACATTCTTAAGTTCTAGTCACTCCTTGCTATAGAAGAAAACCTTTTAGTTCAAGGCAGAAGTTAGATCCCAAGTTCACTCCACTTGATGACAATGGCAGGAATGATGTGACACTCTGGAAGTGTAAGCAGTGCCAACACTGACCTGTGAGGAACAATGCATAGCATATGCACTTGGCAGATGACCCTGGAGGCACCCTGCAGGAGCCGGGGGAGTGCATGCTTAATTGATTCAAGTGGACACATGTGGCTGGGAAGTCCACTGAAGGCGTGCGAACTGCATCTCATAGCCAGGAAAGGACCCCCAGCACTGGAAACAGGGGCAGTGCACTGTAGGAAGGTGCTCAGTGAGGAGGTGGGACATGAGAGAAGAGGAGGGCTGGAAAGGTGCTGTGGAGTGCATCCGTGTGTGCAGAGGGAAGAAGAAAAGTCTGAGGCTTATTGGGGACAAAGGGAAAGAGGCCAGAGATGTTTGTCAAAAAGAGGAGACAGGTGAGTCATAATGGTGCATGCTGGTAATTACAGCACTGTAAGTGGCTGAAGCAGGAGAACTGCAAACTGGAGCCAAGTCTGGGCAACTTAACTACTTAGCAAGATCTCATCTCAGAAAAAAAAAGTTCTGATGATGTAGCTTAGCTCAAGGGCCCTGGCTTGGTTCACTCCCCAGTACTGTGTAAAACTATAGGCAAATCCCTATTACAAATTAGAAATAAGTTCCAGGAAGAAGGAGACAGAAATGACTTAATATTTTCAGGTAATAAGCCAGTCATAAAGGAGGGAAGAAAACTGACTAGGAGCATGCTTGAGAAATATAGCCATGAGTTTTAAGTATTTCACTTTAATAAACATTTGGATTATAAATAATACCCATAATACATACATACTTTGAATGGCTTCCAATATATAGTAGAGAAAAGAAGCAAGAAATCAAAGTACTCAAAAGTGATTGTACCAGCAGCTGACTTTTACTTTTTCTAAATATTCATTCAATATTGGATAATACACATCATTTGTCACAGGCATAACTTTCAATTTAGGACTTGAATAATATAATTATTGATACATGGAAGAGGCCAAATATATGTTGCCTTATAAAAATTTTTGCAGAAGTATGATCATATATAATGATTTAAGTTTTACATAAATAGAATAACATACCAACTATAGAAATACAGTTTTCCATGCTACTAATGGTCTCATAATAGTTCACAACATTTATAGTATCATTTTAAACCGTTGCCACTGAATGTTTTATTTATGATTTTCATTACTATAAAAATGAAAAAAATATTTTACAACACAAACCTTGGCACATTGGAAATACTTAGTGTTATATAAATTAGAATTTGTCTTTGCATGTGTTGAGCACAAGTTTTTCTGAAGAATGTGCTGAAGAATTTCTCCAGCCAGAAGTTTGCAAGACAGGCTTGTTTCCTGCTCTCTCAGCAGAAAGCTTGACAAAATCCTGCCTCAGACTTACCAGATAGTGGGGGTTGGCCAGAGTTAGTAGCACCATCCACTGAGGTGTGGAATGATGAGAGAAGAAACTTGAGGGGAAAGAAGAAAACCAGAGCAAAACATAAGGACCAGATAGGGCCCACGCAGCAACAGTGCAAGAGCTAATCCATTGGACATTTTAGAGCTTAATACATTTTCTCGCAAATCATTTTCTTCTGGCTATTTTTATACCATTTTTTTTTAAATGCGCCGCTTTCGAACATGGAGCCAGTGAAGCGCACTGAGGAGCCGCTCTTGATATTTTGTGTGCAGACACTCTGCACTGCGCAGTGCTAGAGCAGAGCCTGGAAAGCTTCTGACTACTCGTGCAAGCCAATAACGGGAGGCATCACCTCAGCAGTGGAGCACGCCAGACCTAGGCTGCTCAAGTTTGCATTGGAACAAGTTGAAGACCGCCTGTCCTCAGACCAGGCAGTGCAAATCCCAAGTGAAAAGCCAGCTCCTGGCAGCTCTAAGAACAGTTATTTCCTGCTGCCAAGACATGAATGAGCTAATTGTGTTTTAAATAATTCACCTTACAAAAAATTTTTCTTTCTTCGTGTGAAGAGAGCTGATTTATTCATTTTCCTTTCCTTTATTTGCTATAGACTTTCTCTAGCGTCTTCCTCATAAATCAGCTCTCTATTGAAACTGATACTGGGATCACAATGCAATGAGTGGAGATTTCAGGACATGGGTGAAATGAAACGAGCACATTTGAAATATGCAGGCAGCCCCCTTTCAGGAGGAGGTAATGTAAGGGACCCTTCAAAGAGGGCTCCAGGAGCGCATCTCTCACCGTGGCAGATAATTCAGCAGGAAAGGTGACACAACAGGGCAGTATACCCTTGAAAAAGATGGCTAGCAAATGCTACAAAGAACTAAATTAGTAAAAGAAACTGAATTATCCTGCCTCCAGCCTTTCTCTGGTCGGTATCCCAATAGAACAGGGAAAGCTCAGCATTCTTATAAATGTACTGCTTTCGACTCAGAATGACTCCTTTGCTTTAACCATCCATCTAGAACTGTGTTGGCCATTTTCTCTTCTGTCTTAGAAAGTACCACATTCCATTCAATAAAATTATATATCTCTGATTTTTAAATGCTTTGTAGCTTTTTTTCAACTTGGAAAATGGAAACAAGGAAGTGTTTGAATAAATTATTTCCATACCATGGGCAACTCACTCACCTTATCAAACACCAGCAGGACCTCTGATGGGCCTGTGTACATCCTAGTACTGACAGGAGACACTATTCTTAAGCCCAAGGTCCAAATCTTGCCAGCCCCAGAGCATGGAAAAGGCATCAGCCATTTCCAGGAAAGAATCTGTCATTAATAAAGATAACTAAAGAGAAAGAAGCCTGTTTGCTTGTTTGTCTTTTTGAGCTCATAAAACTGCTCTTTTATAGTATTTTCAGCATATTTTATGTATTGTTTTTCTTTTAATTCCCTCAATAGTTTTTATAATAGTATATTGATTGTGCAGATTAATACATTTCATTTGGTCAGATTTGTATGCGTAGATAACATACTTGTCTTATATAGGAAGAGATTCTATAGAAGCTACTTCTCATGTCTTCTCCTAAGTGTTGTTTTCCACCCACAGTCACCATACTGGGAAATCGCATATGCAGGTTTCTTCTGTCTGGTGTGCTTATGATAAGGGCACATGTGGGACCCCTGAGGAGGCTTCATTCTGCCTATTGCCACTGTTGCAGGGAGGTACGGCAAAGCAGGGACCTGGAGGAGCATGGAGCCAAGTAGGGTACAGGTCTGATCTGGGGAATGTGTGTGTCCATTCCATTCTCTTTTGAATTATAGACAAAGCCGGCTTGCATTTGATCTCTCACTATGTCAGACTATTTACTCATGAAGTTAGTCAAACATACAGTTTCTACCTCTGGAGATATGCCAAACTGTGTGAAAGCCCAGATGATGACAGAGGTAAAGGGAAGAGAGGGAGGTGAGGCTCTGAAAGGTGTCACTTTCCAGTCAGCTTCCTTGAAGATGGAAAGACTGGCCTCATTGTGAAAAGATGCATCAATTATTAAGTATTAATTCCAAGGGTAAAAGAATGCTTTTGAAGACCACTATTGAACTTCTTCAGCTATGCTTTTGTAAAGTTCTAGTTGCTTCTGAAACCTGATAATTAACTTTTTATATATCATATATTTAAGATACTTTATTCAGGCACTTTCAAAAAATATCTTTAGTAATATGTCCCTAGATGTGTTGTACTTTGAAAAATCATTATATTTTAAGGGTGAGAATCATGATTATGAAAATAAAAATTACAACAGACCTTTTAATCTGTTGTAGACCAAAAACATGTTGGTAGGCACAGACTTTCATAGTTCTGTATCTATCTACTGTTGTTTTAGCCTCTGCATTACATTTTTGCATAATTCACAGGCAAACTCAACACAAACAAGTGCAAGCACACATTCAAGTTGCAAATGCAGCTCTGTGTTGATCTTCAGGGGCAGTATTTACCCGTCTTCAGACCAAACTATGTGCTCACTATATCATTACTCGCACAAGGAGAATCATTGAAGCCAATGCAATTTGCTCAATATTGGTCAGTTTGACTTCTGACCCTGTCCTTCCACAGCGTATCCTTAGCAACCCTGGCTGAGAGTTAAGTCAAGATGCGCTTATTGGTCTCATCTGTGCCAGTGTGCTACGGCTGCTGAACATAGCCTGGTCTTTTCAGAGAAAATTAGAAATCCAATAATACACTATATTCTGATCAGACTGGTGTTTACACAAGGAAAACCAAAATGCAGTACTCTTTTCAGACCCTGTAGGGGAATCCTAAGCCTTGGGGTGGGTTTTTTGTGAATAGCATGAAATGTCAGTTTTCTCTGTGTCATTTTACTGAGGATAGAGAAGGGAAGAATAGGAAATTGGTTATCATTTATTGTGGAATCATTCCATTTGAAATGAGGGAGTTGATTCTAAACTGAGAATAAACCGGAAAGTGTGGAGATGTCTGTTAGAACATAGTATGTTGTTTTAATTTTTAATTTTAACTAATTACTAGGAAGTTATATACCTGTGTGTGCATACAACTGAGAAACCACAGAAGTCAGTGAATTAGAAATATAGGAAGTAATACGTGAAAGTGGAGAAAACTGAAAGTGTCAGCCATTTTCCTTATGATACACCAGTAACTGTAACCCATTTCCTAGCAAATGGGGAGACTAGAGATGATGAATCTTTATTAAGTAAATAGTTTGATCCATACCTACAGAAAATGACTAATTATCTTACATATAGCCTCCATATTTCAAGTAAAAGAAATCACCCCTATCTAATGATATACAGCTTGTTTTAATTGAATGTTCTATTTCCTTTTTCAAGATTTGGAAGTAATGGTGCTAATTTTCATGTACAATAAAGCAGCATTCGAAGAGTAATCTGGAGGACCTGTAAGAAAGAATAGCATGTGTCTCATGCTTGGAAGGAAAATAGGTTCCTAAGCAGAGTGGAGACACTTGTGCATATCACAAAAAAGTGGAAATCAAAAGGAGTATAGGTCCGATCCCCGCTTGTGAGCTGTACAGTCCCATGAAAGTGTTCTAGGCAGAGGAATTTAGCAGAGAGTCTCAAAGATTGCCAAGACTGTGGGGAGCCTCTCTGTGAGGCAAGAAAGACTGTCAGAAGGCTCCAGGGTGCTAGTGGTGGTGAATGGTGTGAAGGAAGTGTCTTTTCTTCCTGTTTGTTTTTACATCTAGAAAATCTAGTCAATCATTAACTGTGAAATCCCATCACCTTGATTTTCTACAAAGGGTAAAAGGAAAATGTTTGTAAGAATCTGATCATTGTGTACCCTGAGGATGCTGAACTTAAGGGATCCTTCCTCAGTCAGCACTCTAGAATTGAAGTGCAGCTCTGCAATCCACTCGCTGACTTTTACAATGGTTCCTTCCACTTCTCATTCATCATTGCTATGCTCTGCTCCCTTTGAGCACATCCTGAATTTCCCTTCTTCCTGACCCATCTGTTCTGTGCACAAACAATAAACACCATTGATGTGATTCTGTAGGAAAGCTTTAGAGTGACCTTGGAGGGACACTCTCATTGATATGCTAATAAAACACTGGATCCAGAGAGTGGAGGGGTTGCACCTGGAGCCCTCCTGCCTGTGTGCTTATACCTCAGCTATGCTTTCCCCACTTTACTTCCTCCTCTATCTTTTCCATGGTCTCTGATTTTTAGCTCTCCTCCTTCCCCTGTGCAGTGTCATGTGCTTCTCGTCGATGTCTGCAGTCTCTGCTGCCCTCCGTAACACTGCCTAATTGGTGCTCTCTGTGCCCAGACATCGAGCTCTGCCAGGAAAGGGGAATCACGCTTCCCAGTACTTTGAGTTTACCCAGCACTGTACAGGAGAGTACCTAACAGGCTCTCACCAACTGTGCTGACCGTGTCACATTTCGTTTTTCTCCTCCTCTCCTTTTCTATGTTCCTGAAGTCGAAGTTTCCACTTACACATGGTTTCTGTTTTCTAATAACTCCATCCGTCAGATAGTTTAGCTAAAATGTTATTTGGGCCAGCTGCCTATGCACCTTTGACCTTGGTATTCACGTAGCTGACACTATACTCTCAGCATTTCTAAGCTGGATTTCCTGCAAAGGAAAGAGACCACAAGTGGGTGATTGATTTGGGTGGGAAGTGGGGGTCAAGTGCTGGTGCCACTGGGTAGAAAGCGTAGGCCACCAAGCTGGATCTGGAAGTGGAGGCCACTGAGCCCCATTGTCTTCAAATATCTATACCTGGGCTAGGGGGCAATGAAGTCTCAAAACTTTCTATAAGTGATGCTTATAAAAGGTTTCTAAAAGACCTCTAATTTTTTTTCCCATGGGTAGGTAGTGTATTGTGCCTTTATTTTGCCAGAACTATTATCTTAGACACAAATCCCTGTATCATCGAGACTTGGTAGCAAAGCAAATACCTTTGGGCACTTTTACTATAAATAAAGCTGTGAGTGATACAGTAAAGCAAAACATGATCTTCACCCAAAGGCAAACATTTTTCCTATAAATTTCATTAGAAATTTAAAAAATCTCATTTCACTTTTGCACTCTGATTATAAACTCAAGAAGTGAAAACCTCTTTAGAAGTCTTAGGATGAATTGCTTACAAAGTCTGTTGATGAATTGCTGTGACTGAAACACATTTCATAATGAAAAAGATTAAGTATAAATTTGCAAAAGGGTTAAGTTTCTTGAAAACACATTTTGATAATTATCTTATATAGACCCTTTCACAAAGCAGTCATAAAAATAAAAAAGTACATTTCACATAAAATATCACAGAAATTTTCAGTAAAATTATATGTCCTAGGGAATAGGTATTTTATTTTATTTAAAGAGAACACACCCAGGACTTAGCCTCCCCTGGCACTGGAGTGCCTATTTTATAACTCTCGGTGGAAGATAGTTGCCTCTGGGACCTTCCTGGCTGGGAAGAGCAATTTTTGTGTGGAGATTGCGCTTATTAGGTAGGAACTGATGCTTTTAACCCTGACATAACTTCAGAGAATAACTTCATTTTGGGGGTGGGGTGGGGACAGGGGATTGAACTCAGGCCCTCAGGCCCTTGAGCTTGCCAGGGAGACACTTATTTTACTGAGCCATCTCCCTGGCCCCATTAACTTCATTTTTAACTTTAAAAAGAATCTACATTTCAAATCATCTTGGACTTTGTAAAGTTGGTCGAACATTTTAAAATACTATCACTTAGAAATTATCTATTTTTCATTTTATTTCCAATTTTGATTCAAGTTTGTAATTTGTATCTAATGTGAGCTGAATTTATTTTCTGTTCTGGTTTGCTTTTTAAGAATGGATACTGTTGCTATTTTCTTATTTCTTGAAATGGATTATTTATTTCTATGTTTCCACTGATTGAAGAATGGGACATACTGGGTTTATGGCAATCTTTTTAACCTGACAAGGCATGGTTTAAACTTTGGTTATATCCATGGAAATTGCAAATTATAGCTCCTATTTTTTTCTCCTTCACAATATGTAGATTCTACTAATTAATGTGTAGAGCATAAATATTACAGAGTGAATGTTTAAATTAGATTCTGTGATATTGTATCTCATGTAATTTTTATCTAGTTTTTATTTGATACTATATTATATTTAGTAAGTCTTTGTCTTCCTTTGTATTTGTCCTTAAAAATACCATCTGCAGGGCCAGCGAGATAGCTAAGTGGATTAAGTGCCTGCTTAGGCAAGCTCAGGGACCAGGGTTTGATACTGGCACCACAGGCCTTGCCAGCCACTTCCAAGGGCATGCTGAGCAGCCCCTGAGCTCAGCGTGGTGGTGCATGCCTATAATCTCAGTACTGGGGAGGCTGAAACAGGAGTATCACGATGAGTCCAAGCCACACAGTGAAACCCTGGATCAAATACATTAAAAAAATCATCTGGTCTTTCATATTATAAAATCTTGGATATTGTTTCAATACTAGATAATTATTAAATAATTCTTCAAACTGTTCCTTGGAATTTTGTTGCTAAAGCATAAACATGTCACCATTAGTGACCATGTATAAGAAAAATATTAACTATATAACACTTCTATAGTTAGCATCCAATAGTCAAATATATCAAAGGGTGCATAACCAAGAATCAAATGGTAGGATTTGAGAGAAGAAATCTTCTCTCATGTGATTCAGCAGCAGTTTTCTAAATATTATCCTCAACTTACATTCTCATTTTCTGATCCATTCCTAGACAATTAACTAATTTGAGGAGTATATCAACCATGAAGCATACTTAAGTTTAAAAATTTGTTACAATAAAAGTCACAGTTGCTAATTCCCTTTAAAATATTCAAAATACACAATATACTTTCCTCACCTTGAACACACTAAACTCATTGTTTTCAGCCATGTGACTTTATTATAACAAGATTTTAAATCTGAACATTCATGTACTTTTTAGCACCAGGACACAGACTGCATGTCAATGTTTTCTTGTCCTCTGGGATAAAGCTGAAAACCTGTGATAACCCAGCTGCTCAGAGGGCCTGGCCAGTTTCACCCTCGGCCTGCCTGCCTTACCCACAGCCCCTATGTCCCATTTGCTACTGCTATGCTTGTCCAGATGTCTCTGCTGCGTGGCCCAAGGGTGTGACACCTCTCATCTGTTATCTTTCTTTGCAAGTGCTTGGCAACCTTTTACCAAGTAAAAAACACACAGACATATCAAAATAACGGTTCTAACATGACTGATAAACTACTTATAATACTTAATGAAATTTATAATGACACAATCATCACTTTCAGAAACTGGTGAATTTTGCTGTAAGCTAAAATATTTATAATGCACAAATTTTAATGCTTGAAAGTTTATGATATATTTACTCAAATTGTATCTGGAGGTTCCCAATTTTCAGTGAGCTGTTGTTTGGGTACCCTCATTATTAATAGAGTTCTAGATATGAGAAAGGTGCCTGGACGTGATCTGCATCATAATTCAGCAAGTCATAGCAATCCTATCTTATGTAAAATCTGGATGCTTAAAGTAAAATTAAATTAATAAACAAAGCATTTCCATTAGAAGACTGAATCTCCCCTCTGTGGTTTTTCTGCCTACTGTGTAGAGATGAGTGTTCTGCAGTGTGAGGAGGCAAGGAGGCACCAGGAGGCTGGGCTTGAACAGCTGAGCTGGCCGGGTGGGTCATGAGGCTGCAGCCAGTACCCACCCACTGGTTGAGGGCTTCCCTCCTGCGCCCCTTGGGCCTGAAAATAGAAATCCTGCATTTCCAGATCTATACCTTTCTCAAATGAAGCTGAAAATGCCTATTCTTATAAAGGTATCTTGATTGCACATACTAAGTGATTTTTTTTTTACAGTCATATTGCCAAACAGGTTTCCATTGTGAGCATGAAGACTGTCAACTATGGCCATAATGTCACACTTCAGGCAACATAAAGCAGCCCTGTGTGCTTCCCATAACTTTCTGCTTACCCCTCTAAGGGACACAGCTGTGGGCTGGGTGCTGGACATACACAACATCAAGCATCCTTTCTTAAGGCACTGAGGCTTTTGTAAGGGCAGGAACAGGAGTCTCCAGGACACTGCACGTTATGTGGAAAAGAAAAAGCAAAATATAGACAAGGTCTTAAGTTTAAGGATCTGAAAAAACTTTATTATGGAATTAAATGCAGATACTGACACTTATGCCAGAAAGGCCACAATGTGAGCACAATGATTACACTGAGCCGACAGAGAGGTCATAGATTGATGATCATTTAATAAGCGCCTGGCAAGCCAGGAAGGTAGCAGTGGCTTTCCCACATGGATCAATAGCACTTTGTACAGAGGAGAGGAGACCTAGGTTGCTCCAGAACCTATATGTGGTTCTGGTGCTCAGACACCCCAAGAAGGTTATCAGAAGTGCTTCCTTATCTCTTTGTTTGGTACAACATCTCTCTGCACCCTTATTTCCTTAAAGTTGTAGTTTTAAGTAAACTATACAAATTTTTAAATTATAAAAGACTTCTATGTCATGTGTTTAGTTTCTAGAATTCTGAACCAACTAAAAAAGTATACAAATTCACTTGTAGATATCTCTATACAAGAATTTTCTTATTTAATGTTTGAACTATTATTATTATTAATTATTATTATTATTAAAGAAAATGTCTACAGGGTGCTCAGGGTCTCACTAGCAGACTGGGCTTGTAGTGATTCTTCTGCATACAGCCTCCCAAGTGCTGGGATTATAGGTGCATGCCACCACACCCAGTCTCAATTGCTGTCTCAGCACATCATGGGGGCGAGGCCGGCACTGCAGGCCCAGGAATCGAACCCCTAGTCTTTGTAAATCCCCTGAGTTATTTGGCCAGCCCTAATATTTAAATTATTTTTAACTGATGATAAAATAGAAGTATTGGTATATGTAGTTTATTATTGTACGATGTATTTAGCAAAGAATGTTAAAGTCTAAATCCTATACCTATTTAAACACATTGCATATAAATGTATGACTGGTTACATAATAAATTAATTGGCCCCTTTATAAATAATTTCAAGTATACTGAAATGAAGCCTGAAACTCACCAATAGTTCAAAAATCTTGTATTATTTAGCTAAAAAGAAACACCAACAGGCTATTTCTGCTGGCTCTTTGTTCAGTACTGTCCAACTGAATTCACAATAAAATAAGATTGCTGTTAACAATTCTAACTTGTCTAAGAAGATTGAATGGGGAGATTACCTTTCATCAACACAGGCACATTTCTCTGCCAGCCATCCATGCACACACACACACACACACACACACACACACACACACACACGTAATGAGCGAGTGCTTTATCAAGCCTTTTCTCCATCCTTCATTAAAGGACAGAGAATTGCTGTTTGCAGTCCCAGTCAATGCGGCTTTCCCTCCCAGAAACACATTTGTTTCACACGCTGGCTCCGAATATTGCAAGGAGTTGCAGATTTTAGGTGACAAATTGCACCTAATGTTCACGTTGCTCTCAAAGTAGCTTTGTTTTGAATTGTCGAAGTTTTGCTTCGCATGAGATTTGACCAGTGTGGACTCTGCTGAATGTCGTATCTCGTCCAATGAGCAGATTCCTGTGGCACGGAAACACAGGGGGCGTGCGGTGTGATCTTTTTCTTCTGGCTATGTGTTCCTGGAGAGCTCTTAATCTCCAAAGCCACCTCTATGAGGGATGTGATGTATGTGGCTCGTTTAGGCTAAAAGCACAAACAAAATGGGGAAAGTGTTCTTTCATTGCATTCCTTTGGTTCTTCATTAAATCTTATTGAATTTGTCATCTTTTTTTAATTGCACTTACATGTAATGGTGGTGATAGAATATTTTTAATGAATTAAAAACAGTCTGACAACCTCTGAGAGCACAGATCTTTCTGTGCTTTTCAGACAAGGAAAAAGTTATAAATAGCAACAAGGATATAAGTTTTCCAGGGAACACTACATTGTGCAGGTTGATAATCAATGCAAATGACTGAGCTTCCCTGCTTGGTAACATACACATATGGAGCTGCAGGTTGTTAGAATTGTTGTTATTATTTATCTATATCAAAAGATTAACCCTGCATTGTAATTCTTGAGATTCTTCTGTGAAGGGGCATGACTAGGTGCACAGTCAAGTGTCTTGGGCTTTACAATGGACTGGGAAATGGATGCTTTCTTTAAATACCAGGAGTTTTGTGGACTATTTTTACATAGGCCCAGAATTTCTACGTGAACAAATCGAGGGAAATTTCTGGACCAAGCCTACAGGAGCCATCCCCTCTAATAAGGATTTACATAGCAAAGAATCATTAATTTCTGATTCTCCTACTATTCACTCTCCTTAGTATGCTATGTCAAAGTCTGTTTGGAGGCAGTGAAGTAAGTGTGATTTCCAAGTTGCATGAGCTACTTACATTTTGTGATTTCCTTTTGATGCTTTTTTAAAACATTTAATAGACTACTTTCTACACACAGCAAGCTTAGGGCTCTTGTTTAGATATGATTTATGACACTACATTAACCCTTCATTGACCTAGAAATGCCCTAATATTAAAACAGTTTGACACACAGAAAATCAAAAGCCCTTTTATTGAAAGTGCTATTGTCCGCATCATAAGTTTCCCCAATGTGATGCCGCAGTTACACCATCAATTTCCTACTGCTATCGAGCTCTGTATTGAAACACTAATGGACAGAATCCTTTGTCATTTCTGTCCCAGTGACCAGCAAACAGCTCAGAGAAAGGCTCTCCCTGCACATCACCGCAGGCATTTCCGAATGAAACGTCCAACTCATAGGTTAGCATTTTAAAGAAAAAGGCATATTGCAGGATGGGGATGAATCCCAGAGGGTCCCTTTGTTCACTTACGTGCTTTAAAGTTGGAACTTTTTCTTCCGATCTCTTGTCAGGAACTTCACTAAAATGAAAAATGGAGAGAAAGATGCCTTTTAAAAAAATACATGAGAATGTCCACCTAGTTCAGAGCAACTATTATGCCTGAGGAGTGCGTAAGAAATTTTAGAAGGAAGCATAGTTCAATTGTGTCTAACATTTTACTTAAAAATAACATAAAAATGGAAGTGAATATGGAAAGTGCATGTGTGTGAATGGCTAATAATTATCCATCTTTCCCCAGTATAAATTCCCTGTCTTAAAATATTAAGTTAACAGTGGAAGCCCTGGGGCCCTTTCCCCTACCCTGTCCCTTGAAGCTGAGCCCAGCCAGGGCACCACCATGACAGTGGTATGAACTATTGATGGGGCCTCAGGAAGCAGGTCTCTCTGAGGATGCTGAACGGGGTGGCACTGGTCTCACTCCAAGTCAAAGACAGGGAGAGAAGCATCCCCAGAATCAGCAACTCTTATTTTAAACAAATTTGTATGTGAAGAGTAATAGGGTTCATGAACATTAAGGAATCACTGACAAGAAAGCGCAAGTCCAGAGACCAATATCCATGCAGTATAGAATAACAAGATTCAGTTAAATGAAAAAGTTTGTTCACTGGCACATGTGCTACAAATTAGGAAGCTGCCTGGACCTGGGGCACCCCAGCTTGTTTCCTGCTGGCTTCCGCAAACATAAAGCCCTATTTGTATCTGCTTGGTCATGTAGAATATGCAAATAGAAGGGTGAAAGAGCACTTTAAGACCTCAGGCATAAAATTTAAAATTGAATCCTGTCAAATCATAGGAACTCAAGTGTAATTCTTATTGTGTGGGTGACAGCAGGCTAATTAGTAATCCTAGGGAGCATCACCCTTCACCTCTAGGGTCAGGAGCCTATGTACTTTCCCTTGTTTATTAGCTTAACACAAAGGGTCATTATGATAATCCCACCCTCCGTGGGGCTTGTGGTCTTGGTGTTGTTGTCCTTGTTTTGGTCTTCCTTTGATCCCGAGTAATAAAGCTTTATGAATAAACATATTATGAAATGGCTCTGACAATCTTGAAAATAGTGTCTACAATATCTTTGAAATTTGCAAAGATGATTTTTCACAAAATCTTATAGATCATCTTTGTCTTACTTCTTTTAAGAGAGAGAGCAAGACAGAGAGAGAGAGATTAAGCATACTCTTCATTTTCCTACTATGGTTCTCTTCAAAAATGAAAACCTCCAAGTATAATTGCCCAACCATATATCTTCTGGCTAAACTTGTTATTTTTTTCTATACTGTACTGAACTGCCTTAGCTATTTTACAAGAGCTAAGTATTCTACTAAGCTCTTGCAATATTGAAAGAATCTATATTCTGAGAATTTGAAAACATGTCAGCCCACCTAAATTACATATTGATCAGGTTTAATTGCATGCCACCCATCAGTATTAGGTTTGAAAATTCATAAAAGAGAAATAATGTACTCTTTGTGGATGATTACTTCTGGGGCATTTAAATGAATTCCATCACTTAACCTGGGCTGAGACAGATTATTGAGCCTTGCCATCCAGGCATTCAAAGACCAATGCAGTAGAGCAGCTGTTTCCCAAGTATCAGAGAACAGCAGAGTACAAACAATATAAATTTATATAGATTTTCTTTTAAGGAAAATAGCAAAGTAAAGCATTAGAAGTAAACATTCATTTTTCAATTGCTTCCTGAATCATCCTCCCTATTGTCTCCTTATATAACCATTCATTTTTAATTCTTTTTAGATCCCAGGCATCCTTTTATTTCAAGTAGTAATTCACATCTTAATTAATATACAGTAATCAGAGAGATAAGCAAGAATAAATGATTCACTGCTTGGCTTTATTTGTTAAGGTTAATTTTTTATGCAAGTGCATGAAAGGATTTTAATGCCGATCCTTTGGTGGACAAACGGTTTAATTTTCATAAAATAAAAGGCCCAAGTTTTGTCTCATCAGTAGTGGGTTCTCTTTAAAAGCTGTCTTCTCATGAAGGTCACATTGGCTGAGGACATGAGTTGATCATTAGTTTTCAGAGTGTTCTTTACATTTAGAAATTATGTTTGTTGGTATTGGTTGTGATTTGAGAAATTGTGCTTATGTATGTTTTTCTTTACAGATTATCAATACAAAGTAAAAAGAACCAGTTAAAATCATTGGGCTTACTTGGGTAATAGTTTAAGAGCTACATTTTATTTAGACACTTTGAGGTAATAAATATCTGTGGGCATAATTAACTGTCTTTATCTAGTCCAGTCCTCAAGATGCTGTCTTCAGACCTTCCGTATTGTCTTCCTTTAATGCTAATGTTCACTGCAGCCTTGAAAGCTCTCGGGGGTCTGCAAGGTATGCAGAGCACTTGTTTTGAATAGTGGGTTATTAAATGCAGCCACCAAACAGATGCATCACTGACTCATCCTTGGAATGCACAGAGCATCATGTTTTATTTCTTACAAAGCAAAGGTAATGGTGCAAATGAACCCTCCTGACAGGTCTGACTTCATTGTTTATTTAACTGAAATTACAGTTGTGGGAGGTAGAAAATAACAGTTCCCAGGAGTCAAGGGACATGGTTATATCCTGAGTCCTCAGTAAAGTCACAATTGCATCAGGACCCTCTAAGAGAATCAGCTGTCAAATCTAAGACAAACAGAACACTAAAATAGCTGGAGTCTCTACTTCCTGGTTGATGAAATCATGGTGCCTGGGCATAGGAGGGAAGGATCCAGCCCAGCATTTGATGGACATAGCATTTGATATTTGATGAACCCTTTAATCCTATGTATCAGTGGCAGTGAACCAAGGACATGTGTATTACTTGTTTTTCTTTTAATACAAAGATGTTAAAGTACAAGTTGTTTTTTTCTAGACTAAAACCTCAGTATCCAGGTTTTATTGTTGCATTCAAAACATGATTCCTAACTGGGTATAGGGATTTCAGTTTGGACACTTGTCTCTAAAAGTTTCATCATCACAACATATATGAGTGAATGTGTGTGTGTGTGTATTTCTTATTATTTTGTTATAGTCTTAAAAACAAAATGAATCAAAGAAAGAGAGAAAGGTCATCTTGAAGGAGTTTCCTAGAGAAATTCAGCTTTATATACTTCATAGCATGGAAGGCTGGCATCATGCAGTCAGGGGAATAGAAAAATAAAAATGAAAACAAAAACAAACCTTAAACATTTCTTTAGCATTGCACAGAAGAAAATGATCTTATCGACCAGGATTTGATCTTCAGCACCACATGCCACACCAGCCACTCTCCTGGGTACACTGAGCCAGCCACTGAGATCCGGCCACTGAGATCCAGTGTGGGGTGCATGTCTGTAACCCCAGTGCTAGGGAGGCTGAAAGCAGCAGGATCGCTGCAACTCAGAGCTGCGTAGATCTGGACATAAAACAGAGTGTACTCAGAAATCTGAAAGAAATCATTATGAGTGTAAATATCTTCTGAAGATGAATAATATTTAGGTAAAATAAAAATATGATCTAAGAGATTTTGCTTCTTCTTTAAATTGTTAGTGACCCTGGTAAAATGAGTTGCAGAAGACAAGTTAGGACAGCATTGTCTTGTTCCATAGGTTGAAAGTGGCTGGGAATTTCAGTCTACAGTGCTCAAACTATGACTGAAGCCATCCTCGGCATGGCGACAGTGGTGGGTGTTGGTGGGGATAGTGAAGGTACAGATAATGGTGATGATGGTGTTTTAGGTGGTGATGATGGTGATAGTGTTGCCGTTGTAATGGCAGCGGTGACAATGACAATGGTCATGAAATAGCCATGGTATTAGAGGTTGCAGTAATCATGGCGATGCAGTTCGTAGTGGTGTGGAGGTCGTGATAGTGATGGAGGTGGTGATAGTAATGGAGGCGGTACTGAGAGTGGTGACGGAAGCTGTGATGGCGATAGACATGGGTGTGATAATGGTGGTGACGGTGCTGGCACTGGCAGTGCTGAGAATGGTGATGGTAGTGTTTGGTGGCGACGTCGGTGAGGATGATGGGGATGACGAAGATGTGAGAGGTAGTGGAGGTGGTGATGGTAGCGGTGATGGTGATGCAAGGTAGGGATCGTGATGATGGTGCTACTGAGAATGGTAATGAGGGTCTCGGTGGTGGCAGTGGTAGGTCAATTATATCTCAGGAGTAAGCATTATGAAAAGTCCTTTCTGTGGGGTGCCTGCAGGTAAGACTGTCATGTGGAGCACGACAAAAAGAGGCTTATAGGAAGAGAGCCAGTATAAGTTGGAAGAAGAATCCACTTGCATTAGAAAAGTTTCCAATGTTTAGAATTCTGCACACACTTCACAAACATGAAAGTCATGTCATTTATAGAGCAAAAGAAAAGTAGAAATGACATTTGAATGGCCAAGTAGCTCAGTGGATTAAAGTGCCTATGAGCAGGTGCAGGGGCTGGGAGTTTGATCCCCCAGCCTGCTGTGCCAGCAGGGTGCACTGAGATGGTGACTGAGACTGGGTGTGGTGGTGTGCACCTGTAATCCCAGCTCTCAGGAGGCTTTAAATAGGCGGATTGATATGAGTCCATTCTAGTAGTGAGATTCTGAACACCCTCTAGAACCTTCCCTAAATACAGAAAAAAAAAAAAAAAAAAAGAAATGGCATTTGATTTTACCCAATAAAGTTGGGTTCAGTCCTGGCTGTTTCTGTGTGAACCTGACCAAGTCTCCTAGCTTCCCCAACCCTGAGCTCTTCATCCATAGATTAGCAATCATAGTAGACTGGTCAAGCTTCTAGGTTAAAAGAGCACATTTTTAGTCACATCACCTAGTGTGGATGTGGGTTTAGGCACCTAATAAAAATTTCCTCCCTCACCATCACTCTGTTGTATATCACAGACCCTAACTTGGGCATACATGATCAAAATAATTGGGTTCTCAGATTTCTAAAAATCTATTAACTCACAATTTTGCTACAATGAAGAGGGAGAATGAAGACCAAAGGAAGTGTTTCACATTCATATGTATCATTTTCTTTTGCCACTGAAGAAAACCTGTAGGACACTTTCCCTTCTACAATTCTTTGCCACCCCAGATGCTAATGAAAATCAAGAACTATCTGTACAAAAGCAGCTCTTCTGTGATGGACCTAAGTACTCTGTACTTAACAATTTCACCAGTGTTACATAATGAAATGTTTTAATCAATGGGAAGAAAATGATGGATGAATTACTACAGTAGTATAAAATTTTACTTTGTTTGGCATCTTTTATATTCAAAATTAATTTTAAATATAAAAACAATGTCCTATGTGCTTTGTACATTTACTTAAAGATGTCATTTTTGTAAACATTTCTACATACTTCATGCTCAATTTATTTGCCTATAGCTTGTTTGTAAGTGAAGCAGACTTGAATCAAACTACTTTGCAAGAAGGATGCTTTATTAGATTGTGTAATACAGCTATAGACCTCGAGAGATAGAAGAGGAATACCTCAATGCAAAAACTGTATGATCGTGTCCTCTGTTTTCATTACATTTGGAAATAGGGCAGGGAGAACCCAGTTCTCCCAGCCTGTGCCATCTTCCCTTCAGAGTGAGGTACAAAAATTGAGGACACTATGAATAACACTGCATGGGCAAACTACAAGAATGGGGTGGGGAGAGAATTTCATGAGTAAAAACTTCCTAAATTAGGAAAATGCAATTATCATTTCACTGACACACAGAGATCACCAAACCAAATTTTACATAGCTAGCATTTGTACACATATAAAGTTATAATATGGCTACCAAGAAGAGTGTTCGCATTGCTTTTTGTGGCAACTTAGATCAATTCTGCCAAAGTAAGACTCAAGGAAGTGCTCAAACCCATCCCCCAAACCATGCATTCTTTATCTCTGGTGTGCCTGCTCTCTCCCTTTGTGTCTTAGTGCTGCATGGTCCACCGCAGCAATGTAGTGGATAAATCAATAATAAATCTCTTATTTCTTGATACCTGGGAAACAAACCTGCAGGTGCCCTCCATGTGCTTTTTGGTGTATCAGACAGATTAGAATGAGTCCACAATAAATCGTCCCCAACTGTCCTCTGACCACCCTAAAATGGTCAGTGCCTACAGTTTACTGTAAATATTTCTCTTATTGGATTATTTTCTCTAGGAAATGTGCTTCCTTGTGGTAAGACTGGACTGTACTCTAATTCATGCTCCATTGCAAGGCCACGTGGAGGCAACTTTAGCTTTCAGACAAGTGAAATCAACTAAATGAAGTAACCTGAATTATTCATTGAACTGGCATTTGATAATGCTATTACCTAACTGAAAGTCCTACTGATATTTAAATATACCTGTTATGGGTTGAATTGTGTGCTCTCCCCTCCTCTTCCAAAATGTTCTTTTGGGATCTACATTTAAATACTTCAGAATACGTACTTAATTTGAAATATGGTTTTAGAGAAGAGATCAAGTTAAAGTGAGGTATGGGTGTGGGCTCCAGGACACATCTATAAAAGGGAAAATGAGTAGGGAGCCAGATGCACTAAGGAGTGAAGAGAAAGGACAGCCATTTGCAGCCAGGAGGGACCAAAGGGGCACCTTACCACCAGCCCACCAGTGAAACCCCCCCATGGCACACACTGACCTTCAAATTCCAGCTTACATAACAGTGAGAAAATAACCTTTGTAAGCCCCTGTTTTTGGCAATTTGCTTTGCAATTACAGTAAGAAACCCCCCAAAACTCTAAAGATGTATGTGTGTATGTATTTGGTGCAGGGTCCCAACATTGGGATTACAAATGTGTGCCGCCACGCCCAGTTTCAATGGCCAGAAAGGTGCAGGGCTGGCATAGCATGTGGTACTAGGGATCAAACCCAGGTCCTGGTGCTTTCCAGGCAGGTGTTGAGACTGCTGAGCTAGCTCCCTGTCCCCTCCAAACTCTAACTTACTCAAATACCTTAAGCTTTTATAAATTATATGTTCCATATTAGTATGAAAATATGAAACACTTGGACAAATTTGTTATCTATAACTGTGATGCTCTTCAAAGGTTGACCAAACAACAGTTTTTATTTTGATACATTATTCCCTATAATACGATGCTGTGATGGCTTAAATCTAGATGTCTCCCAAACAGTCTCCTGTGGTCAGAGGTGGACTTTTGTGAATGACTGGAGCATGGGTGTGTGATGCTGGATCTCTCTGCTGACTCAGTTAACACGGTGTGGGGTATGGATAATGGATTTATTCAAGAGAGAAGACCTAGCTTTGCCACTGGTGGAGCCAACCAATAGGCTTGGTTCCTGGGGAGAATAGGAAGAGAGAGAAGAATGTTTCAGGTTCTGGACTGCCACACCATGAGCCGTTTCTCCTCTGAGGTGTCCCTCTGCCATGCCACCCTGCCTTAACAGCAGCTGACCACAGACTGCAACCTCTACAAACTGTGAGATAAACTAACCCTTTCTTCCCTTAACTTGTGAATGTCAGGTATTTTGTCCCAGCAATGAAAGCATAAAACAGAGATACACCATTTTTGTATACAAAGAGTACGTAGATATACAATAGAATATTTCATACACTGGAAGTGAAACAAGCAAATGCAAAGTTATCATAAATACTATGGCTTGAGAATCCTAATGCTTTTTTGTGACAACATTTTTGTCTTTGACAGATATGATAGTCTGTTAGATTACTGTAAACATTCATATTAAGCCAGTTTTAAAGTTTCATTTTTTTCTCCTTCATTAACACTTTTTCAGGACTTATTTGTTGTGATGTGTGTGTTTACATGCAGATATGAGTCTGAGGGTGTTGGGCATACTTTGTGTGTGTATGAGTCTCTGTGCGTGTATGCACAAAGACCCCCACACACACACAACACACCTCTGTTATCTGTTTACCTACTAATTTTCTTCAGGATGTATTGATCCTAGGTTACTTATTCCCATTTATATTTCAGCCTCTGGATTGATCAACATGGGTCTCTAAGGTCCATTTTCTCAGCCCAAATGAGAGTCCCTGCAGTCTATTCAGGGCCGACGTTGGTGTCGTACAGGACAGAGAAGGCATGCATGCAGCAGATATGATTTTTTGTTTCATTTTTTAAGATGGACATATCAGCTTCATTCTGGATTTTTGAAGCATCATTTCCTCTGATTCCAAGACCACAAGGGGGGTTGGACACAGTTCTTCCCTCTGCCTTCCTCCTCCTGTCTCCAGACTCCCATCTGTAACATGCAGATATCCCTGAGCTGTCCCCTGGGGCCCAACTCTGCTGGCCTGCACTGCTCTCCAGTCCCTCCCTGATGTGTCTGTCCAGTGCCCACAATCCTCCCACCCAGCTTCCTGGGACCTTCCTGGAAAGGAAAACTCAGGTTTGTGTCCTAGCTGATGTTTTCTGTTTTCACGTTCACAACTTTCTCACCATCATATCTTAAGGATCGAATATTTCTTGCATGCACAGCGCTCCTATGGTGTGCTTTCCCTCCTGACATACATACACAATATGTACAAATGGCAAGGATATACAGTTAACATATAATATATTGAATAAGCTGTTTTTTTTCGTTATGTAGAGATTTAAAATAATGCAGCACAATACTTATTCCTGTAAATAGAAATTACAAATTGGGTACATCTCTAGGTTGTAAATGAAATCATTTTAAGAACTTTATTAGGAGGCCAAAGATGTCAGTTACTGATTGACTGACTAGGGTGCTGTGTAGACAGTGTGTGGTGCCCCTGCATAGCGACCAAGCCCTCAAGCATCCAGACTCAACCAGCAAGGGGTGAGGCTCCGACACATGAGACATGGGTGGAGTTTGGAACCATGAAAGAAGCCAGCCACCAACACCGCAAATCTCATGAAGCCATTCTTATAAAAGTTCCAGAGCAGGCATGGAATCAGTGGTTGCAGGGCAAGAGAATGACCCATGTGGTCCCTGGGGATGTGCAAAAATCCTGAGATAGAAATAATGAAAGTTGCCCAACTGTGTGAATATTCTCAAGACCACCAGGGGTGAGTTTCACAGCATATGCATCATTTTCTTATTCTCATCAGTGCCACAGCCCTGGCCAGAGATTTGCTAGTTGCTATTCCTGTCATCCAGAATTCCTGCTACACTGAGCTGCACAGATAAGGTTTGTCTGGTGTTAAAAGCTCTGCTGGGGTTCTTAGGCCACCCACAGAGCCTAAGGCCTTCTGGAACACCCTAGGAATGTCCTGCCGGAGGCTCTGCCCCCACTTCTTGACTGGTTAAAAGTGAACATGATATTTTATTAACTATTATCTTAATTTTATAAATTTATGAGTGTAGTATATTAATTCGATGTATGGATAATGTGCAGTGATCAAATCAGGGTAGTCAACTTCTCCATTGTCTTAAACTTGTTTCAATTTTTAATTAGCATGAGTATGTATATTTATGAAGTACAATGATTGCATTTCAATATATGCATATGAAATACATACTGATAGAGCAGACGCTGTTCTACATTCCAATGATCTTTTTAAATCATTGACCTGTGAAAGCAGGCAGTATTTATCTCTCTGTATTTGATTCTTTTCACTTAATGCAATGTCATCTATTACATCTATTTTGCTGCAAATGACAGGATATTATTCTTTTTGTGGCTGAATTACATTTCAGTGTGCATATACTGTATTCTTTTACTTCATCAATTGATGAGTATCCAGGTTGGTTACATATTTTAGTTATGTGAATAATGCCACACTAACCATTACTGATTTTTACCAATGTTTTAAGGAAGAACTAATACCAGTTTTTTAATTACTCCTAAAACACCAAAAAGAGGTAGAATTCTCCGAAAGTCATTCTCCAGGCCTAGAATTAAGCCAATACCAAAATAGAAAAGATTACAACCAAAAAAGGAAAGAATATGTAGTAATATTGCCAATGAAAATAGTTCTAAAAATTCTGAGCAGAATACTAGAAAATCACCTAGGATATGGCTCAGTAGCATAAGCACCTGCCTGGGAAGTGCAAGGTCCTGAGTTCAATCCCTAGTGACTCAAAAAAAAAAAAAAAAAAAAAAAAAATTGCATCCAACAACATATCAAAAGATTATTCTCTTTGTATGAGTTTAATTTATCTCAGGGATGCAAGAATGCTTCAACATACATAAATCAATATATATGATACATCACATACACAAAAGGAAGGACCAGTACCATATGATTATCTCAATAGATACAGAAAATGTATTTGATAAACTACGATGTCACTTCAGATTACAATATCAGGCTAAGGGCCAGCCAGAGAGCTCAGCAGACTATGATGCTTGCTTAGGCAGGGCACAGTTCAATTCCTGACGTGCCATGCCAGCCCCACCCCCAGGGTTACCTTAGACAGCGATTGAAACTGAGTGCTGTGGTGAGTGCCTATAATCCCAGCCTTTGGGAAGCTGCAAACTGGAGAATCATTACAAGTCTGATCTACTTAGTGAGACCCTGTAGATCCTATTCTAAATACATAAAAAATAAAATAAAATACCAGACTAATTTAGGTGTAGAAGTGTTGCATTTTACCATCACAATGGCCCCATATGACAAGCCCACAGCATGCCTACCACCGTGCTGACCCAGTAATGATCAAGAACAAAACAGGGTGAGCAACCTTCCCACCGTAGTACAATACAATAGTGGAAGTTTTAACCAGAGAAATTAAAAAGAATTAGGGTCAGCCAGACAGCTGAGCAGACTAAGACCCTTGCCTAGAAAGAAAGCAGGCACTGGGTTTGATCCCCAGGGTGCCATGCCGGCCCCACCCCTGGGGTGTGCTAAGAGGGCAATTGAGACAAGCTTAGTGGCACATTTCTGTAATCCCAGCATTTGGGAGCCTGAAAACAGGAGAATCGCCGAGTCCAGTCTCCATAGTGAGACCCTATAGACCCTGTACCAAATACATTTTTAAAAAAGCATTAAAAGGTATATAATAGGAAAAGAACAATTCAAATTATCCCTGCTTGCATATAACATGATTGAATACATTCAAAAACTTTAGCTCATCTAAAAGATTGTTAGAGGTGATAAATTCAATAAGTAAGTTGCAGGACCCAAAAGCAACATGTGAAAACCAGTGGTATTTTCACATAACTATGGCAAGATTACTGAGAAAGAAATTGTGGCATATTACTCTTTTCAATGCTTGGATATCATTTTAGATTTGAAAATCAGTTATAAAAGAATATGGGAAAAATTGGTGTTAGCTTATTTTAGAATGAGAAGATGTGGAGTTTAGGTTGAGAGATAAGTTAGTACTTCTATAAATTTCTGAAAAGTTTCTACAAGAACTGTTCCAGAAAACACCAGCTCTAAGAAACCATGAGGAGAAAATACTAATTGCAGAGTAAAATATCATTGATCGCTTTTCTCGATGATACAAAAGAGCTCTCAATGACTAAGCGATCTTGTTATATTCTACACATATTCAGTGGAATGGGATGTGAATTCCTGTGCATATGAATTAAATTTCTTCCTCACCATTCAGCACAACTCTAACCTTCTTTGGTGATGGTTTTGGTAACCAGGCAACATCTGTTTAATGATGCCTGTTCAGCATCCAGCCTAGCACACTGCTCGTGGGAGTGAGTGAAATCCATCTTGGTAATGATGGAATGCATACAAACAAGGCTTTGTGTACTGTGTTCATTCGTGCATGTAAACAGCCTCTATCAGGCTCTGTCTTGGTGAATGACTTGTGATTCATGAGTGAGGGTATTCTGGAACTCTAAATATCTGCAAACATCTACAAACAGGAAATACATGAATTTATTTCAATGTGACAGCTATAATGATAGATGCTAAGCTTTTCCTTAGGGTCCTATTAAAGTGCAGTGGTGAACACAAAGTTAGTTGGGACACTTGAAGTTCTCAAAGCTCCCAAAGACAAAGATCCTTTTAACTCCTCCACTCCAATCTGTGGCTGGGGATGGGGTGGGTCCTTATGGCCTCCCACTCACCTTCAGGTGAGGGAGACATCTCCCACTCGAAGCAAGGACAATACTGTTTTGCATCCTTGTGTCTTATAATCAGAGCAACAACCTTGAAGATAACAACACGTTATATAATAAGCATTATTTATTTGCTATTATCTTGTCTTAATGTTCTGTATCACCATCTTTATTTTTTAGTCTTAAAAAAAGAACAATTCTGAGCACACACCAGGTGAGACTGACTCACAAGCCACTCAGTGTCCCTATAGCTCTGTAGTCACAAAGCATGACCTGACAGCACTGAGGACAGAGAGCACAAGGCTTTGGGAGGATCTGTAGATGGTGACACTGGAAAAGCTGATGTCTCCCTCAGCTGAAGGTGAAAGGGAGGCCACACACCAGGGTTCAGTTCTCCATGGTGCTGCAAGTGGGATGGGATCAGCTCTGTGCAGGGCATAGACTGTTGGGAGGTGAGCAACAAAGGACAAGCAGCAAGGGCAGCTTCCAGGCAGTGAAATGGCAAGGATGTGTTTTGCGGGAGCACATGCACTCAGGGTTCTGGGGTCCTTCCTGGCCCCGAGCTGAGCAGACAGCCAACAGAATCTCACACTCATGGCATGACCACCTGTGCCCTTTTGCTCCCACAGAACAGGCTGTGAAGTTCTTGGTGTGGGTGCACTGCTCTTCCAATGTCACCATCTGAAGATCCTCTTTTCTCTATGAAGGTCCAGGCAGAGATTGCTGCTTGGGCTATCAAAGAACATGTTTGCTTTAATGATGAAAGTACATAAAGAAACACCACTGAAGATTCCTAAAGAGAATGAGGGCATCACAGCTCTTCAGCCTACTTGTGAGATATATTAAAGCAGGAAAGCAGGGTCTAGAAGGTAAGTCTGTCTGTGTAAGTGCATTTCATATGCAATTCCAAAAACCGGCTAGCTAACCAGGCCCATCTTCTTAGATCCCCTTGGGCATCAGTCACTGCCTATTCTGATTGGAAATGTAGGAATCTGTACCAGTTTCAGAATGATTTCCTCTACAGAAAATGGCAGCATAACTGTGCCACGCTTTTCTCAGACTATGGCGCATGTACTTGAAAAATGAGTCAAGTTCTGAGGTGAGTATTTATAAAATTTAAAAATAAAATTATCTACAAGACATGCAGCAAGCAGCTCTTAGGAGGCAAATGTATCTGCAAAGAGTAAGAAATTGTAAGTGTCATCGTCATTGTTTACCACATAGATCAGAGACCAGCACTGCTTGGAGACAGCTGACAAGCTCTGTGCCAGAGACATATGATCGAAATCTTACTGGATTACTGGCTTATGAGAGTCAGTGCCACAGTACACAGGGAGAGCTGGAGTATATAGGGTTTTGTTCCAAATGATTGGGAAAATGCAAGTAAAGTGATTATCTTGGGGCATGTTCATAGCCAGAAATTTTTATTATTATTTAGTATGATGAAGAACATAATTTGAATTTTATTTATTTATTTAACTGTGGCTGATGTAATATGTATTTTCATCTTCAAATCTGTTCAGATTAATAAGTACAGATATGCATAATTGGTCAAATAATTAAATACTCATGCTTACTTTCAATAAAGCTTATTTTTCTTGTCCTTTATAAATTTAAATATATATATATATATTATATGTATTTTTATTTTTTTAATTTTTTTATTGTTCCATACTTTTATTGAAGAAAAATAGCAATGAGACAGTTTCAAATCTAATTAATAGGACGTATTCAATAATTAATACATTGCCTATGATTTTCTTAGTGGTTATTTTTTGTACAAGGTACAGACATGATATTCTGTTTACAACCACTATTAGAGCAGATCCCTCTATTCATTGAATTAAGAGAATGGAGCTGTATACCTATCTTTTTTTTTCAAAGTGGATTTATAGGACAGTTTCAATAATTAATACTTTTT